>NW_024121299.1:2822243-2922243 GCF_016745375.1 Pimephales promelas | reverse complement strand
TAGACCTTCATGTAACTTCTGCAAAGCAACGGAGAACAATGTTTCAGAGGATTTCAATATAGCAAAGCTTTCTGACGGACTCTTCTCTGATATTCTGCTCAACTTCATTCACAAATAGGGCCTAAAAGTCAAAGATCTCAAGAAAGGTTTGCACTTGGTTCATGTAGACTATTTGTTGGCATCTGACAATCAACTTTAAATATTGTGCAAATATTGTGTATTTCAGTTATTCAAATTAAAATGTGAATCTAATATATTTAGTATAACTATATTTGTATTATACTTTTGAATTTGAGATTGAGATTTGAGATTTTGAATTTGGGGTAAGCCATAATCATCAAAATTATAACTTTTGCATGATATTATAATTTTTTCGAGTTTCACCTGTATAATTTCTTTGATTAATGTGACATTTAAATTCTTCTAAAACTGTAATAGTTGTATATTTAATATAAACACAGCAATATGAAATATAAATGAACTGAGGGACCTTTAATCTTGTGTTTATGTTGTTACTAAAACAAACATTTGTTTACAACTTCACAAAATTGTAAACAAAGAATTCTGTATTATAAACAGTAATATGAAATATAAATAAACTGAAGGGCCTTTAATCACCATGTGTTTTATGTTCCTAAAACTAAAGCTATACTGCACAGATTATTTTTTACCAATAGGGCTAAATAAATGTAAACACAGCATGATATATACACAGGGACATTTAAAAAATTTTTTTTTCTATGTTAAAATATACATCACAAAATTATTCAGAAAATGTCATTTAATTTAAACACGGTAATATGAAATATAAATAGCCGGAAGAAACTTTAATTGTCTGGCGTTTTCATGTTACTAAAATCTAACATTTATTTTACAAAATTGAATGGAAACCTTTGAAAAACTACATTTCCCATAATACATCACAAGAACCGGAAGCGCATCACTGCTCAGTTACGTGACACGTCAAGAGGTTCTTCTGTACACAAATATCACGGACAGCTTAATTTCTATCACGAGATGTGATCATTCACTCAACGGACCTAAGCTCTTTCTTCAGATATCGTCCTGACGGTCTGGTTAACTCGTAAGTGTCTGTCCATGTCTTTCTATAATGTTTTATTGACGGTCAGAGAATGAGTTGTAACGCAAAAGTCCTCCGATAGCTGTGACAGAACAGAAGCTTTTTGACTCTGTACTGTTAATTACGCAATGATTGACGTGTCCTGAAATACATTTAGCGACCGGTAATCAATTAACGTTATTCAACTGTAACAAACGCGATATTACAACGGTAGTAAATTCAATAGTTAAGCACCAGGTTTACTTTACTTGGGTTTCTGATACTTTCAATTTTCCCCTTTATTTTCGTTATATTGTTTAGTTCATAATTTTGTGTAAACATTGACTATTTAATTAAAAGAATTGAACATTACATTGTTATCGTTAACATCATTTTAATAATCCATTTGTACTATTAATCGATTTAACAGTGATTTTTTTGTTTGTTTTGTTTTTTTGTTGTTTTTTTGTGTGTCTGTGTGTGTGTGTGTATATATATATATATATACAGTGGTGTGAATAAGTGTTGACACCCATGCTAAAGTTGGTGTCCTTAAAGGTTGGAGTTTTCCTCATTTTTCTAATTAAGGCATTAAGATCAATATCTAAAAGATGATTTTTTTATTCCTCTTTTTAGGCAACTTTAGCATGGGTGCCAACACTTATTCACACCACTGTATATATATATATATATACACACACAGACACACACACACACACAAGTATAATGGATAAATTAAAGTACATAATAAAATGGCAAATTTATTTGAAATTTTATTTAACTTCGTATTTTAGCATATTTCACGTATATTCGATTTGCTGAAAAGATAAATAATTAATTTTTGTAACTATATATATATATATATATATATATATATATATATATAAATGTATATATTATACATTTTAAAATGCAATATATAATTTAATTTTCTTTCTTTTTATTTGGGGCTAAAAATATTTCCTTTGAATTTCTTGCAAAACTCACCCTGTTTGTTGCAATGAAAGCCACATTCCAGCCATTATGGCTTTGATTACAATGTTACTAATGTCAATATTAGATGCATCTTGATAAAGTTACTCTATTCAAACAGTGCTTGTGTTGATGGTGTGTCTTGTGCCAGTCTGACGGGTTACATGTGACAGAGAGAGAGAGAGAGAGCAGTCGGGATGAGTGGCGTGGCGCTCGCGCTGGAGGTGGTGGTGGTGTTCTTCCTCGCGCTCTTCTTGCTGCACCGCTATGGAGACTTTCACAAGCAGCATCGGATGGTCCTGTTCGCCACCCTCCTCGCCTGGTTCCTGTGCTTCCTCATCGTCTTCATCCTCCCACTGGACGTCAGCACGGTGAGACCGCCTGGAAGCAGTTACAGTAGTCAACATCTGAAGTGATCAAAACCTTTCATCATGAATTACAACAATACCCGTTCTTGTCTTAGGACAACTCTGATGAACTTTTTTGATCCACTTCCAATGTTGACTACTGTAGTTAGAAGTGTTGTGGTTTAGTAGTCGGAAACCGAAAGCTTGCAGGTCCATAAACATAAGAAGTGTTCTCAGTATGGATAAAGTGTGAGCTAAATGGAGTCATGGGAAATTCAGAAATGAAAAAATAATAATAATCATGTTCTTTTTGTGGAATCTTTATGAAATTATATTTAAAATGATTACTGGGCATTTAATGGAAAGTATAGAAAATGATGTAAACTCTCTTTACAACTCTGTAAATGACAAATTAATAATGAGTAGAGTTAGACTTAAGACTAATGTTTACATTTATAATTAAGGCATATAACATTGCTGTTATCTAGAGCCATTTACAAAAGATGTTTTAGTGCATGACTGACATGATCA
The DNA here is from genome assembly GCF_016745375.1 of Pimephales promelas. The sequence continues at coordinate 2,919,333 of NW_024121299.1, read as the reverse complement.
ACAGATGGCAAGCATGCAATGCAGGACAAAGATGCACTAACAAAACACAAATGAAACCTAAATCTGTTGTTGTATTCTCAACCCTGGTGATGTTTCGTTTGTGCATCTGCAGACCATATATAACCAGTGTGAGATTGATAATGTCCACTTGGTGCCGAGCAGCATGCAACGTGATAACTCCTCCAACACTTCGGTATTTCCGACACAAAGGTAAAGAGGCTCGCTTTGATCTAATGAATACCTCTAGGTAGAAATAAAGCCTTGAAATGTGTTTAAACACTGTTGTACAAATAGTGCTGCTAAGACTTTTATGTTTAGTTAACACTGAACATGGTTATATATTAACTTTATCCACATCACCCCACCTTCTCCTGATTATAGGGTGGCAAAGTCTTGCCATAAGCCTTGGAGTTACATCCCAGATGGGATTCTTCCCGTGTTTTGGAGGGTGGTGTACTGGACGTCACAGTTCCTGACATGGTGCGATTCCTGTGTTTCTTCACAATAAAGTGCAACAGTAGGGTTCTGGAAATAAACATCTTTTCAAGACAGATCTACTATGAGATTTGATATTGTTAAATGTTTTTAGCTGCAATCCAATATTTTCATTCAAATAAAAAATAAGTTTAACCCTCTGGTACTGTTCAGTCCGAAAGAAATTTAATGTTTTGTTTTTTTAGACTGTTTTACTTCATTTAAATGGTATGAAACTTTTTAAAAGTTTTGCCACTTGCTATATGATTATTTTATTCAGCGCAATATTCCGCGAATTTCAGTGGAAGTGTTTGGTACTGCGCCCAAAAAAAAATCACTTTTTTGCAATATCAACCTCAAATTTAAGACACACCTTGTTTAGATTTATGGCTTTGATTTTCTTACAGTTTTAGAGTAAAATTTTTCATAAGAATAAACCCCAACTTTTTCCAAGTAAATATTTTAAAACTGTTTTCACTTCAGCAATAATTTGCTAAGTGTCGTCTTTAAAAAGAGACCAAACTGAAGTCTGTGCTCCAAAGCATTAACGGTTTATGACTATTATAAGTTGGAAATTAAATTTTCAGATCCATTCTCAAAAAGTGAATAAATGGATTATAACTACTACATAAACATAATTTAGTACCATAAAATCCCCTAAAAATACAAAGTATTAAATAAAAACATAATTTAACTAAAATATAGTAGCCATTTAATTGAAAAAAGGTCATTTTTGATGACACTTGAACAATACCAGAAATGTACATTACATCAAATCATATTCTCTCTAAGAAGCATGGCAAATCATGCAGTCAGGTATACAATAATTTTATATATTTTAATATCCTGCAATAAACACATTGCAAAATTGTTTTTTCATTTTTGAATGACTACAGTAATTTATTTGGTATTATACTACTACTACTATAGTTTTTTTAAATTATTATTCCAATAATAATGAGTACTTCATGCCCACAAAAACACAAATGGGGAAAATACTTCTTGAACCAAGGCTGCTGAAAAAATTGGGTCGCAGTCCATATAACAACATATAACAATAACTACTGACAGACCAGTAACAGTATCATCATCAGTGATGTTAAATTTCTATTTTGTGGCACTTTTTTGTAATTATGACTTCAATGATTTTGCTCTTACAAAAGCATAACGGATTTGAGAAATGTTCTAACATCTTGTTCCCATGTGCGCAGGCTCTTGATTCCCTTCATGCAGTCGTATGCACGTTCAGGAGGTTTCTCCATCTCAGGGAAAATAAAAACAGCCCTGATAGAAAACGCCATTTATTATGGCACATACCTGCTTATCTTTTGCTCCCTGCTCATCTACGTCGCCGTCACTCCGAAGTGGCACCTCTCCTGGTTAGTGAAACGCCATCTTCTTTCCCCTTCAGCCAATCACAAAACTGCTTTCAATTCTAGACCAATGTACATCTCACTTCCCTAGCTGACATACTGTATTTAACCTATACATACTTGTAAAGGTCTGACTTACGGACGATTGGCATTACCGCCGCCAACACCTGGGGGTTGTTCCTGCTGGTGCTGCTGCTGGGATACGGCCTGGTGGAAATCCCTCGCTCCTATTGGAGGGCATCGTGCCACGGACAACTGCTGGCAAAGACGTACTTCAAAGCAGCGAAACTGATGACGGAAAAAGCAGACGCCGAAGAAAACCTGGAAGATGTTATGGAGGTGAGGGATTGTCATTTCTTTGATCAAAGTTCTTATAAAAAAATAAATAAATGCATACTTAAATGTCCACTCTTTTACAGGATGTCAGAACGGTTAATGAAACAATCAAATACAACCATCCTCTACGCAAATGCATTGACACTATTCTGAAAAAGGTAAGTTTCAAGTGATCTTCATCCTACTGATTGTGCATGAGTAAATATATGGTGGTTCCCAAATGACAGACTATGCACTTATGCACTCAATTTTATAAGGTTATTTTATCATTCAACATCTGAGTCTGATGCCCCTCCCCCTGTGTTACGTAATTAAAGTTGCGACACTTGAGTGCACTTATATATTTTGGGATTATAAAGTGCTTCATCCAGGTATTTTAACTCTGCTCACACTATTTATACTACACTACGTTATAGAAAAGTGCACAAGTATGCAAATTGGGACGCACATATGGAGTATTAATACCCTCTCATCTTTCTCAGTGTCCTGTAGAATACCAGGAAAAGATGGGAAGAAACATGGACGATTATGAGGACTTTGATGACAAAGGAAACCCTTATCCTAGTAAAAATAGTTTAGTCAAACTACATAAAAAGGTAATAAAAACACTGCAGCTATATAGAACATTAATATAAAGCAAATTCACTGATGTTTATTATTTATAAATAATATAACTATTTTTTTTTTTTAAATGCCACTTAATATTTAAATGTTAATTTTATTATGAAATTATTCATAATTAAAATAATTTTAATTATCATTGCATTAAAATAGTAATTATTAATTACTTAATTATTATTGCATTAAAATAGTATAATGCAAATGTAAAATACTATAATTATAAGTGTAAATATAACATGAAATATTTTGCATTACATAAGTGTATTTATATTCAAATATCATGATTGAGACTTATGCATTGTATTCATATCTCCTGTCAGGTGATCTATGCTGTTCAGAGGCATAACCGCACACAAGTTCAGTGGCAGATTCTATTGGACGAGGCTTTTCACTTAGAGGACGTGGCCAAAAACGAGACAAGCTCCACTCACCAGTTCATTCACAGCTTCCCCTCTGCAGAACCGCCTGGATGGATCAGCAAGTACCTGTACACGCCCACCGTGGGTGAGGAAACCTGTGGACACATTCTCTCTCTTTTGTAGTCGAAAATACCTTTCTGCTCTTACTACAATAACACCTTTATGAGAGATACAGAGACCTGTAAAGGCTCATTCACAGTGAGCACGGAAACAAAAGAAACTTTAAAACAAAGCATTCCTCACAAACAATGCAGCAGACATGCTTTTGGGTCGTTTCTGAGTTTCTCTTATGATTTTAGAAGTCCTCGGGAGGACTTTTGAGCTGTACTAGGTTTAGGAGATACTTTTAATGTTACAATGCAAGATGAAAAATGTACCAGTCCTAAAATTAGGAGCGGCACACCCCTAAATTTCCACATTAGGAATAAATTTAGCTTTAAGATTTTTTTGTGAAATGCCCCTGGTCTAAAATATACATACTAGTTTTATTGCTGGTTAATAGGCTACATGTACACATAAGTTCTGCATTTGACGCAAGGATGCTCTTCAGTTTCCGGTTGGGGAGATTTAAAGCGGAGGAAAACCGAGGGAAATTATGGCAGAGTCTTCAAAATTTACTTGAAATGAAACTTTAATACATTTAGATGTAATTTTATATATAGTTATATTTATTTAATATAATAAACAAAGAAGGATAAACAAAATGAGGGGTGTCTGTTTTTGTGACTAATGTTTCTTTAGTAAAGCCATAGAATATAAAAGCCATTATAAATTCTCAGAATAGCATAGGACTCTGCGATCATCGGAAGTAATCCAGCATCCTTAGACCTTCACCGGAAATACATCATGCACCGCCGTGCATAGAGCCTATTGATGTCTACAAAAGTGTTTGCTCATCAGTTTTGTAAACGCAAGCTTTACCTGGGCGGTTTCTGACACTGTATTTTTTAAGTTCCACAAACATTGTTCAAACATCTTGCTAAACTTGTTTGTGTTTTATGAAAAATCCTAAAATATAGAGCATTTGAAACCACCCAGGTAAAGCTTGCTTCCTGAGCAGATTTTTTGTAAAACCAAACTTCCACAAAAACAAGTTTAGCAAGATTGCAATGTTTGTGGAACAGGTTTTTTTTTTTGTAAAATGCCAATGGAAATATCAATAGTTTTCTTATCAAATGTCAAACCATTTTGAAAAGACTCTCTATAGTATGTATGTATGTTTGGAATGGTTGGTTCATTTCAGCACACATATGACAATGGTCCACCTACCCGTGACCAGCACAAAGAGAAATTCTGGGTGTTGATATGCAATTGCTAAGTTGTTCTCAAAGGCTCGGACCCCTGAGAACAACTTGGAGGAACAAAGGAGGTCTAATGTTTTGTAATCCCAGTCTGATCGCTTACAGAACAGAACACCTTTCATCAACAAACCGCACGATTTCAGATGTCATTCATGTCAGAGCGCACACATTGCACAGTACAGTTTTATATTTAGTGTCGAATCGCTAACCTTAAAGGAGTAGTTCACTTTTAAAAAAACTTTTGCTGATAATTTACTCACCCCAATGTCATCCAAGTCCACGTCTTTCTTTCTTCAGTCGAAAAGAAATGAAGGTTTTTGATGAAAACATTCCAGGATTTTCTCCATATAATGGACTTCAATGGGGTCCAAACGGTTCAAGGTCCAAATGAGAGTTTCAGTGCAGCTTCAAAGGGCTTTAAACGACACCAGGCGATGAATAAGGGTCTTATTTAGGAACTTTCGAGTTATGACTCAAAAAAAGATTTGTTAATTTTGATGAACGAATTTGAACAGGACAGTCACAAACACTCATCACAGAACAGAGCAAGGCGAACATTTGTGCTTATAAAACTGAAATTTTTTTATTTATTTTTTAAATGAATGATCATTTCGCTAGATAAGACCCTTATTCATCGTCTGGTGTCATTTAAAGCCCTTTGAAGCTGCACTGAAACTCTCCTGAAGTTTAAGTCTAACCTGAAATTAAGGTTTTTGATGAAAACATTCCAGGATTTTTCTCCATATAATGGACGTCAATGGGGACCAAACGGTTCAAGGTCCAAATGAGAGTTTCAGTGCAGCTTCAAATGGCTTTAAACGACACCAGACGATGAATAAGGGTCTTATCAAGCGAAACGATCGCTCATTTAAAAAATAAATAAAAAAATTTAAGTTTTATAAGCTCAAATGCTCGCCTTGCTCTGTTCTGTGATGCGCGTTCGTGACTCTCCTGTTCGAACTCGTTCATCAAAATGAACGAATCTTTTTCCGAGTCAATTCGTTCATTTTGTTCGTTGAATCAACCAAATGACACGAAAAAAGGTTTCGAACAGGAGAGTCACGAACAAGCATCACAGAACAGAGCAAGGCAAGCATTTGTGATTCTAAAACTTATACTTTATTTTTTATTTTTTAAATGAGTGATCGTTCCACTAGATAAGACCCTTATTCATCGTCTGGTGTCGTTTAAAGCTCTTTGAAGCTGCACTGAAACTCATTTGGACCTTGAACCGTTTGGTTCCCATTGAAGTCCATTATATGGAGAAAATCCTGGAATGTTTTCATCAAAAACCTTAATTTCTTTTCGACTGAAGAAAGAAAGACGTGGACATCTTGGATGACATGGGGGTGAGTAAATTATCAGCAAAGGTTTTTAAAGAGTGAACTACTCCTTTAAGTAATGAATGGTATTATGAGCTATGATATTGAGTTAAAGGTGCAGTTTGTTTAGGCAAAAACCTCATGCATCTCTTTCTGTCCTGCAGAGTGGTACTGGGAGTGTGTTTTCCGGCGCTGGTGTTACCGCGTGCTGGCTGTGCTTTTATGCCTGTTCTCTGCAGCCGTGGTCTGGTCTGAATGCACCTTCTTCAGCACACAGCCCGTTCTGTCTCTCTTCGCCGTCTTCATCCAGCTCGCAGAGAGAGACTACAACTACGTTTACATAGAGGTGAGGAAAGCACAAGCACAATTACACATATAATGGAGAAGGCTACACACAGCCAATCAGAAAGCTGCTACTTCCCCCAGCAAAACATATTTTGCATTATTTTTATAACAAATATTTTTGAGCCTATGACTGCGATTATTTAGTTGTTCACTGTAAACAAACGCTTCTTGGGGGTTATTGCTTTATTTTCTCTTTTATGTACGATTCCAAGTGGGGAATAAAACATATTTGGTTTACACTGTAAGTGACTTAAAACAGAATCAAATCAATTTAATTTAATTGATAAATTTAATTTAAATACAATTATATTTAATTTTAATAAATTTAAATTAATTATTTTAATTTAATAAATTTAATTTAAATACAATTATATTTAATTTTAATACATTTAATTTAAATAAATTAATTATTTTAATTTAATACATTTAATTTAATACAATTATATTTAAATTTAATAAATTTAATTTAAATACAATTATTTGTATGACGATTAATTATCAGCACAAAATTCATGATCGTGACAGGTCTATGTGTTGCTTTGCAGGCAATCATTTTTGTACTTAAAGTCAAAATAAAAATGGTGTTTACAAACCATTTTACTTGCATAATGTCACATTAATATGTAAACCAACATGACTTGAAAAAAAGTGGTTGGTGAGGTTGAAAAAACTGGAACCTGTACATTGTTATTTTGTGTTTGTCCTCTAGATGGCGTGTTTTGTCACCATATTCTTCTTGTGTTACTGCGTGTACTCCACTGTGTTCCGGATCCGAGTCTTTAACTATTATTACCTGGCCCCTCACCACCAGACGGACGCCTACAGCCTGCAGTTCAGCGGCATGTACGAAACACCATGTGACTGTTACAAAAACCATCTGATCTGTTGCTGTATCAGTGTGTTCAGCATTTCATTCTGATTGATGTGCAGGTTGTTTTGTCGCTTGACGCCTCCTCTGTGTCTGAACTTTCTGGGAGTGATTCACATGGACTCCACCATCTCCCATCAGCAGAGACAGCAGACAGCATACAATTCAGTGAGCCACACACCACTCTCATGCATAAATACGATAACACATCTAGTATAAAACTAGCATGTAAGACTTTAATTAGCTGGAGTGTATAACTATATTAATAATAATACTGATATTTTCATCCTTGTATTCAAAGTACATCTTCATGACATAATTTATTTAAATGTATGCATGTAACAATACTTTTTTACTAAATTTAAATTAAACTAAAATTGCAATGATGTTAAAATTACTGTTAAAATTGCAATGATGTTAAAATTACTAAAAATGCAATGATCACTATTATATATGAACACTTTTTATTAAAGATGTGGATAATAGGCTGAATTTCAGTTTTGAACTGGAATTCTAAAACCACTATTTTTACTACTAATAAAATATCTTTGTCTTGCGAGTCTAATGTCTATATTAGAAAACTAATTGGCATACATTACTTAAAGCATATTAAAATCACAGCATTCATTTGCAACTAATTTCAGATCAATAATGAATATTATTTTTCTCATGCATTTATATGCTGTCACTACAAACGATTTATTGAAAAGACAAAAGATGATGTCGCCATATTCCATTTTTTTAGCAGATAATCATGTTTATGGTTAGACACCATGTATGAACATGATTATTTACTAAAAATGCAATATGGCAACTGGCGTTGCAAACAAAATACAGAATTTGTTTTTAATTGGAATTCTCAAATTAAAATTTTTGCTACCGTGTTTTAAACCAGAGACACCATTAAAATATAATTGTCTAATATGCCTATAGGAAAACTAATTTGCCATATAAAAAGCATATTAAACTCACAGCATTAATGATGTTGCTTAGAATGATTTTATGTCATATTTTATATCATGTACACCAGCCATATTGATACTTATGGCCACATCACTCCAAAATCGTTCTCTCTCTTTATGATAGATAATGGGATCCATGCAAGTCCTGTCATTCATCGCTAATGGATTTTATATTTATTATCCTATGCTCATCGTTTTGCTCTGCATTGCAACTTACTTCAGGTAAGATGTAACTCCAACAAATATTTATCTTTAAAATATTACAGAAACGGTTGTTGTTGGAAGGCTGATAGCTCTTTGTTTTTCCTCTTGTTCATTCTAGCCTGGGCACGCGCTGTCTGAATTTGCTGGGCTTCCAGCAGTTTATGGGTGACAATGATCTGACCTCTGACCTGGTGGATGAGGGGAGAGAACTAATCCGGAGAGGTACTATAGGCCAAATTCAAATTTGGTTCATATCTATGTTAGTCCAAACCTAATTGATAATTGGTAGAATAGGTTTAGCAGATATACACAAATTACATTTCTTTTTTTATTATTTTTTGATGTAATCGCAACAGTCCCGAGAAGGACTGGATGATATTGCTAGATTCCGTATATCAATATTTTATTCAAAGTATATTTTCAATCAGAATATAATTAAATAAATCCGATTTTTTTTTTCAATCAATCAAAAATCTAATCCGACTTTTTTCAATCTGAAAATAATTAAAATGTAATGCTTTTAAAATGTAGCCTTAGACCTATTGCAATTAGAACAAATTCTATACACACACACACACACTACCGTTCAAAAGGTCAGTAAGATTTTGTTTTTCAAATAAATAAATTAATACTTTTATTAAAAGTGACAGTAAAAACAAACATATATAATGTTATGTCAAAAAAATATATTTCAAATACAGTAAATGCTCTTCTTTTGTACTTTCTATTCATCACAGAATCGTGAATAAAAATGTATCATGGTTTCCACAAAGTATTAAGCAGCACAACTGGTTTCAAAGCTGATCATAATAAAATTATAATGTTTTCATGTGAAGTATCAGCTTTGATCACAGGAAATAAATGCAAGGAATAAATATATTAAAACAGTAATTTTAAAAAGTTATAATATTTCAAAATATTCTGTTTTTCCTGTAATATTGATTGATATGCAACCTCTGTGAACATAAAACTTCTTTCAAAAACATAAAAAATCTTGCCGACCCCAAACTTTCGAACAATAGTATATATAAATATAAAATTCTATTTATGTTTGTGAATTATATCAAGGATAAAAAAATTGTCATGTTGTAATTTAATTGTTTTTAAAATACTCTCAACGTTGCTCTTGTTTTCAGAAAGAAGAAAACGGCAGAGGACAGAGGATGGCGAGATCAGACGGAGAGTGAGTTTGTTTCTGGCTAAACTGTCTCACATTTAATGATGAGGATACATTACAGTACTGTGCCTGTCTGAACCCCGTTTCTCCGTTCATCACGTCTCTGTCTGTCAGGAATGGAGGGAACGCTACAGCGATCAGAGGGAGAGATATGGCGGGAGGAGCAGAAGTGCGTACTCAGAGCTGAAGGAGACGGACGGCTCCAGCACAGACACTGGCCGAGGTGAGGGCGGTCTAAAGGCCCTTGCACACCGAGTCCGAAATTCGCATCTGAAATTTTCGCACTTTAAAAATAAATACGACCTCATCGTCACGTAATGTCAAACACGCTCGCACACTGCCTCCGAAACTTTCGTCCCTCATTAAAAAAAATCGGATCGGGTTCGATTTTCTGCGTTTTTCGCATCCATAGTGAGCATTTTGACAATTCAGAGCCACTGAATCACAAAAAAAACGCACACGACAATTTCGGACTCAGTGTGTAAGGACCTTTCTGAAAATACTCTTGCGTTGAGTTTTTGGTCAGATGTGATGAAGGGCATTGGTTTTGTGTGTGTGCAGCTCAGTCTCGAAGAGATCGGAACGACAAGGCTGAATTACTACAAGACGTTGAACCGTTGGACTTCACTGGAGAAGAACAGCTGGAAACGGATAACAGGAGGTCTGTATTACTACATTATATCTCATAACAAACATATTTCAGTCATGGAAACTAATAGCATGAGCTTGAGAATATTATTTTTCTTATGCATTTGTTGCTCAGACCACTTTTTTTAAGACTAAATGTTATATTTAGTTTTACGTTATTTATTTAAGGATTATTGAATTATTTATTTTTGTTCTTTACTCATACAACACTTCTTAGCCATGTAAAAGAGAAAGTAACGTGTTTAATATTAAATACAATAATAAAATGTATTGTGTGATGACGTGTAAACGTTCAGGGATTTTGATTTGATTTATATTACTCACTGACGCTTTTACAGAGGGCGATTTGAAAATGATGAACAAGCCATTTATCCTAAGAGCCAATCGTATTTGCCGCATACAAGTATAAGATATAAGGAGAATCTATTGGGACAAAAGGCATTTTGAAGGTTTTCATGTAGTTCTCTCGTTGTTAATGAATGTCATCTCTCTGTAGGTACGCTGGAGGACAATACCTCGCCACCTCTGCATCTCGTAGCCGCATCTTTGATGATGTATGAGAACAAGGAGAACAATAAAGGGAAACTATTTGCACTTTTTAATCTTCACACTCTTCCTGAAGTGTCCAGTGAGGGACTGCAGCTTTAACGCTTCTGTGTCTCTTTGTACTGAATGTGTTTTCTGTGAGTTTGTGTGTGTGAGTGTTGCTCTTACCTCCAATTGTCCCTTTACTTCCAGATGAAGCCAAAATAGCAAACCCCACATACTGTACACAAATATAGTGTAGTAACAGTATCTTCTCACCTGTGACGGTTGGTTTTCATGCAGAGGAACATTAATATTTGGCTGAAAAAGGGAAGAAAAAGAGTCACGTTAGTTCTCTATAAAATCCTTATTTGAAGTTTAAAGGTTCTGTTTAGAGAATAGAGTTTATTTAAGGTCACCCTGATGCATGAAGGTCTCACTGTGTCCTGATCTACACTTCACTCTGAACTTTCACCCTCAGGATGAGTAAGTAAATCACAGACAGGAAACACTTATGTCTTTAGTTTGAGTATTTTGTTTAACCGTTCATTATTTAATAGATCACACTTTAAAGTTACAGAAGAAAATGTCTCTTTTTGGTTATTGAGCTCGTGTTTTGTACTGTAAACTTCAAATCCCTGTGATCAAAAAGTGAATGGATGTAACATGAATGCTGTTTTACTTTTTCCATTATGATCTATTTATTATAAATGTCTCTGAATTAATATTAAATTACTGCTCAGAGCTACTGAAAATATGAAGGACAATTTATGCTTTTTTTATCTGTATAGCAGCGGTTTTATTTTTCTTTCTTTTGTTTGAATTTCCTCAATACCTCAAATAAATATTCATGAGATTTGAAGTACCTTTCTGTACAATTGTGTATTACTGAATGAGGAAAAACATTTTGATATTTTAATGCTGCTCAATGGCAGATTGGAGTGCTTTTAAAGAACGACAAAAATGGCAATCTATGTTCTCATCATACAGCTCGAACTCATAATTTAGAGAGTTAGAGTTAAAAAGCAAGCAAGTTTTTTATGCCATTTCTGTTTTTGTGCTGTCTCTGAAATTCAAAATCTTGAGTGCTTTAAGTAGGCATTCACACAACACTAACAAAGTCCTTTGACCACCATTTTTAGACAACTGGATGTGTTTCTCATGCTGTTCTATTATCATGACCTGAACAAAACATAATTCATACAGAAAAATATTTCTTGGTAAATCAAAGCATTATGTGAAGCATTTTAAACGAATTAAACAGCATTTTACAATAATTAGAGATAAATGAAGCCATGATTTGACCATAGACTATTTTGATTTTACCATTTACTCACTCCAATATAGTAGGTGGCGGTATGCAGCTTTTACAATGGTCTATAACCCGTCAAAAAAACACTAGAGGAATTATAAATCTTTTGCGCGCGCTGGATGGGATCAGATAAGATTACACTTCACACACAAAGGGAAACAGGACACGCACTTTCTTCTGCTTCATATTTTAACTCGCATAAGGTAACTTTTTAAAACAAATATCATATTCAACCAAAATATTATTAACCAGGAGGTTTACTACAACTTTTAAAAATATGTTTTAGCATGATATATTTTGGTTATCTACTTTTGTGTTTTGATTAACAAACTAATAGGCTAACGTTACTGTAAAGGATAAAATGTGCTTGTTGTGACTTATTTGAGAAAGAATTGACAATAATAATAAAAAACTTACATTGCGGTGTGTATCTTATGGACAGAAAAGATTGTAAAACGCGATAAACCAAAGGTGGGTTTGTGGCTTTTCGTTTGTGATTCACTGTCACGTGAGCCGCTTTGGCGGGGATTTTCCCGCTTTCAAAGATTGAGGGCTGTGAAGGGGAATATTTCTGGTCAGAATTAAATGAATTCGTCCTAATCGCCAAACAATGGGAACAGAATAGCTTTAGTGCATGATTTGCTGGACGTCGAACGTGACCTCAATCAAATGCCTATTAAATACTTTTATGCAATGGTCTTTAATTTGCGTACTTTTTTCAAAAATAGTGCAAACAGTAGGCATGAATCTGTCACAATCTCCTCGCGTTTGATAATTCAGCAAATTATCCCCGAAATAAAACAAAAAATGGCTTGTAATCCATGTGAAAAATATATAAAATAGACATTTTTTGTGTACTGGTTTTACCAATTATGTAGACTGCACTATAGTATACATACTTTAATGCAGTATAATAAAAATTATTGATCGGATTTCTTTGAGATATTAATCTTGAACTCATCATTTTTCCTTTTCACAGAAGCACTGAATTGCCAACATCACTCTTGATCAACACCAGCGAAGAAAATGAATAACAGCATTTTGAATTATTTTTCGGTGACAAAATGCTAAGTATTATACATTATATCTGATTCATAAATATTGATTTTCACATTCTAAGCTTGGCTATTGCCATTCTTTATGTTGAACATATTGAAATGTTTAGCCTTAATCTAAATGGTCATGGTAAAGATTGTGGAATGTCTATTTCAGATAAAGCCTACTGACAGCAACAGTGAAGCCAGAAGGGCATCACAAACTGGTGAAAAGGTGCAGGTAAGTATTTCAACAAGTCTAAGAAACAAAAAAAATGGTAATTGCCTATGTCTCAGTCAGTAAAGACGTCAAAGTCAAGTAAATAAGCAAATGCAAAAGAACAAAAGATTTTTTCTTTATTTAAAAAAAATGTATTTTTAATGATCCATGTCTTTAATCATTAGTTCAAAGACACTGAGTTGTCAAGCTCATAAAACAGCACTATAAAAGTAGTCTTTATAGCTTGTGAACAATATTCCCAGACTTCTGGATCCTGTCACATGTGAGGAAGAGGAACAGACCAAAACATATCTTTATTCAACTAAGTTTTTTATCAAATGATCCACATTTGTTTCTGCATATATTCAAAGAATACAAACACAACATTTTGGTCAGTTCCTCACACAAGACTTGCAATATATTGACATCTTTATGAACTACTTTTTTTCCCACTCTGAGATTTCATATTTTTAATTGGTGCATGTTAAAGGAACTAACAGACTTGCATACTTTGAGTGCACTTTTCATTAATTCTGTGTGGCAATATCATAAAATGTAATTTTGGTAATGTCAAATGTGTTCAATTAATAATAATGTATGCAATTTTTATGATGCTTATGCCATTGTTCTAGAAAAGAATAAATATTACGAGCAAGAAAAAAGGAAACAATGGCCGCGATCCTCTAAAGGTTTGTTGCATGCTGACATATCTATCATTTGATGAAGATTATTTAAGGGTATCATGAAAAAGTTTGTGTGGAATTTCTCTAGCTAAAACATTTGGGAAAGACAAAGCCTGTTGTACCTAAAATATCTATTTTGAGTGATTTTATTTCATTGCTTATGATTTACAATTTGATGGTAAACCTTCAATAGTGGACTCATATTAACAGTACTGTTGTGTTGACATTTACTCAGGAAAGGAAGAACGGTTTTAGCAAGGATGAAGTTAAAGAGGGTCCATCAAAAAGCCATATGCAGCAGGTATGTGAATTTTAATGGTACTTGGTGCTGAAACTCCTTTACCTGTATTGCACCAGCACCTCCACAGATCGCTGTGGAATCGCGACTGATCTTCTACTTAATGAATAATACACCTTAATTAAAGAATGATAAATAATAAAAAATTGCATATTATGAATGTGGTGATCAATGACTTGTTGATTCAAATTAAATCTGGAAAAATGTATGGATACTCATCACTGCTGTATATTATTCAGTCCTTCCAGAAAAACGCTGCGTTTTTTTTGTGATTGTTGCGGGCAAAAATCCTTGATTATGCAGCCCGTTTTCTTTAAAAATGCAATGGAATATGTGGGATATTTATGCAATTTTATGCGATGAAATTGCGGGAACTTGCAAAAATTCCTTTCCCAGAGATACAGATCTTTGGGCTTTTCGATTTTTTATTTTGTTTTATAGACTCAAAATACATTTTAAAGGCTGTTTTGAAATGAGCAAAGTTGGGTTTTGAGTTACTCCACTTAGTTTGATGAATATGAAAATTTCCTAATAATAGAAACAAATCGATAACATACATTTCTTATAGGAAAGTCAAAATCATATGAAGACAGATGACAAATTTAAGACAAGGTTGCAATTCATTTTAAAACCTAGAAATCTCATTCCAAAAGATTGAAGAATAGGGACATTCAAAGAATAAGTGCACAATAGACTCTCTTTCACAATTAAAAAAACAGCAATGTTTTATTTCAGACTGTAACAACTGTGTAAATAAGGTGTGGCCCCTTTAAGAGCTGCTGCGTGCTTTCTGTTGAACTTTCTGCAGTGTTATGTGCGCCTCGAACACCCCATGTGTGCAGGTAGCTTTTTATCATCTTATTATGTTTATTAAGTAACGATGTGACGGTAGAACCTGTGACGGACAATTATATGAGTTATATATTTGTGAGATATCAATCGCCTCCGTGAATCTGTCTGACCTCTGAATAACTTCAGCTGTGAGTTATCCCATTGCGTAATTGCGTCACTCCATAACGTTCCCATGGAAACAGGGGGAAATGACTGCTCTTGTGTGAAGCAAATGCAACATTTTTCAACTTTCTGCTAAGATGTGACTTTTTTTGCAACGAAAATGCGAGGATTATGAAATCATGCAAACCCCGCATATTTTGCACGGAAATCGGCAATTTATGCGGCGAAAGTGCGGCGTATTTGAAAAAATGCGGCCCCCGCATAAATATGCGGACTTTGGCTGATTTTGCATTGAATTCAGCGATCGCAGAATCGCGTTTTTCTGGAGGGACTGATTATTTGTATTATAATGTTGTACAGTATTGCTAATCATTTTATGGAGATCATTAATTTATAAATGTTTAAAAGCTTTTTGTATTCTTGTTCTTCTGAATTTATCAGTGCAATGAGGGGCAAAGCTACAGTTTCAATTTCCGCTACCAATCTAAGATACATGCAGTGGCATGTGATACATCCAAGACTGTGCTTGATGCTCTCAATACAAACAAGATTTTCAGGAAGATTAAAACAGACAACATGGAGAAAGAAATAGTCATCCAGAGATCCAAAGGAGAAGTTCATAGAGCTGCTGTGAAGAGCGACTTCCCCTGCTGTCTTATTGAAAAAGATGAGCTCTTAGACATAACCTTCATCAAAAGTACCGGAAATGTTGATGCAAAGATAAAAACAACTGGAAGGCTTTCATTCTCCAATCAATCAGAAAACTTAGTAATATTTTACATTAAAACAAAAGGAGGGGATAAAGTGAAACGCTTAATGAAAAACCATCAGCTGAGGAAGAAAGTTGAGGATGTTTGTGTGTACGCATTCAAAGAAGACAATCTGAAGGATGCTCTCCGGCGTGACGGACGCTTCATCAATGTCATTTTCAAGAAACAGTGTGCACTCCGTGAGTTAGGGAGCGAAATAAACCATGTAATGTCAAACACTGTAGAGCATCTTGATCGAAAGCAGTTTGAGGTCATTGTCATCAGTGATAAAAACGAGCCAGACAGTCAAGACTTATTGAGTGATGTCAGCACTGAAATGAATGAAGCTTCAGCCGCTGATTTGAAAGAAAACGTTGATTCTAACCAGCAACCCGTCAACTCTGAACAAGAAGAAACTCAAAAGAGAAACACAATGAAATCCACAAATACTTCAGCTAAATGCTCTACAATAATTGACTCCACCGAGATCCTGGGAATTTTGCGCTCTCAGTTTAAAGGTTTAATGGATACTTTAAAACAGCGAGAGAACCTAAAGAAGAAGCCTGAGGTCCAGAAGTTCTTCAGAGCAAAATATGATAAAAGCGTTCAGAGTTTTTTGGAGGTGAAGAAAGTGAAGCTGCTCACGAAACTCTCTGAACATGTGTGTCAGATTCGAGTGGAGGGATCCGCCAAAGGAACCGGCTTCTTACTCTTCGACAGATTCATACTCACTAATGCTCATGTTGTTGGAGAATTTCACCCTTTCTCCATGAAGCTTTCAAAGACATTCACTGCTGTATTTGGATATGAAGATTTAGAAGCAAATGAGACCAAGTGTGTGCCGATTAAGGAACAGGTTGCAGCGTACTATTATGGCAAAGACAACACGGGCATGCATCTGGACTTCGCACTTCTTGAACTGGAAGCCACTTATGAAATTGCTAACTGTCCTGGATTGCTCAGTCGATACACCCATGGCCCTCCTCCTGACAAAGGTCAGATCTGCATTGTGGGACATCCAGGAGAAGGGGTCAAGAAAATGGATCCCTGCTTCATCATTGAGAGAGAGAATCTACTAGAGGCTGCAGATAAACGCGTATCTGAGAATCGGGATTTCATTCATGTGATCACACAACAGTCTTTGGCAGAGAAATGGGAAATTCATGACAACCAGATCCATTACGACTCTTGTTTCTTTCACGGATCGTCTGGCTCTCCAGTTTTTGATGAACACTGCTATCTGATTGGTGTGCACACTGGTGGATATGTGTACAAAGGAGCAAAAGGTAAAGATAGAAGCATTGTGGAATATGCCTACTCCATGCAGCCCATCCTGGAAAGGATCATCACACAGGCCAAGAAAAATGAGAGATCTGACATCCTAAAATTACTCTCTGAATATAAATCTTTAAATCTTAACTTGGATGACAATGATGTGGACATGGAAATAGATCCATAAAACCAGGAAGACTACATGAATAATGGGACAGCAGAGTCTTCAGTCTTGATTAATAATAATAATAATAATAATTCATTACATTTATATAACGCTTTTCTCAGCACTCAAAGTGCTTTACATCTGGAAGGGGGAATCTCAACCACCACCAATTCGCAGCATCACCTGGATGACGTGACGGCGGCCAAATTTAGCACCAGAAGGCCCACCACACAGCAGCTTATTGGTGGAGAAGAGACAGAGGGATGAAGCCAATCAGTGTATATATATATATGGGGATGATTAGGAGGCCTAATCATTGGAGGCCCAACCCCAAAAGTGATTGGCACCACTGAGTCTATATATATCACATTCATATATCTTGGGGTATTATGCAGGGATGTTTAATAAACAATTTCATTCAATTATGTGTTGAGTTATAAGTTCTGTGTGATTCCTACTCAATGGTAATGTGTCTATACATTGTCCCTATTATTGTCATTGATTCTTGTGTAACATGTACATTCTATCTTAAATATGCATTGGAGCGACAAAAAAACTACTTTCTGTTCTCTGTTAAATTGTATCTGTATGATTCCAAAAGATACATAATATACTTAATTTCCAGAAATCCTCAATGCTATATTTTTGATAGACAAATGAAAATGCTGTTATTTACTATTTACCATTATATCATTTCGAATTCTGTGGATGTTTGTAAAGAAATAGGCATACATTGTATATCTCTTTATAAATCTGTTTTGTCTATTTTTACAACTTGGTGCCTTATTCTACATTAAATAATCATGCTGATCAAAATATTTCAGCCTCATTCTTGACTATAAGAATTTTCAGACTGTTAACACTATATAAGACAACCGCCATCAGCACATATCATATATTATGGGCCTTGAATGGGATGGGTAGGTGTTAGAGGGTGGGGGTCCAGGTGACCGGGTGTATCGGGAACCAGTAAGGACTCTATAGTCTGGGCTTATGGGGTACTTTAATTAATTGGTAATTAAAGTAAATTACCAATTAAAAGCAACTTCGACAAACACTGGCATAATAATCGGGGATAAAGGTCGATCTAATGAAAGTGCGCATCTACAACGAATCTTATTGATTTTCATATTACATAACATGTTTTTGCCGTGCATATAAACGCACTATAAACCCCTTGGGTAGGATTAGGGGTGCGGAGTGCGTGCGTATTACATGCCATAAAGTATGTATCATATGCAAAAACTAGTTTTTTACGTATAAAAGGTACGATAAATAATAGTTGTGGTATAGATATGCACTTTCATGATATCTGGCTACACTATATATATATATATATTTTTTTTTTTTATTATTATTATTATTAAAATTAAAACATTTTAGGTAGATTTTTTTTCTGTGTGAAACTGGTAAAATCATAGTCTCAAATCAAAATATCTAGATAAAACAAAGACTGTAGCTACTTTGATTTTATAATTGACTCACTCCGAAACAGTAGGTGGCGGTACGCAGCATTGCAATTCTCTGTAACCCGCCAAAACACTAGTAGAAGAATTTAAAATATTTTGCCTCCACTGCTTGAGATCCCTCTATGTTGAGATCATATCATAGACATATACACTAGACCTCACCTTGGCTACGGTAGTTCATTGGAACGAATGCGTCAATAGAGCCGCCATCTTGAAACAGGGGAGCCCCTCCACTTTAATGCATCAGCGTCAATGTAGTAGATACAGGTCTAACGGAAATAAAATCATCATAAATCATCATGAATGCGATTTTTCTTGTTTTTTTGGTTTGTTCCAACGGTCAGACATGTATTTATCATTGATTCCAGAAAGACATTTTTTAAAAAAAAAAAACATTCTTCCTAGTTCAGATTTTATCCGTGAACATCATACGTTGCACAAAAGTCCGCCACCATCAATGAATTCGAAGTAAAGGCAGAGATAGCAGTGTTACCTAGCTACTTCCTATGACAAGACCCCTGTTCCAAGATGGCAGCGGTTTTGACGCATGCTTAGAACCCCAAGGTGAAGTCTAGTGTATATGTCCATATATATGTATATAAAGGCTAGATGTGTTACGGCGGAGTTTCCATCGTCATCACCGGCGGCCATCTTGTCACAGACAAGCTGATGTAAGATGAGTGGTCAGCACGAACACAAATACTCTTATCTCGTTGAAATCTTGACGGATTTACAAACGGTTTGGTTTCTTACAAACGTTATTAACGTGGCTATAATTATCTGGATGATTATTTATTTATACACTTTTTATTCATAAGTATGTAGTGTCATAACTACATCTCTGACGTTTATAACAAAACAAACCGTTTGAAAATCGGTAGAAAATTGAGCAAGTTATGGTCATTTAAATAGTACATGTACCATTAACACAATGTTACGAGTGAGCGAGCTACCTGTGACAAGATGGCCGCCAGGTGCAGACGTCGACCTCCATTGGCCAGCAGTGTGGACGACATATCTAGCCTTTATATAGATATCTATGTATATGTCTATGAGATCATATTACCAGAGAATGTCTAATATGAAGAGAACTGGCACTCTCTGGTTACTTCCTGTTTCTGGACTGGCTGCAGTAACACTTCTCTGTCCATGCGGGGGCGCTCGCGAGCGAGTGCAGAATGAATGGAGGTCTATGGAGCTATACCCCTAAAAATCCACTTTTCTCCTTATATAATTTTTTCTAGAAATTTGAATGTTGTTTTCGAAAGGAGATGCAAAGAAATTACATATTACTAGGTGTTAGATTTTTAGAGTCACTTATTTGCTTTAAAAAGTCTTTTTAAATTTCAATGACGTCATACACATTGTACGACCAGAGACCTGCTTTACGGCAATCCTTCAGTCACCTTTGGTGCTTTCGCGCACAGACAGACGAGAAAAGCCGTGACATTTAAACATACTACTGTTATTGCTTCACGAAATGTCGTTTTAATAGTTTTTCAGTCGACAATATAGTTGTTTAATGCTCAAATCTGTGATTTATTTATAAAGATAGCGCCTATTTAAAAAAATTGATCTGACGTTTTCGGAGATGTGATATCCAGTCTTTCACTGGACGCTCAGCGCTCATGTACCCCGCCGAGAATAGCCGTACCTCGGCCAGGCTTCTGACGTTTGTCGCTGGCTCTGATGTCTCTAGTCTAGTGGTTAAACTTGCACCGCTGATGGCTTCTGATTGGCTTACGTGGCTTTACGGTTAGGTTTATATCGCCACCTGCTGGTGTTGCATGCTCTTGACAGCGCTTAATGTCTTGTTTTTGCGTTTTCATGTGGACGGAGTTTTTTTTAAAGGGTAACTAAACCCCTAGCCAGAGCCTGACTCCACCCACTGGCAATATTTGAAAAATGCTGGAAAAGTGGGCAGAGCCCAGCGGAGGGGGGGCGTGCACCTGAGACGCATCTCTTTGTATGGAACTTGCCTACGTCACCAACAACCGCTGTGTCACGCACCACCTCAAACATCTAATAGGAAAATTCAACTGCAGTAGCCACCGTTCAACCTGAAGAGGGCAGCACTAAGACGTTTTTACACCATATATTGTAGAAATAGAACACTTTATAAACAAATGCCAAAAAAGTTACTCGAATCAATGACTGGTATTAATAAAGATCCATTCTTACAGATCATTAACTAAAAAAAAGTTGGTTAAGTGTTTAGTTACTCTTTAAGTGGCCGGTCCCAGTATAGCTCATAAACCCAGAGTCTCGATCGCCCCCCGGTGGCTGGTCCCAGTATAGCTCATAAACCCAGAGTCTCGATCGCCCCCCGGTGGCTGGTCCCAGTATAGCTCATAAACCCAGAGTCTCGATCGCCCACCGGTGGCCGGTCCCAGTATAGGTCATAAACACGCAGGAGGGAAAAACTCCGGTTATAAAAATACCCGTGTCCGTCGTGTGGACATGGCCTGAAACGCAGCTGAAACGCTGCTGTGGACGCAGAACGGATGCGTTTTAATAGTAGTAGTTAATAGTAGTAGTGGATTAGTGTGGATTGGGCCTCAGCCTTAAAACTTAGAGTCACACGAGTCTGAGCAGAGACAGACTCCACAGCTGCTGTTGTGGACATTATATTCCTGACTTAGCAAATAACTGAGTTACAGCAAACTGTTGAAGAATTTATTAATAAAAGAGAATAAACAGTGAAGTAGTGTAACACAAATCAGCTGGACCAGAGGTTCTGTCTCCTCGGATACTAACATCTGGCCCCGAGCAAAGGGATGCCTGATCATCAACACAGTGGAGGTTTCTATGTTTCAGGGAACAGAGATCCTGCGACCAGCCAGAGCAAGCAGAGGAACAGCTAGTGAGGAAAACACTAAAACAACTTCTCTGACCTAAAGCCTGCACATGTAAAAACAATATAGGAGACATAATAATAACAAAAAATAGTGCTATTATAAGTACTTATAAAGATTATAAGAGAAAGAAAATACAATATTCTGCCATCACACTAGTCAGTCCACCATAAAGTCTGGCCCCGCATGAAGACAGCATAAAGACTCAGAAGGTGAATATAAGTACACAACAGTACATAAACTGTATATGATGATTATCAGCATGCATATAGGTAAAATCTATTTTCTGCCATAACACTGGGCACGAGCTGAGAAGATCCAGCCCTCATAGGTCACATAAGGACGATTGGTAAAGACCCCTTGGCATCAGTTTTAACATGCTGGGTACCTTTTGTTGTTCAACTCAAAAAGTATTTTTAACACTTAGCTTCGTTACATAGAGCTAAACTAACCTAACTTGGGTTACTTTATCACTTTACTTCTTCTGTTATGCGTCTTTAACTAAAACTTGTGTTAATATTAAGACACCAAACATCAGATGCACTTCATAGCCTAAAGTATGTGGACAGCCCTGTCCAAGTGGAAGTCAAAACTGAACAAAAGCAGCTAGGTCATTAGCAGTGTTTGTCTCCAACTGGTCTCTCTGGTGTTTTGACTTTAACTTGTCTCAGTTCTGCAGGTGTTCTGACTCGGAATGGACTTGTCACATTTCATGGGTGTTTTGATTAATACTTGTGTTGGTCTTGTGGCTGTTCTGACACACTGGACCACGACCTGTAAGACCAAGACAATTCAAAACACAAAGCCGAGATCTGTTTTAGTCAAAAGAATCATGATGCAGAGAGACAAGCTCAAGTCAAAATTGTGGGAAGCGTAGTCAGAGTCAAAACAGCCACAAGATCAACATGAGTTTGAGTGAGAAGTCCATCGAGGTCAAGACAAGTCTGAAAAACACACCTGAGAAACAAGTCAGAGTCACAAGACCTGTGATACAAATTCCAGTCTAGTCGACTCAATTATTTGCTCAATCCATCACCAGGAACACCTACAGAACTGGGACAACTTCAACATAATAACAACATATATTGGAGACCAGGACCAAACCAAAGTACTACAGCCCTGATGAAAATGCTGCTGTGTGCACAGAGTCCTGGTTCTGAACCACATGTTGAACTGTCACATACTTGTGGTCATGTGGTGCATCTCCTCAGGTCCATCAGCCTATCAGTTGATATTGGGGCTGTTGGAACGAATTCCGAAATTCGAATAGAATTCGAATATTTTAAAAAAAGTCAATACTATTCGAATGCTGAAGTTACTCTTCGAATATTGCTTTTATACATGTTTAAATATATATATATATACTTCCGAAGTGACCAGGTGTAAACGGCCCCTTAGATCGCTTTATGATTAACAACAGGAGAGCGCGGGACTAGCTTTCGCGTGGCATATTAGCAAGGTCTCGTTCACTCCCTCTATGCCATTCACGCGCCGCACGCTATGTATGTTATGCGGGGATTCCGGGAGATTTTAACTAATTTGCGGCCGTCCCAGGGAGGGGACATTCTAAAACGCTTAACGTGAAAAACGCTTAACGTGGCTTACTGTACTAAGACAGTGATATTAAAAGACCAAATTCAGTACACATCATATTAATAAACCATACTATGTATAAAAAAATAAGATGAGTCCAGAATATCAACGCAACGCGATTAATAACACGTTAAGCATTTTCTTCCCATACAAAACCGTTATGAGAAAACGCTTAACGTGGCTTACTGTACCAAGACAGTGATATTAAAAGACCAAATTCAGTACACATCATATTAATAAACCATACTATGTATAAAAAAATAAGATGAGTCCAAGATATCAACGCAACGCGATTAATAACACGTTAAGCATTTTCTTCCCATACAAAACCATCAGAAAACGCTTAACGTGGCTTACCAAGACAGTGATATTAAAAGACCAAATTCAGTACACATCATATTAATAAACCATACTATGTATAAAAAAATAAGATGAGTCCAGGATATCAACACAACGCGATTAATAACACGTTAAGCATTTTCTTCCCATACAAAACCGTCATGAGAAAACGCTTAACGTGGCTTACTGTACTAAGACAGTGATATTAAAAGACCAAATTCAGTACACATCATATTAATAAACCATACTATGTATAAAAAAATAAGATGAGTCCAGGATATCAACACAACGCGATTAATAACACGTTAGCATTTTCTTCCCTTACAAAACCATCATGAGAAAACGCTTAACGTGGCTTACTGTACTAAGACAGTGATATTAAAAGACCAAATTCAGTACACATCATATTATAAACCATACTATGTATAAAAAAATAAGATGAGTCCAGGATATCAACACAACGCGATTAATAACACGTTAAGCATTTTCTTCCCATTGAAACCGTCATGAGAAAACGCTTAACGTGGCTTACTGTACCAAGACAGTGATATTAAAAGACCAAATTCAGTACACATCATATTAATAAACCATACTATGTATAAAAAAATAAGATGAGTCCAGAATATCAACGCAACGTGTTTAATTACATGTTAAGCATTTTCCTCCCAGACTCCCGAAACTTCCGACGAAATATGACGATCACATCACCTCAGATCTGAGGACCTATTCATCAAGCCAACGCGCCGCAATCTATCGCAAATCAAAGTGAAAGTAAGTCGAAGACGCTTAACACTACCATCTTCATTAAAAGTAAAGAAATGAAATGATATTACCAGGGCTACTGCCTCTCTCCCTAATTGCTGTCTTTGCTGATTTTTAAATTAGCCTATGATCAATAAAATGCAGCTCATAACTGTTGCTTTCGGTGACGTGCACTTCATCAAATCAGTATATAGCGCGGGAATTGAAGATCAGATTAATATCTGTTTTGCAAAAACACATTTATGTGACAAGGTGTAAATGGAATCGTTTTGATAAAACAGAGCTATCCGATCTGAGAAAACGCATGAAGTGGCCAGGTGTAAACAACCCCTAAATGTTTATTGTAGTAATGTTAGATATCCCTCTAGTGGGCCGAACGTGTAACAACAACCACAGGCTTGGCATTGACGATCCATAAGAATGTGTAATGTCGTAAATACTAATAATAGGATCAATTTGAGCATTTAATATTCGAATATTATTCGAATATTACATAAAATAAGGAATGGAATTCAAATAGTATTATAGAGGAAGATTGACAGCCCTAGTTGATATTAAAGGAGCCTGTTTGATGAACCAGCTTCTTCAGGTTCTGGTTTACGCCACTAAAGTACTGCTGAATATCACGCTTCTGCTGGCCGTACCTGTGATCATAATAAGCCTCAAGATATTTTTTATAGTCACCATATGTTCTAAACTCGTTTGCATCTTCATCCACCAGATAGTACTCGAAATAGTACTTTGGGTGTCCCGTCTTTTTCTCCCTGCACTTTCCTTTTATCACCTCCTCGTGCTTGTTGAACAGCAGCTCCAGGTCTCTCCGGTAAAGAGAGAGAAGTCTCTCTGCAGGGTCACAGGTTGGAGTCCCTTCCAGTCTCACCAGTTGAATCAGCATCTGGATGTGGAAGGCCGCCCCGTTCACCCAGGCCTTCAGAGCCTGATTCGACATGTGCCCGTCCCTCAGCATGGAGTTCTTCAGCTTGGTGATGGCGGCGCTCAGATGGCCCTCGATCCGTTTGATGTCGCTCATCAGCCCGCCCCTGTTGTTGATGTTCATCTCGCATCTCTTCAGGCACTCGTCGATCTGATCCCAGACCTCGGAGGCCTTCTCCTCAGCAAACACGCTGCGCAGAATGTCCTTTGTGCTCTCCTCAGGCAGACTGGAGGAAACGGTGTCGATAATGATGGCGATGA
This sequence comes from Pimephales promelas, assembly GCF_016745375.1. Next base: position 2,893,858 of record NW_024121299.1, on the reverse strand, counting down.
CCAGCGCTAAGAGGCCCGTCAGTTCTGGAGCTGGTAGCAAGTTGCCCAGCTTCTCCACCAGGTTTTTGGACCACTCTGCAGCGTGGCCGCCCGCCTCCAGTTTCCTCTTCTCATAGTGTTGTCTCAGGTTGTCTGAAGCAGACAGACTGGTGAACATCTGGATGCCCTGACTGACTCTCATATCTGGATCATTGCTGACTCTACTCCGAAAACTGTTCATTTTCTGCGTCTCTTGCTCCCTTACATACGCTGCTCTGCTTTGCTCATCACCCATCTCTCTCCTTGTTTTCAGGCTCAGATCAAAGATGGAGGCTGTAGTTTTCTGTGCAGCACTGCAACACACAGAAGCAACACACAGTGAACATTTTCCTCTTGAAACATTTTAGAACAACTTTAGTGAATCATGTCCAGAAAAACAAAGTTTTAAACCTTTTAAGCCTTTTTAAACTTGCAGTGACGTCCTAAAGTCACAGTGTGACATCTGAGAGTGAAGACATACAAGTGGGAAAAGAATAAGGTTTGGTGTATAAAAATTTTATCTAAATATATTGACCAAAATACATATTCACTTACAAAAAAGTATTTTATACCCGACTATGTGGAGGTGGCTTCAGAAGTCCATGGCGGGAAAACAAAGACGACAAAATCAGTCAGTTAACAGAATAAATCAAATCTGAGGGTTGGAGTTCTGTTAGTATGACATCATAACCTCTTAGTTTTAGCCAACAGGATATCAACGTGCATTGTTAAAGTTGTGAAACGTTGCAGTTTGGTTGGGTTTAGGCAACAAAACTACTTGGTTAAGGTTAGGAAAAGATCATGGTTTGGGTTCAAATAACTACGTATGTCAGTTAACACGCAAGTTAACTAACGTCATTTATGTCGTAACTTGCCTAAATAAAAATATTTAATGTTGACTTTTTGTTTCACACGGGACACGAACCCCGGTCTTCTGGCTCAGAGTTGGGGCTCTCGTTCATCTTCTGTGACCTTTGACCTCTTGGAAACAATAACTGGCTCAGAACAATAAAAGACCTTGAACAGGAAAAAATATCATCAGGGAGTGAATCCACAAACTGATATTTATATATGTAACATATATCATGAATATATAATTTATGATCTCTCTTGGTTTCACTGTTTGAAGGTTCTCAGTTGTTTCTGCACAGTTTTTACTGCGACACCATGTCTGGATCAGTATCAGAGCATCTTGGGTTTTTCAGGAAGGGTTACACAGGGTTATTATAGTTTTGCATTTTTCATTAGTTTTTATTTTTATTTCGTTTTGCCTTTTTGTTTTCAAATTCAGTTTAGTTTTAATTATTTTTTTAAAGTGGGTTTGCTAGTTTAGTTTTTATTTTTTGAAAATGCTTAGTTTTAGTTTAGTTTTTATTAGTTTTAGTGTTAGTTTTAGTCTTTTTTTTTGTAGTTTGGGTTATTTGTCAGGGGCAAGATTCAAAAAGGTCAGAAAAAGTATTGTGTAATAATAACTCAACAAAAACATCATACAATTTTAGAAAATATTTATTCAACAATAACACCAGTACATAAAATGTACATATGGGCATGTAAACAGTCTCAACACTCCACAGTAAGTGCAAAATGTCCAAGTGACGTGTGCCAAGAAAAAAACTAAACAGAGCTGTAAGTCCCGCCCCTTCCGCTAACCCCACTGGACCTCTAGGTTGAAAAATCGTCAATGCAAGTGAATGTGAGAAAATAATTATTTTCTGGTCCCTATAATCACTGGTTCTGTAATGGAATATTTTATGTTAGACAACTCTTTAATAATGAAGGTCTGCTTTTTAGGTATACAGAGTTTCTTTCAGAATATCATATACCTGTAACTCCCAAAGAGTTTGCCACAGTTATGGATGCTATTCCATCTGGCATACTCATGGTTTTCAAAAATAATACTGTCTCTTTGAGTTCATTATCTTTGCCTGAACCTGTCAATTCTCCTATAGGTGAGATATGTTTCACTGAAAAAAGGAAGAAATTATAAAGTAAGCTCCTTGCTTCCTGTATGCCATTATTGGCCAAACTTGATTCATTCAGGTGTGTCTGATTATTGTTGCCGTGACTACTGAGGTCAATCACACCTGAATTAATCAATTTGACCAATAATGGCAGACAGGAAACAAGGAGCTGGCTGAAGTTCAGGAAGTAGCGCAGCTGTGCATAAAGCCAATTGAAGAGAATTTTTTTTTTTTTTTTTTTTGCTTTATTCAATATTAACAATATAATACAACTTGTATTGATACACGATTGATACACAAAATACACTACTAAACAGACATACAAGACAAACAATGACCATTATAGACAAACAATATTATTATAAAATAAAACAAGACCAAATTACAAAAAAGGATGCTAATTAAACATATTTGGACCAATTGAAGAGAATTGGAACTGGCTGGTTACTTCCGGGTTCTGGACTGGCTGCAGTAACACGTCTCTGTCCATGCGGGGGCGCTCGCGGTCGAGTGCAGAATGAATGGGAGTCAATGGGGTTTCACCCCCAGAAATCCTTTTTTCTCAGGATGTAATTTTTTGTCAAGTAATTTGAAAGTTGCATTCAAAAGGGAGGGCTAAGATAATTCACTCAGCTGAAAATTGCATTTTTAAGTTCACTTATCTGTTCAAATCAGTTCAAAAATGTGATGACGTTACACAATAGCAGAATGCTAGCGTGTTCCGGCCAACAACGGCCTAACCTGTAAGAAATCAAAAGGACATAAGTACTCGTTCATTCGACTTTTAGCATATAATCTATATTGAACTTGCGGAATCAACAATAAAATCTATGTTGATTTAACAAATAGCAGGTGAAAGAGACACATTTAGCCGTTTAGCCCCATAGACTCCCATTCATTCTGCACTCGCCCGCGATCACCTCCAGTGGAATTCTAATGGAACTGCAACCAAGATGATACACAACGGGGCTAATAGGAAGTGCCAAGGCTCTCCGTTTGGTTAGACGGGCTCTGTCCAGGTGTGCCTGACCTCAGTAGTCACGGCAACAATAATCAGACACACCTGAATTAATCAAGCTTGGCCAATAATGACAGACAGGAAACAAGGAGCTGGGTTAAGTTCAGGAAGTAGCGCAGTTGTGCAATATAATTATCAATTATCCATTTTAATAATTTTAATATAATAAAATTATCCAGTGTTTTCTTTCCACAATATTTCAAGAAGTCTTCAAAACATTGGTCTCGTATGGCGGAGAAAAAGAAGCTCTGGCCATGAGCACTTAAAACGATGCCTCATATCTCGTAAAATGTCTTAAAACGGATTTATTTCTGTAACCCTGCATTTTTGCCTACACTCTTCACCCCAAACACTCAAAAGACATGAAACCTCCGCATTGCTCCTGTGTATCATTTCTTCCATCGCGCGGCTCGCGCCTATGCGCAGTTTAATGACGCATTACTCGTATTTACTAGAATATCCGATTTGTCTGCTTACATGGCACACGCAAATGCACGTATCTGACTCATATCCGATTTATTACCACATATGAATGAGGCCTGAATCCGATCTGAGAAAATCGGAATCCATGCGTTTTTTTCCTGCTTACACGTTAACGTTAACCGGTCAAATCCGATCTGTGCCACATGAGAGGAAAAAATCGGATTTGGGTCACTTGAACCATGCAGTGTAAACGAGGCCTGTGTTACACAGAGCTGAGCGGCTGAGTCTTATTATGCTTCAGATATCTGTAAGATATAGTTTTTTACCTCCTGCTTAAAGTTGTAGTGGGATAAAGTTTGAAGAGAATCTGCAGCCAAACACACGTCCTGTTGTTAAAGTAAAGTTTGAAGAGACAGTTCAGGCTGTGTTTTCCTTCCTCTGCCTGACCAAAGAATGTCTAATATGAAGAGAACTGGCACTCTCTGGTTACTTCCTGTTTCTGGACTGGCTGCAGTAACACTTCTCTGTCCATGCGGGGGCGAGTGCAGAATGAATGGAGGTCTGTGGAGCTCTACCCCTAAAAATCCACTTTTCTCCTTATATAATTTTTTTGTCTAGTAATTTGAATGTTGTTTTCGAAAGGAGATGCAAAGAAATTACATATTACTGGGTGTTAGATTTTTTAGAGTCACTTACTACTAAGAATACTACTGTTATTGTGTCACGGAATGTCGTTTTAATAGTTTTTCAGTCGACAATATAGTTGTTTAATGCTCAGATCTGTTATTTATTTATAAAGATAGCGCCTATTCAAAAAATTGATCTGACGTTTTCGGAGTTGTGATATCCAGTCTTTCACCGGACGCTCAGCGCTCGTCTATCCCGCCGAGAACAGCCGTACCTCGGCCAGTGCATCGGACGTTTGCTGCGGGCTCTGATGTCTCTAGTCTAGTGGTATATCTCTAGTAAACATGAGATATAATTCGTCTTGTGTATATAACGGGCGATATTTGGTTTTATTAATCTATCATTTGTTCCCTGGCAAATCGTTTTGGCTGAGGGCAAAGTGAAGTTTCATAACTTTATATTTTGGCTATTTTAACGTTGTATCCTGCTGTATGTTTGTCTGAATAGTTTACTTTATTTCTTGTCTTGTATTAACTTCTTATAACTTTTAGACTAGGCCTACTTATACTGTTATAATGTCTATTACTGATCAATAAAACTGAAATTTAACAAAAATAGACAGAGTTGTGTCATTTTATTTTATATACTATAGCCTTTTCATTACAATTTTATTTGCTGTATACGGTTTATTTATTTTATTGACTATTTACTATTACTTCTCACTTTATATTATATTTACTATCTGTGTTGCACTGTATTGTACCATATCGTATATTACCATTACCATAGATAAATGTTACGTGGGTGCTTAGACTGACCACAACGTACTAGAACATTTTCATAGATACTTCTTTTATTATCAAAAAACTCTAAGATCAGGTTTTAAAATCCATCCACTTCAGGAAAAGCAAACAACATAACTTCTTTAAAGGAAGAAAACCAAAGAAAACTCAAAACAAATCCACTCTACATAATCAAATCAATCCAAAAAAATATAGGACAAATTAAATCAAAACCGAGGCAATCTGTTCACAACACACCAAAATAAATCAATTCACATATATCATAATACAAAAATAATATACACGTTTAAATAAATATAAACACTTCATACCTTTAAATCCATACTTTCATGCTCCGGCCGCTCTGGTTACCGGGGTTCCCAGGAGCGCTCGACGTCTACAAACACACACACACTTAAAACACCTGCACACCATCACCCGAAACCCCCCACTATCCTATCCTACTCACCCAATTCTTTCTCAGCGCCGTGTTTGTGTGGCGTCTTCCCTGCATGAGTTTGGTGCATCACTTAAATAAGTCCGTGTTTGTCCCCCTTAAATATGTGCAGTTCCTCCCCCCACCCCGGTTAACCAGAGCTCAATCCCACATCCACCCCTCACTTGTCAAATCATCGTCCCGATGATTCATTATGTGCATTTTTTAACAACATTCAAAAAAACAACATTAACCACTGCTCCTGATTCTTTTTAGTTCATGCATCACTTGCAGCAAAAGATCTAAAACTGTCTCAATTGCCCCAATTTCACTAGACGGGGGTCTTACGCCACAACTTAGCACTGTGGGGATTGCTGCAGCTTCCATACCCTGCACCGATCGTGGCTCCCTAAAGGGATTACTATGCTGTCCTGCTCTGGTCCTCTGAGAGCGTCGAACAGTAGAGTCTGTGCTAGTGAATATCGATTTCTCATCATCTCTGGAAACCACCTCCTCTGCACTCACTTCCCTTTCCACTCCAGAAGACAGGTTTTCTTGTACCACCAGTCGAAGCTCTTCCCAATCCTCCTCAGACTCAGACGGTGCCGTGCTTGTGCCGGAGTCTATCCCTTGATACTCTCTTGACCGTACAGGCTCCTTCTGCAGAGGTCCGCAACGACGTAGCTCCGACCGATGCACATTCTTTGGTAGACGCGATTGATCCACAGGAACTACCTTATACACCGCTTTATCTGGGTCCACTCTTTCCAGCACACAGTGAGGTAAATCCTCCCAAACATCCTGAATTTTATTCCTTCCTCTAACTGCGATTACGCAGATAAACCAAATCTCCTGGATTCAGACTGGCATCTTTGCTCACTCCTTGTTTCCTTTGTCTCTGCTTGGCCAATTTCTGCAACCGTCTCTGTGTCAGCCTATAAGCCTGTTGCAGTTTGTGCTGATGTTCAATCACCCAGGTCTCCACCATGCCTTCTTTTTTTTCTACTGTACCACCCCTCAAATAATGGTCAATTGGGAGATCTGGGCTCCTGCCAAACATTAAAAAGAATGGGGAAAATCCAGTCGTAGCATTTTCAGTAGTATTATATGCAAACAACACTTCATGCAAATACTCATCCCATCTCTTTTTCTTTTCAGAAGGAAGGGCCCTGAGGAGATCATGTAAAGTTCTATTAAAACGTTCACACTGCCCATTGCCTTGGGGGTGAAATGCTGTTGTCCTGCTCTTCTGTATGCCATACATACGACACAACTGCTGCACGACTTCAGCCTCAAAGCACCGTCCTTGGTCAGAATGAATCCGGGCTGGGACTCCATATCGATGAATCCACTCCTTGACCAGCACTTTTGCAACTGTTATGGCCCTCTGATCAACTGTCGGTACGGCTATTGTGAATTTAGAAAATACATCCGTTATGACAAGCACATTTTCTTTTCCACTCTGGGAACGTTCCAGCAACGTAAAATCCAATGCCACAACCTCCAAGGGTTTAGATGTTTGAATGCTGTTCATCGCTGTTTTTACCTTAGGCTGAACATCCTTCGACACAATACATCGCAGACAATGTTTGCAGAACTCCTGAACATCCTGGTACATCCCAGGCCAGTAAAACCGTTGACGTACCAGCTTGAATGTTCGGTCAATCCCCTGATGACCTTGATGGTCATGCAGCTGACCAAGGACTTCCTGCTTTAAAACTTGAGGCAAGAGAAGCTGTTTTACCCAGCCCCTCTAGCATCTGCAATGACTCTATAAAAGACGCCTTCATGAGCTTCCACTTTATCCCACTGTCTTAACAGCTCCAGAACATCTTTTGACTCCTCTTTTCTTTCTTTCTTGTCTGGCCCTTCCCCCTTACTCCAGTAGAACTTGAGCCGGGAAATAACAGGATCCTCTTCTTGCCAGTTTTGTAGATCTTGCATCTGAAATTTAGGGAAAACGGAAATAACATCCACTGTAGTTAAAGATTGCGGTAGAATACTCCCATTGTCTCCATCCTCCAGTCCACTACCACCATTGAATGTGGACGTCACTCCCTCTGATACAGCCAGCTGTAGTCCTCCTACCGACTTTTGTCGAGACAAAGCGTCTGCATTTCCATTCTTCTTCCCAGGACGGTACACAATTTCAAAATCAAACATGGCCAACTGAGAAGCCCATCGCTGCTCCACAGCCCCCAATTTGGCCGTCTTCAAATGACTCAGAGGGTTATTATCTGTGAACACTGTAAACTTATTACCAATCAAATAGTCCCGAAATTTCTCCGTTACTGCCCATTTAAGGGCAAGAAACTCCAGCTTCATTGTACTGTAGTTATCCATATTACGTTCAGACTCCCTCAAACCCCTACTAGCATAGGCCACTGGCCTCCGCTTACCTCCCACATCCTGGGAGATCACCGCTCCGAGTCCTGTATGACTGGCGTCTATTTCAAGAAAAAAAGGCTTTGTGAAATCAGCATAAGCTAATACAGGAGCAGATGTTAACTTCCTTTTTAGTATTTGAAAAGCTTCTTCACATTTGTCATCCCACTGCTGTCTGAATTGTTCACCAGTGAAATGTCTTCTTTTCTTTTGCTTCTTACCCTTTGGCATTTCCCCGATAGCTGCCAGCTGATGTAATGGTGCTGCAATTCTAGCGAATCCTTGCACAAAACGTCTGTAATAACTTGCAAATCCCAAGAAAGAGCGAAGCTCTTTTGCTGTCTGTGGTCTCGCCCATTCTGCTACTGCTTGAATCTTCTCAGGGTCTGTTGCCACCCCCTCACTAGAAATGACATGACCCAAATAACGTACTTCTTGTTGAAAAAAACAGCATTTACTGAGCTTAACTTTGAGACCATGGTGCTGAAATCGTTGTAAGACTTTCTCCAATCTCTCCAGATGTTGGTCCACTGTTGACGAAAACACAATCACATCATCCAAATACAAGAGCACTGACTGAAAACTTTCATCACTGAATATCCGTTCCATCAGACGTTGGAAAGTACTTGGCCCATTGGACAAACCATATGGTAAACGATTATATTCAAACAGGCCAAACGGCGTACAAAAAGCAGTCTTTTGTTTATCCTTTTCTGCCACTGCCACTTGATTGTATCCGCTTGCCAGGTCCAGGGTGGAAAACCAACACGCTCCACTCAATGCATCTAATGATTCTTCAATTCTCGGCAGTGGGTATGAATCTCTTCTAGTTTTAGCATTCAACTGCCTATAATCCACACACATCCGGATTGAGCCATCCTTCTTCTTTACGATTACAATCGGTGAGGAATATGGGCTGCAGCTCTCCCTGATTACATTCTGCTCTAAAAGTGATTTAATATGAGCTTTAACCTCCTCATATTGAGTAGGGGGCAACCTTCTATACCTCTGGCAAACTGGAGCGTCGTCTAACAATGGGATGTGATGTTCAATCAAATCAGTATACCCTACATCCTCACTCCCTTCAACAAACACAGAGGAATATTTATCCAACAACCTCCTGGCCTTTCCTTCCTGCTCCACATTCAACAGAGGAAAATTAAGGGTCTGAACTTGTTGAGCGGCTGTTACCCCTGACTGTGACACATTACTTTGCTCAATAAAAACTGTACAATTTTGTTCTTCCTGTACTGGAGTAAACTGAAGATCAAAATCCCCCCCACTGACCACCACTTCGGCCCTGTGTACAGACGCTAATCGAACATGTGGGTACAAAATAACATCACTAGTCCCCACATTCATAATTGGGACCAGCAATTGTCCTTTTTCTGGGGACACTATTGCACCTATAATAAAAAGGTCAGCTGGTAAACTCCCCTCACTCTCTATCAGAGGCTCCAAAAGCAAGGACTCATTTGGCATGAGTTTAGTGTACCCACTCGCTGCACAAACCAATTGAAGCGTACCTGCTGGCACCTTGACTGGATTTTGTGCCAACAGGTTCACAAAAGACTGGTCTTGTGTATCGTACAATTGACAGATTTCCAACGCTTTTTTCAAAGAAGCCTCACATTGCTGCATCATAGAACTTTTTAAATATTGAGACCCAAATTCTTGCTTCAAAAGGTCATGACAATTTTGAATTACATTCATACCAATTAAACCAGGAACCAGTTTCTTTCTCTCCCTTGTCTCAGTGTCAAATGCGTCTTTTACCACCAATACCCCCTGTTTCGGAAGGATTTGGTCAAGGATGTTAATATCTAATTCTAGATAACCCACATATGGGATATCAAGGCCGTTTGCTGCTTTTAACACCAACCACCCACACTCCTTCAATGCATCTACATCCTTTCCTGCAATGTGCTGTTTAAAAAAACTCTCAGTTATCATGGAAACCATAGAACCAGTGTCAATCAAACTATTTATTTTAACACCCCCCATCTTCACAACAGTGACTGGACATTGACCCACTAATTTTTTAAGGATTTCTGGGCTAGTTCCTTGAACCACAGAGCCAGGTAACCCCTCACTTACTGTGTGGCTCTCCACAGCAAAGGGGGTTAGTTTAACAGCCCAGGCTTTTGAGCTTGGGGATTGGATACATCATCCGTAGGATATCTCTGCTGCCCCCATACTTGACTGGGGTTCACAATCTCACTACAATAACGCCCAATATGTCCCACTTTCTGACACTTAAAACAAATAGGCTGTCCCGAGGGATCAAAGGAATACGATCTTCGTGGCACTCCCCGCTGCTGCCTATTAAAGGCTTGCAAATTGGACATTTGCTCAGTTAAATCACTTAATTGCTTTTGCTGACTTTTCACCATACCAAACAGCTCTACTAACATTGGATCTGTACTCTGTTTTGCCATCACTGCTTCACTATCTATAGTACTGAGATTCTCAGACCCAAACGATGTCTCCGAAACCCTCAACCCCTCACCAGCCCACTCAACAGCTTCTTTCCGGACATCAAGAAATGTTAAGCTTGGTTTCTGTCTAATCATTCTTTTTAACTCTCTACAGAGTTCTTTACTTCTCACATTCTCTGCAAATTGATCCCTAAGCATTACATCCTCTTCCGACACACCCTTTGGGTTACAACTTTTTAGTTCTTTTAACAAAGCCATTAATGCATGCGAGAACTCAATTAGTGTTTCAGTTTTTCCTTGTTGCCTTTCAAAAAACTGCCTCTGCAATGCAGTAAATGATTGAGCACTTCCAAATACTTCAAGCAAAGCTTCAAAAATTCCCTCTGGCGTGGACCGTGTTTCTTTAGATCTATACTTAATTTCCTGTTTTGCTTCACCCTCTAGATGTTCCCAAATATAATCAACTGCCTGATCTGATGTAAAGTTACGGGCCTTAAACACACTTTTCAGGTCCTCAATCCAATCACTCAAAGGTACACTTGAAGATTTACCAGTATAAACTTTACATCTCTTCTCTCTGGGAGCATACACCACCTCCACTTTTGTTGTGCTTCGTTCTTGCCGCACAGTCCCAGTATCCATTGTCCCAGTGCCCCTTGACAGTCTCTCATTCTCAATAGCCAGTCTATCCTTCTCTTCTTTCTCCCGTGCCAGTCTCCTCTTTAGATCTGCCAGCTGCTCCTGAAGCTCCTCCATTATAATCCTCTGTGTTGCAGTCCTTGGCCCCCGTCAGCTGATCGTCTTCGTCTTCACCACGGTTTTGACTTAATTTGTCCTCAAAAAACAAAACAAAAACAAAACAAACAAAAAAAAAGAAAAAAAAAATAATAATAAAAATAGAAATAAGGAGTACACCTAAATTAGGGACCCCATCCTCGTCGCCAAAATTCTGTTACGTGGGTGCTTAGACTGACCACAACGTACTAGAACATTTTCATAGATACTTCTTTTATTATCAAAAAACTCTAAGATCAGGTTTTAAAATCCATCCACTTCAGGAAAAGCAAACAACATAACTTCTTTAAAGGAAGAAAACCAAAGAAAACTCAAAACAAATCCACTCTACATAATCAAATCAATCCAAAAAAATATAGGACAAATTAAATCAAAACCGAGGCAATCTGTTCACAACACACCAAAATAAATCAATTCACATATATCATAATACAAAAATAATATACACGTTTAAATAAATATAAACACTTCATACCTTTAAATCCATACTTTCATGCTCCGGCCGCTCTGGTTACCGGGGTTCCCGGGAGCGCTCGACGTCTACAAACACACACACACTTAAAACACCTGCACACCATCACCCGAAACCCCCCACTATCCTATCCTACTCACCCAATTCTTTCTCAGCGCCGTGTTTGTGTGGCGTCTTCCCTGCATGAGTTTGGTGCATCACTTAAATAAGTCCGTGTTTGTCCCCCTTAAATATGTGCAGTTCCTCCCCCCACCCCGGTTAACCAGAGCTCAATCCCACATAAAGGATCCATCTGTTATCTTTGTTATTGCTAAAATCGGGTCAATCACAGAAAATCCTTTTTCCACAATAAGAAACTATCGCAGCAACGTTCCAAAGCGGCCAATAGGGCGTCTATGTATTTATGTCTATGCTTTTGCGCTCTGCACTTTCTTTTCTCTCGAGGCATCGACAAGACAGCTGACACAGGTAAATACCATAGACTGTAAAAGGTACATGTGAGAGAGATCAGTCCGCCTTAACATTGGTCCCGCTTCGGATGCCACAATGCCATCAAATGCCATCGGATGCCACAATGCCATCCAATTTACACGCTTAGAAAAGCGCAACGTTTTATTTTTGTGTCACCGTCCTAGGTCGAGTTACACTGCTCGAGTAACTGTATTTAAATCGGGAAAACATGGAGGTGTTTGGTCGCTTCTCTGCTTGGCCCATATTGAATGAACTGGGCTAGTTAAGTGCTATCAAAGTGTCTCGCGCGCCAGAGCGATTGAGTGAACGCACTGACACGAGAGGTATGCATCAACTCGTTTTAGTTAGGGTAATAACCATAGACTGTAAAAAAGTAATAACATTTGAAAAAACGGCGGAGTATCCCTTTAAGGGTCTCATGAAAAAGTGTGTGTGGAATTACTCAAGACAACGCTTCTTGAAGTTGATAGCATCTTTAAAAGGCCATATATTTTTAGAGTTACAAATTATTGCATTGCTTAGGATTTACAATATGATGGTAAACCCATAGTGGACTCATATTAAGAGTACTGTTGTGTTGACATTTACTCAGGAAAGGAAGAACGGTTTTAGCAAGGATGAAGTTAAAGAGGGTCCATCAAAAAGCCATATGCAGCAGGTATGTGAATTTTAATGGTACTTGGTGCTAATCAATTCAAATGCCTTTACCTCTTGTCCTTCAGATTACTGTCAAATCAGCGGCTAATCTTCTACTTCATGAATAATACAGCTAAATTAAAGAATTTAAAAAATAAAAGTGCACATTATGAACTGTGGTGATCAGTGACTTGTGGATCCAAATTAAATCTGGGAAATGGTTCGGATACTCATCACTGCTGTATATCATTTGTATATATATTATAATATTTTGCAATATTGCAAATCATTTAATGGAAATCTTTTATTCATAATTTTTTCTTCTGAATTTATCAGTGCAACGAGGGGTTTCAAAGCCACAGTTTCATTTTCCACTACAAAAATCAGAGTCATGCAGTGGCGTGTGATACATCCAAGACTGTGCTTGATGCTCTCAATACAAACCAGACTTTCAGGAAGAGTAAAAAAAAAAACATGGAGAAAGAAATAGTCATCAAGAGATCCAAAGGAGAAGTTCTTAAAGCTGCTGTGAAGAGCGATTTCCCCTGCTGTCTTATTGAAAAAGATGAGCTCTTAGACATAACCTTCATCAAAAGTACCGGAAAAGTTGATACAAAGAAAAAAACAACTGGAAGGCTTTCATTCTCCAATCAATCAGAAAACTTAGTAATATTTTACATTAAAACAAAAGGAGGGGATAAAGTGAAACGCTTAATGAAAAACCATGAGCTGAGGAATGAAGTTGACTATGTCTGTGTGTACGCAACCAAAGAAGAGAAACTGAAGGATGCTCTCCGGCGTGACGGACGCTTCATCAATGTCATATTCAAGAAACAGTGTGCACTCCGTGAGTTAGGGAGCGAAATAAACCATGTAATGTCAAACACTGTAGAGCATCTTAATGGAAAGCATTTTGAGATCATTGTCATCAGTGATAAAAACGAGCCAGACAGCCAAGAAGACTTATTGAGTGATGTCAGCACTGAAATGAATGAAGCTTCAGCCGCTGATTTGAAAGAAAACGTTGATTCCAACCAGCAACCCGTCAACACTGAACAAGAAGAAACTCAAAAGAGAAACTCAATGAAATCCACAAATTCGTTTAATATAATACCACACTCGGAAGAGATTCTCCGAATTCTGCGTGCTCAGTTTCCATTTTTACTGGATATATTATTAAAGCGGCAAGAGAAACCAAGGAAAAAATCTGAGGTCCAAAGCGACACAATAGTCTGCAGAGCAGAATATGATAAAAGTGTTGCGAGTTTCTCTGAGGTGTATAAAATAAAGCAGCTCATGAGACTCTCTGACTCGGTGTGTCAGATTCGAGTGGAGGGATTCGCCAGAGGAACCGGCTTCCTACTCTTCGGGCAATATATTCTCACTAACGCACATGTTATTTGGGAATTTCTCGAATCTCCAGACAAGCTTTCTTTAGAAGCTGCATTTGATTTTGAACGTCTGGACTCAAATGTGAAGCTGGTGCGGGTCAAGAAACAGATTGCTGCTTACTGTTACATAACAGACCCCAACAATAGGCGTCTTGACTTTGCTCTTCTTGAACTGGATGCTGTTGATGAAATCACAGGTCGTCATGAGTTGCTCAGTTGTTTTAGTCCTGGCCCCCCTCCTAGCCGCGGTGGGATCTGCATTGTTGGACATCCAGAAGGTGGGATTAAGAGAATGGACCCCTGCTTCATCATTGGGAAAGATAAAACACAAGAGGCTGCAGATAAACACGTATCTGAGAATCGGGATTTCATTCATGTGATCACGCAGAGGAGTTTGGAAGATAGATGGGACATTTATGAGAACCAGATTAATTATAACTCTTGTTTCTTTCATGGATCTTCTGGCTCTCCAGTTTTTGATGAACAATGCAAACTGATTGGTGTGCACACTGGTGGATATGTGTACCCAGGAGAAAAAGGTAAAACTAGAAGCGTTATTGAATATGGCTATTCCATGCAGCCCATCCTGGATATGATCAGAGCACAGGCTAGGATAAAAGGTTTGCATGAGATCGTCAATATCTTAGAAGCCTACAGCGATAAAAGCTATGAGTATGGAACTGCGGATGAGGAGAATCAGACTGACTTTGAGATGGAAGATGATGGAAGATTTTTTCCTTGGGAAAACATGACATCAAGCCTTCAATTCTGAGAGATTTTTCATTGTCTTCATAATGGGGTTTCACACATATCATATAATTCTCAGTGATTGTGTGTTCAAAAGCTTGGTTACCTTATTTTTACCTTACACTTGGTTTCTCTTATTTTTGACAAGTGAAAAGTCATATATCTGCAGGTGTTTGTGGGTCTGACTCCTATGAAGAGAGCAGACAGTAAACATTGTTCATTTGGCAGAGACTAAAAATACAGTAATAATTTTTTTCTTTACAAGTTTCCTTACATTGCTATTAATGCAGACGTGTGTATTCATATACTATCTATATTCATTTCACTCATATATATTTATATGCATTTTTCTTATATTCTTTTACTTTTTTATGTCTGTTGATGCATTAAAGTGATTTTACATTGATTTATCTTGTCAAGAGTAATGTGCTGTTTTTTCTTTTATAAACATTTAGATAAATATCAAAATTATAAGAAAATATATAATAAAAAGCAGGCCATGAAGTTTTCATGAGGTGACAGAAGCACAAACTGTGCTGTATACCACATCCTCTAAAGATGACGTATGTTGCATTATGTTTTGCGGGACAAGAGCATTGTTGTGTGTAACTGCTAAAAATGAAGACAGGAGTTCAATGTCCAGAAAGGTAGAAAACTGATAAAATGTACAATAAAAAATGTGTGTATTGCTAATGCCATTGAGGCAAACAGTAAAAATATTGACACGGGTAAACCCAAGCATTCACGCAATTAATGTAACAATTAACACACGCAGGAAATATATTGATGCAAGTAGAAGCAACGTCCACAAATGTAGAGATGGTGTGCGTCATTAGTGATTATAAAATGTGGCCGAATTGATCTCTCTCAGAATAGATGTCTGTGTGAGATATTTTGAGGAGAGCAAGCAGAAGCCAGCCACAGACCACAACACTCAAAAGAAGACAGATGATTTTTTTAGAGAGAGCACATACACTCACCTAAAGGATAATTAGGAACACCTGTTCAATTTCTCATTAATGCGATTATCTAATCAACCAATCTCATGGCAGTTGCTTCAATGTAGTTAGTGGTGTGGTCCTGGTCAAGACAAACTCCTGAACTCCAAACTGAATGTCAGAATGGGAAAGAAAGGTGATTTAAGCAATTTTGAGCGTGGCGTGGTTGTTGGTGCCAGGCGGGCCGGTCTGAGTATTTCACAATCTGCTCAGTTACTGGGATTTTCACACACAACCATTTCTAGGGTTTACAAAGAATGGTGTGAAAAGGGAAAAACATCCAGTATGCGGCAGTCCTGTGGGCGAAAATGTCTTGTTGATGCTAGAGGTCAGAGGAGAATGGGCCGACTGATTCAAGCTGATAGAAGAGCAACTTTGACTGAAATAACCACTCGTTACAACCGAGGTATTCAGCAAAGCATTTGTGAAGCCACAACACACACAACCTTGAGGCGGATGGGCTACAACAGCAGAAGAACCCACCGGGTACCACTCATCTCCACTACAAATAGGAAAAAGAGGCGACAATTTGCAAGAGCTCACCAAAATTGGACAGTTGAAGACTGGAAAAATGTTGCCTGGTCTGATGAGTCTTGATTCCTGTTGAGACATTCAGAATGTGGCGTAAACAGAATGAGAACATGGATCCATCATGCCTTGTTACCACTGTGCAGGCTGGTGGTGGTGTAATGGTGTGGGGGATGTTTTCTTGGCACACTTTAGGCCCCTTAGTGCCAATTGGGCATCGTTTAAATGCCACAGCCTACCTGAGCATTGTTGCTGACCATGTCCATCCCTTTATGGCCACCATGTCCCCATCCTCTGATGGCTACTTCCAGCAGGATAATGCACCATGAATCATTTCAAATTGGTTTCTTGAACATGACAATGAGTTCACTGTACTAAAATGGCCCCCACAGTCACCAGATCTCAACCCAATAGAGCATCTTTGGGATGTGGTGGAACGGGAGCTTCGTGCCCTGGATGTGCACCCCACAAATCTCCATCAACTGCAAGATCCTATCCTATCAATATGGGCCAACATTTCTAAAGAATGCCTTCAGCACCTTGTTGAATTAATGCCACGTAAAAAATGAAGGCAGTTCTGAAGGCGAAAGGTGGTCAAACACAGTATGGTGTTCCTAATAATCCTTTAGGTGAGTATATATTGAACGAAGAAAGCATAAGCCTTGAAATGTAATTGTGTATCTGGCCTATGGAACTTCAAACTTAGCTGGCATAAGAGTGGTGTATTTAGCTTTTGCCTCTGCAAGAAATAATAAATTGAGAATGAGGACTGCCCTCAAAACTCTATTGTCCCAGTCTGTTTATTTCTGTAGAGTGAGAATCCTTTCGGGGTATCATAAGATGACTGTCTGAAAAAGATAGATTTGTATAGGGGTTTCAGATTTTTTATAGGGGATAGACTTTACTAAGTTGGTCAAGGTTGCCAACCAGTTACAACAGAGTGTGGTGCACTGAACAGAAGGCTAACTCCCCCACCCAGATAGCCTTTGGTTGTTATCTGGATCGTAGGCCTAGGCTAGGGGTACGGTACTGTTCAGAGTAGGCCCTGAGATGAAGAAGAGAATATTTTATGCCTACCTGACTCTTGAATCTATAAAGGTGGACTTTTTAAAGAAGTTGAGAAATATAGATTAAGGGGTTAGTTCACCCAAATATGAAAATTATGTCATTAATGACTCGCCTTCACATTGTCCCAAGCTCGTAAGACCTTTGTTCATCTTTGGAACACAATTTAAGATATTTTAGATTTAGTTCGAGGGCCTGGTCATGATGAGCCACCCTTCAAGTGGCTCATGACCAAGATAAGAGTTACTTACGGTAGAAACCCCCCAGAGGGTGACGGTGGCACAATCTGAATGTTTTGTCTTTGTTGTAAGAGATCATAAATGATTTGACAGAATCGCTGTAAATCAAATATCTCTCAACTAAAACAAAATATATTTAGAATAACATCTTAGAGGGTTAAAATCAGGACTCATGCAGCAGAACTTCAGATCGTTGTTCTTCATACCTTGAATGTAAACGTATTTAATGCAACAGATACAGCTTTAATATTTTTTTCCACTTACTGTAATTAGCGTGTACCTTGTGTGATGCATGTGTTATTTTGATTGCTCATCATGTTGGTAAGCTTTTAGGATCTTCAGCTTGTTGGGTCTGAAAAATGTTATGAATGTTCTGCAAAGAAGAAATAAGAAAATATTGAAGCTTTATAAACAATCTTGCTATTCAAACACTGAATGAATTGTAAAACAACAACAAATAAATATTAATATTTATTTGGGGGGATATTAAATACACTGAGAGACTGACCTGAGAATATGACTTGTACAATTGCATCTTCACTGAGTGGGACAGACATGTGGACAGAAATATAAATTAAGGTATATTTGAAAAAGGTAAATATTCAAAATTATACTTATTTTAATCAGACCCAAATATATTGGCCTCATTATTTACTCCAAAATATTAATCTGTCTAAAAGTAAATAATAATAATAATTGCAATATAAAGTTTGATATAAAAAAAAGGAAAAGGAACATTTCTTAAAAAGGAAAAGGAACATTTCGAAACGAAAAAAACTTAATAAAGGAAAACCTTAATTACGTTTCTATTACTTAAGATTATATTATTTAACTGCAAGTAGCCTTTGTTTATTGCATCATTAGGTTGAATCACTGTCAAATGAAGCCCATTAGTATGACTTTTTAGGTGTAGCTCATCTGTATTTCTCATTGCCACTTTATGCAAATAAATAGCTTTCGTTTCATAGTAGTTTTTCTAGTAGGCCTACTTTCGATCATAGCTTTCGATTCCCTTTACTGTGGATATGAACAGGAGAGCAGGAAGTCAGATCAGAGCGATCGTGGACTGAATGAAGTGAGAATAGAAACTCTGAAGTAAAGTCGTCACGACTCAACACCAACTAAATTCCCTTTTTACTCGGACAAGGTAAGATTCCCATGTGTCCATTTGAAGGATATTAATGTTTGCAATGTAAACTTGTAATGTCTCTGACTTCTTAAATTGGGATCCTAGTTTCTTGTCTTCAACGTTAAACTGTTTGACTGTGGTAGTAAATTCTGCGATCTTGAGCATCATCTAAAGCCTTTTTAATACTCTCGCCTGACCCCGCCCCTGTTCGATGATTGATTATAAAGCCGATACTGTAAATTATTAATTTAATTAGTGAACGAATCGTGACGAGTCATGGTCGACTCCATTGTAGGTGCGTTGCTGTTCCTGGACACACCCAACCCGACGTAAAATTGGTAACGTAAAAGTTAAGTTTTAGGTTTGATACTCACCGGACACTCACTTGCTGCCATTGTTCCTTAGAGTCTTAAGACGTCAATACCAATATATTGTTGTTCATGGTTCTGTTTTCCTCAACCAATACTGTGGTAGGACACTGTTAAACGTTCTCATGTTGGATATCTTTTGACTATATTTGTATGATTGTAAGGATGATGAATTGGAGAGTGCAGTGGAGAACTGGGATCAACTTTAACTTTAAATTACACACAGTTTGTCTCATTTCGGTCAGAGCCATGGAGAGAGTTCCGACACTCCCATAGACCGCCATAGGAACTCATTCGGAAGTAACGCGTGTCGTGGAGCCGCCAAAGGTTCCAAACACTGATAGTTCCAGCATTTGAACCCCATTCATTTTCAGTGCTCCCGAAGTATGCTCGCTGGTAAATTAATTAAATTACTGTATTTTTTACTTTAACACACATTAGCCGACCTCTCGTGAATCTAGTCTGAAGTTGTGTAGCCAGGTTTAGTAAATGTTTTTTTGGAAGATATAGGTTAATATAGCTTACGTGACCAACACTTCACTAACGTTGTTAGCTAACTTATGGTAACCTGATGTATATAATATTATATATATATATATATCATAAATGTAATATTATATTATAATATTAAATTTAATATATATATATATATATATATATATATATATATATATATATATATTAAATTTAATATTATATATATATATATATATATATATATATATATATATATATATAATTTTTTTGGGAGATATAGGTTAATTGCAGCTATAGCTTACGTGACCAACACTTCACTAACGTTGTTAGCTAACTTATGGTAACCTGATGTATATAATATTATATATATATATATCATAAATGTAATATTATATTATAATATTAAATTTAATATATATATATATATATATATATATATATTAAATTTAATATTATATATATATATATATATATATATATATATATATATATAATTTTTTTGGGAGATATAGGTTAATTGCAGCTATAGCTTACGTGACCAACACTTCACTAACGTTGTTAGCTAACTTATGGTAACCTGATGTATATAATATATATTATATACATCATAAATTTAATATTATATTATAATATTAAATTTAATATATTTTTAATAATATATATATATACTGTATATATATAATATATATATATATATATATATATAATATATATTATTAAAAATATATTAAATTTAATATTATAATATTATATATATATATATATATATATATATAATATTATAATAGGCTATTATATTATAAAGTTTTGATGTGTTTGTTTTATGTTTGTTCTGAGAATAGACATGCGTTTGTTTTCCTGATCTATCTATCTATGTTATCTATGTTTTTGTCACAAAATGACTCACCAAAGCACAAAAATAAAGATCAAATGTGTTGATATAAATTATTAAATGAGAATTGATGCTAGCAACAGAATAACTGAAGACTATGTTTTAAGGTAATGCTAATATTAAGAATAATATGACTATTACAGTGAGATTATTAAAACAAGTTAAAAATCTTTCTCATCTCATCATCGTTTGTCATATTTAAAGATACACGGAACGGCCAAAAACATGCCTAAAGGACCACCCAAAAAAAAGCTGAAGCAGGCAGACCTTCTGAGCTTCTTTCAACAGAGTCGTGTAGGACAGGTGACTTTTATCTTTCTCATTCTCTCTGCTTAGACACTGCGTTGGCTTTAGGCTTAGTTGTAATAGAAACGTTTTTGTCTCTTTCAGGAAAAGCAGACTGGCAGAGATGATAAATCTGGGGAGACGTCACATAATGCTCAGGTAAGGTCATTGATTTGTGTCTTTTGTTTTATAGTGTTTTAAAAAGCTTTAGATAACTCTCTTACCCTCTACTGCACTACTAATATAAAACAATAGAATATAAAATCACCAATTACTTACTAAAATATAACCAGTATATTAATCAAAACACATGAAAGTTTATATGAAAAATGTCAGTTATCTGAAATTCTCAAAGCCAAAAATAAATAGAATAGCCACATTAACTAGAGCACTTTCTTTGTCACAATTTACAACAAAATATCCAAGTTACTTTTTTAAATAAGTAACGCTAGTTACCTTTTCACATTTATTGACCAACAGCTCTTCTGTTCCCTTGTTAAAGAAAGAAATAGAAATAAAGTGAGGTGTTGTGTGCGGTGTAAACATGATGGTTGTTTTAGTTCTAGACTAAATGTCAACATGCAATAAACTCATCTCACTGGCACAAAAACATTCAGTATTCTGAAAAATTGTAAAACGTTTATAAATGAGCTCTATTAAATTACACAAATGAAGAGTTCAGATGCAAAAGCCTCTAAATGCCATTTGAAATTTTCTTCTTTAATGATGATATTTATCAAACTTGTATATTTTAGTTCAGTAATTTCACTTAAATAACAATTAATAGGTAATTATCATTGCCATTTAAGTGAAATTACTGAACTTAAATATACAAGCTTGATAAAAATGATCATTCTAGAAGAAAATTTCAAATGGCATTTAGAGGCTTTTGCATCTGAACTCTTCAAATATACTTTATGTATTTAATCTCACTTTATTTGCAGCTGACCTTCAATTATCTAATTCAACCATAGTAATGAGCAAAAAGGACTTTAGATTTAGAAATAAGAGCAGTGAACTTCCTTCTCCTCTATCCTACTGTTCTTTAATGCAGAATGGCAGCAGCTGAAAGGTTTGAGTGGCGCCCTCTTCCTTACAGGTGTAAATATGCATTTCCTCCAGCCTGAGGCTTATTCATTCGTGTGACCTTTATGGAGAACCAAACCTGCAGAAATTAAAAATGAAGAAATAAAAAAAAATGAAAAAATAAATAAATAAAAAAATAAATATGCGAAGAAATAATTAAAAAAAAGACTTATAGGCCTACTTTTATATATATATATATATATTTACATTTATTCATTTAGCTGACGCTTTTATCCAAAGCAACTTACAATTGCTATATATGTCAGAGGTCGCACGCCTCTGGAGCAACTAGGGGTTAAGTGTCTTGCTCAGGGACACATTGTGTCTCACAGTGGATTCGAACCTGAGTCTCTCACACCAAAGGGATGTTTCTTATACACTGCACCATGTATGGTAATGAGGGGGTGTGTTTTACCTCAGACATATCAATCGAGCTCAGAGTGGCAGTGCTGAAGCAGTGGCGGCGCCAGGGGGGAGCTAGGTGGTGCTGTAGCTCCCCCTATAATAGCCATAGCACCCGCCCAGGACCCCCAATAAATGTTTGTAATTTTTTTTATTTATGTTTTAATGTCATGTTTGAATAGTCTTTTTCATGTTGTTAAAATGGGATTAAATAATAATTAAAAAATATATATATTTATTTTAAAATAATGCGCGATCTTGTGATCTTCTTTAGCCAATGGGCGCAGCTCCCGCTAAACGTTTGACCTTAACGTTTGGGATTGCAGTTTTACTTTGGAAATTTAGTAAAGTAAAACATACACCACAATGGATTGTTTTTTGCTCCCTAAACGTCACCAGTAACTAAACTAACGTCACTCATAAATCCTGAAATTTCACACATCCACCATCTCTTGAGTTTTATTAAAAATCTTTAACTTTTAGTTACATCTAAATATTTTGTAGTAATTATGTCAATTACACTAAGGTTAGATTTCATTGAAGGTAAATTGGAGTGGCCACACTAAGCTGTGCGTAACGCCCACAGACGTAAAGTGAACGAGACAGAAGTTGTCAGGTCAGGTACTGTCTGAAATGGTTAACTTTGTGGTGATGCATGTGCAAAACAGATTTAACTAATCATAAAGTCAGTCAGGATACATAACACAGCCTACTAGGCCACTAAAAAAGTGTAGGCCTGATCAAAAGGTATTGAATACGGTTTGAACCAGGTCCGTACGTAATAAATCACCCAAAAAGGGTATATATATATATAAAATTAAACACAACAAATTAATATTAATTAAGAATATACATCCTACGCAGATGGATCACTGTTGATTTTCTGAATACCTTAATAGAATTACAGAGTCAGCTCGTCAATTCACCGAGTCAGCTCGTCCGCCGGGCTGCTCTGCTGGAGATTCGCTATCAATTTTCAATGGTTTATTCTTAGCTTAAGTTTACTAAATAGGTCAGTTCACTTAACAATATAAGCTTGTAGCTTAGGATCGGATATTAAAGAGGCTTTGTAATGTGATCAACAGGCAGAGACAATAAGCGTATAATGAAGTTTAAAAAAAATGAACTAAAATGAATGGATTCGAAAACGGTAAAACTTTTAAGTATCCCTTTAAATACAAATACAGTATTTTTGTATTTTGAAAATGCACAAAATACATGTAAAATTGGCCATCCAGTTCAGGTATAGGTCACAGTGAATGAAGAATCTACATAGGCCTATTGCTGGCAATTACTGTAGAAATAAACTTGTGCAAAATAGCAGCCATTTATATACTTATTTCCGACCAGGTTACAATGTAGTCTATTACTTGTGGTGAACACTATAAAAAAATCATACAGTATGTAAAACTGTGGGAACCTTTTCTGCTATCTAGCAAAGAAAATGACCCACAATCTTAATTTTACTTCACAGTAATTATATACATCATGTATACAATGTATACTATATCATGGTTTCATAATTCTCAATATCAGTTTTATTACAACAGCAAAAACTGAATTTCAAACTCTTTTGTAACGATACCCTCATGTCATGATTCGATACATACTGTATATCGATACTGAACTCACGATACAATATTATTGCGATACTCCAAGGCATATGATAAAAGGTTAACAAAACATGTACTGTTGATTAAAATGATAACTTTGATATTACATTGTGTTTGTGAATGAATAGGCTTGGACTTGCTGGAAACCCAATTAAACGGACAATAGAGACACCAGAATAACAATATTCAAGATTCTGAAGCTGAAAATACAGAATTATTTTAGAGACGAATATGCTTGCACTCTGTCACTGACTAAATATATGCAAAATAATGTAGGCTACTTACTTTACTTTACTGGTATCATCAGACATTTGGCATTATCAGGACTCACAAATATTCCCCCATTGCATTATTATTGTACTCAACATTATATATAGTAGCTTAATTTAGTACTGACACTAAAACAATGACAAAAACTTAAAAAAAATTTTTTCACACAGTAGTTATTATTTTGGGTGAACTATCCACGATACATATTGTTGCATTTTTGTATTGCGATGTATTGCGATTGTTACACTCCTATTTTTAAGTATAGTAATTTTATATTTATCTTATGTAAAGTGTATTTGTTTCTAGAAAGCGTGTCTGAACTAGTTGATGCACGAAACCAGTTCCCTGATAAAGAGGTTGACTGACAAAGTATTTTATGTATTTTGAAAATATAAAAATACTCATCTTAAATGTATTTAATTCAAATTACATTAGATTTTTTCCCAAAGGCTTCAAAATACAAAATAGTATTTTGTATTTCAAATACTTATTCTAAATACATGTATCTGAAATTCTGTGTTGTTGTTTTTTTTACCTGTCCCCTTTTTATTATTTAAATTATGGTAGAAAGATGTAGACAGTGGTACGCCTGTATTAACTTCACTATTGTTGACATTTTCACAGAAAACGACGGCTCCTTCAGTTAAGAAAGAAGTTGAAGCGGGACCCTCAAAAGATCTGCAGCAGGTAGATCACTTTCTGTAACACATGCATAACTAATCATTTATTGCAAACATTTGTTCAGTGGAATTCACTTGAATGTTTGTGTACATAAATAGTTTTTTTCTCATTTAACAGGAAGTTGAAGAGAACACACACACTTTCCAGTTTTGTTTAAACTCCGAGACATTAACAGTGGTGTGTAAAACTTCCATGACTGTGCTTGAGGCTCTCAATACAAGCAAAATTTTCAGGGATGAAAAAAACAAACAGCAGAACAAACAGAAAGAAATACTGATTCAAAGACCCAATGGAAAAGTTCCTAGTGCTGCTGTGAAGACCGATTTCCCCTGCTGTCTTATTGAAGAAGATGAGATCTTAGACATAACCTTCATCCAAAAGGATGGAAATAGTTCTACAAATCAACAAACAACTGCAGATCCTTCACTCCTCAGTAAAAGAAGTAAACCTGAAAAATTTGTCACCTTTTGTGTAAAAAAAGGAGGAGGACCAACAGTGACATGTTTACTGAAGAGCAAAGCTTTGAGGAGAAGGGTTAGCTATGTTTGTGTGTTTGCATTCAAAGGAGAGAAAATTAAAACTGCTCTTAAACGTGATGGGCGATTCAACGATGTCATTTTCAGGAAAACCTGTGGACTTTATGAGTTTGGTATGGACAAAAAACATGAATTTTCAATACCTGTAGACTATCTTGACAGAAAGGCTTTCCAGGTCGTTGTTATCAGTAAAAAGAATCAGCCAGAGAGTCAGGAGGATGATGCGACTCTTGTCAAAACTGTGCCTAATGAAGCTTCAGATGCTGATGCGGTAGAAAATGCCGGGCCAAGCCAGAATCCTGTCAACACTGAGCAGGAAAAAAAACAAGATGGAAACACAACAAAGTCTACCAATCCTTCTAAACGGTATGTAGCTAAACTCATAGACAATTCTGAAGAGATTGCGAAAATTCTGCGTGATCAGTGTGAAGATTTACTGGAGACGGTAAAGCAGCGAGAGAAACTAAAGAACAAGTCTCAGGTCCTGAAGTTCTTCAGAGAAGAATATCATAAAAGTGTTGAGAATTTCTTGGAGGTGAAGAAAGTGAAGCAGCTCATGAGACTCTCTGACTCTGTGTGTCGGATTCGATTCAGGGGGGAGACCGTAGGAACCGGGTTCTTACTCTTCGACAGATTCATCCTCACTAATGCTCATGTTATTGTGAAAACGGCTCCCCTGTCGACACATTTTAAAGAGTACAAAGTTGAATTTGATTATAAAGGCAAGGATTCAATCAAGCGCATATCGGTTAAACAACATGCAATTTGCGTTTATGAGAAAATAGACCGTGGCAGGTATCTTGACTATGCTCTTCTAGAATTGGTTTCTGTTAAAAAAATTGCTCAATATCCTAAATTGCTCAGATGTTACAGTCCAAACCCACCTAACAGAGGTCAGATCTGCATTCTGGGATATCCAGGAGAAGGGGTCAAGAAAATGGACCCCTGCATCATCATTGAGAGAGAGAATCGACAGGAGGCTGCAAATAAACATGCATCTGAGAATGAGCATTTAATTCATGTTATGATGAAGGTGTATGAGGAACAGAAATGGGACTTTTCATCATATGAAAACAAGTTTACTTATAACTCTTGTTTTTTTCACGGATCGTCTGGCTCTCCAGTTTTTGATGTAAACTGCAACCTGATTGGTGTGCACACTGGTGGATATGTGTACAAAGTAGAAGGTTGGAGCGTTATGGATTACGGTTTTACCATGCAGCCTATTCTGGAATCCATCAGTGCACAGGCTAAAATAAACAGTTTGCATGAGATCGTTAATGCCTTAGAACCCTACGTCACTAAAAGCAATGTGTCTGTAGATCAACATAATCAGACCGACTTTGAGATGAAAGATGCCGAAAAGTCTTGAATGAATCTGTCCACATGTCTATGCTGCTTTTTTGGGAAGGACTACCTTCTCATAGTCTCATTCTGAGAGACCTAAAATATTAGAATTTTTCACTGTCATTATAGTTCCGTATCAGGAACAATACAAGTTTTGACAAGTGTAAAGTAATTTATCTCACCTGTGGGTGTTTGTGTGTCTGACTTGTGCAAAGACAGCAGAGACTACATGCATTGATAATGTCACTATTGAAAGACAGGTCAAATGTTATCAAAACAATAAACCATGGATGAACAGGGAGGTCAAGCTGCTGTTGAGAAACCGCGATAAAGCCTTTAAGTCTAGGGATAAGAAATTATACAGCACCACCAGATCCAAATTAAAGAAAGGCATCAAGGACGCAAAAGTGGCCTACAGGAGGAAGATAGAGGAGCACTTTGACGAAGGGGATCCATGGCGCGTTTGGCAGGGAATACAACACCTTATGAACTTTAAGGGTTTAAAAGACCCAAGCCCAAGTACCAGCAGCAATCTGGCTGAGAAGCTCAATTACTTCTTTGCGCGCTTTGAAGCGAATGGGACTGAATTAACAGCGGCCGGACCAACAATACTCTTGCCCAAAGAAGATGCCCCGACACTCCTTGAGAGAAGAGGAGGTCAGGAGGGCATTTCTTGGTGTGAACCCCAGGAAGGCTGCCGGGCCCGATGGGATCCCTGGGAGAGTGCTGAGCGACTGCGCAGATCAGCTGGCAGAGGTATTCACTTCCATCTTTAACCTCTCGCTGTCTACTTTTCATTCCCGTTTCATTCTCGTTCCATTCCCAAGTGCCTTAAATGACTATAGACCAGTGGCTCTCACTTCCACTGTTATGAAGTGCTTTGAAAGACTGCTGTTGAAACATATAACATCCTCCCTTCCTCACACACTGGACCAGAACCAGTTTGCCTATAAAGCAAACAGGTCAACCGCTGATGCCATCAACACAGCCCTGCACTGTGTGCTGACCCACCTGGAACACCTTGGCACCTATGCAAGACTGTTGTTTGTGGATTTTAGTTCTGCGTTTAATTGTATCATTCCTAGAAGACTGGTGTCCGAGTTACATGGACTGGGCATCTTATGGATCGTTCTTACGGATCGTTCCCTGTCAGTTCGTCTGGGGTCGCAACTTTCCTTTGTTCTCACACTCAGCACTGGGACACCCCAGGGTTGTGTGTTGAGCCCCCTACTTTACATTTTATACACTCATGACTGCACCTCAGTTCATGAAAGCAATACTGTTATCAAATTTGCAGATGACACCACTGTAGTTGGACTTATTCACAACAATGATGAGTCCGCATACAGGGATGAAATACAAAAACTTTCTGCCTGGTGCTCCACCAACAACCTGTCTCTCAACACCTCTAAGACCAAAGAGGTGGTGGTAGATTTCCGCAGAAAGAAGGCTGACCTTGCCCCCGTCTACATTAATGGATAAATAGTGGAGAGGGTTGAGGACTTCAAATTCCTTGGGACATACATTTCACAGGACATTACTTGGACAACCAACACTACAGCTCTTGCGAAGAAAGCTCAGCAGCGACTGTACTTTCTCAGGTCACTCAATAAAATTAACCTCTCCCAGAAATTGCTTTTATCCTTTTACAACTGTTCTGTCCAAAGCATTATCTCACACGATATTCTGGTGTGAAAAAAAGCGCTGGATAGAGTTAGGAAATCAGCACAAAATATTATTCACACACAGCTCCCCTCATTTGTGGACATATATCATACCAGATGCATGCAGCGGCCAAAAAATATAATCCAGGACTGTTTTTATCCAAATGCTATAAAATACCTGAACTCATGAGCATCTAGATTGCTCTGCATTTTTAATGACTATATTTGAGCTTTTATCTTTTATCTATATTTAATGTATTTATGTACTGTGTGTATTGATAATGTTTTTGTCATATTATGTGTTACCACCATGGGAAGTACAATTTAAATTTCGTTGTTATAGGCAATGACAATAAAATGCAATTCAAGTAATTCTTTATTGTATTTTCTTTACATTGATATTCCTACATACTTGTGTATTAATATACATTCATTACATATTAATTTAACAAATCATTCACTCATGTATTCTTTATTTCTATTTTTAGATTATGTTTTGACTTTACATTTTTGTTGAGGTTTTATGCTGATTTTACGTTATCTGAATATTTTGCTTTTGCTGTAAGCAATCATGATCACGGCAAGCTACCACATCAATCATCTCTGGATTATGCAAATACACCAAATTATTTACTGTAATATGAGACAAGAATACACAGCTACAATCAAATGTGTATCTCCCCTACAGTAAGTACATTTAGAAACATTTAGAGTTTATTAAAGGGGAATTTTAGCAGATCACTGTTCTTCATGCTTTTATGATGAATTTAGCATTAGCATGTACCTTGTATGATTCATGTTGGTGTGTGTTGTTATTGAGTGTCACAGTTGATCAAGTTGAGAAGTTTCGAGGATCTTCAGTTTGCTGGGTCTGTAAAATTTTGAGAATGTCCTATAAACAAGATATATAATTGATTAATAAAAACATTTATGTTTTAGTGTAAATACAAACTTCATTTGTATTTCACATAATAAATGACAATCCCATCAAAAGGCTTGATGAGTGCATTTTTTCTGTCCTGTGTTTTCTCTATTGACACTGGAAGCTTGCGTGGAACATGGAATAAAAGCCCCACAACTTGCTTAAAAGTTTCAAATCATTTAGTGCCTGGAATCTTCTGTTTAGATCATTCAATCCCTAAAATAATACAAAGTACATTTATATATTAACTGTATTTAGCTCTCACCACTGAGCTCTGTGGTAGTATGTGTGTGAGATCATGTTTGTGTGTTATACTCACAGGAAGCAGGTACTGTGAGGATCCCTCTATTAGATCCTGCAGAAAGGGATGCTGGGAAAGTGTGGAGAAAGCAATCTTCTCCTCATCCTTAAAACCTAACTCCTTAAACACCTTCAGCAGCTCCTGAACAGACAACAACACATTAAATATAGTCCTGTAGAGACTCGGGATCATCTGCTGATATACAGACACACAGACTCAAAAGATTTCACAAACTATCTCTACATTTGTTAAACTTATGAGAGTGAATGACACATGCACAATGTTGACTATGGTTAATAACTGTTAGCTATGTTTGTGGATTTGTAAAGTATTTTTTCCATCTTTGATGATGGATCTTTATAGGTTTGGATCAGAGCTGTTCTGTTCTACCTCTCTGAATTCATCTCTGCTCCTGCGGTTCGGCTGGAATCGGTTCAGATGTGAAGAGACGTGATCGTCTCCACGACTCAGAACTCTGAGCACATCATCAACTGACACGCCCACTTCATCAGACTCCTCCCCTCTCTCCTCCTCTTCATCAGCCTCGACTCCAGCGCCCTCCAAATACGGCACAGACTACAGCAGGAACAGTGGAGTAACCAATACAAGAGTAATTAATAAATGATGCTTGCACATTACAGTAATGACAAATAGAAAACGATAAGCATTTACATGTAATCATTTAGCAGACACTTTTATCCAAAGCGATTTACTTTCTTTTGATTTTGGTGTAAAATATGACCCAAACAAGCTCGTCTTGACAGATTTTATGAAATTCACCCACAAACTCATCAGCTCATAAGAGTGTTAACGGTGTCATACTTTGTGTGTGTTTGTGCTTGTACAGTTATCTTTGTGAGGACCAGTTTGAGTTGTAGTTGAGTGAGAACAAAGTCAGTAAAGTGAGGACGTTTTGGCCAGTTCTCATTTTCTGACGCCCTTTAAAGGGCTGTTTGAGGGTTAAGACTTGGTTTTATACTTAAGGTTAGGCAATTAGTTATGGTAATTAAGGTTAGGGTAAGGGGATAGTGATTGCATTATATAAATGAATATCCTCACATAGATAGCCATACAAATGTGTTACCTGTGTAAGTGGGCCGGTGTGTTTATAGTGCAGTGTGTGTCCGATCACGAGGCCCAGCGCTCTGGTGAAGCCCTGAGCTGGTTCAGGATGACAGCAGAAATACAGCAGCATGTTCAGATAGTCCAGCATCAGTGGAGATGAGTGTGAGCTCGCAAACAGACTGAAGAAAAACTAAGGGGGAAAACAAATGCATGTTCATACGCAGATTACTGTACATGTTCAGAACATCTCAAAGAGTCACATTTTAAAACAATCAATGTTAATGTATTTACTGTATCCAGTGATGTTCAAAGCATTAAAGGGGTCAGTCAAATCACAAGGAATCAACTTTCAGAGCTTCAGAAGTGTCCACCTCAAAAAGGACATTTATTGAGACCACTCAGGAAAAATAACTCTTCTGATCTTCAGCACCTCAGATGGATCTCAAAAGCTGAAGTTTCGAACAGTTTGAGAGGCACGTCAAAGCAGATTGTGTTGTGATCATGTTGCATTACCTTCTTAAGGTTGACTAGTCTGTCGTAGGGCAGAGGTTCAGTTGGGTCATCCGGGACAGGAAGTTCTCTTTCACTGGAAAACCACAATTCAACCTGATCATAGAACAAAACAGATGATAAACTGAACTGATGGACACACAGAAATGTAGAGCAATAATATATTTGAAGTTTGCTACAACTGATTTTAATTGTAGAAGTAGTAAGCAATTGGAATAAAATTAAGAGTGCAACCATATTTTCATTATAAAAATGTCGTATACTACTGTATGGACATGTGTTTAATATGACCCTTGCAGTGATGTTCTGTGAAATGTGTGTGAGCGTAACAGACCTGTGTGTATTGTTTTTGTGTGATGAGTCCAGTTCCCGCAGTGTCGACGGCTCTGAAGCGCTGGAGGGTTTTTAACAGCTCGATCTGAGAGGGAAACGGCCACGGCAGAGCAGCGCTGAGCAGGAACTGACGCCAGTCCAACATCTCAGAGTCCGGAGCTAATACACACACTAGCTCATCTACCTACACACACACACACAA
Source organism: Pimephales promelas (assembly GCF_016745375.1). The sequence goes on along the minus strand of NW_024121299.1, from coordinate 2,862,345 downwards.
TCAAAAAGACTCGTCTTTAAGGCATCGTCTCATTTGACATGATTTGTTTTTGTCAATTACGATGCCTTAACACCGATGATCTCAAAATTGTGTATTCTTCACGTTTTGTCTTGGCTTGGAGCTCCACCAAACTCATTTTTATTTTATAATTTATTTTATAATTTATAATTTTCTGTGTATCATATTTGCTAAACATATTGTGGATTATTAATATTAGTAAATTAGTACCTACAATTTGACATTTAACATTCCAATCAGATCAAGTCTAAATTTATAGGCCCTTTTGTTTCCACAATTTTTAGTTTGGACGCATTTCCTATTTAAGCAGGAAGTTGTTGTCTCTTTTTTATATACCCAAGCCAAAGCAATAACCACACTTTCTGTCTTCTGCTTTTCAAATGAATACATTTCAGACACTTTCTTCTTAAAGTCACCATGACAAATGGACAATTCTTATTTTTTATGGAATATTGCAGTTTATTTTATAAATGATTTATCAGTGCACAATGAACATATTTTTTTATTATTATTAATGTGGACTTGTATTCTTAATAATAAAAAAAACTTCGTCATCTCTTCTCTTCTGATTGATGATGTGTTCACTGGCGTGAGGGCGGGACAACCTGTCACTCACATGAGATCCACCAATAGCAAACCACAACCATCCAATCAATTCCTGATGAACGAAATGATTTCCCGCCCTATATTTATCTTCTGGTTGGAGGAGCTTGGATATACGTCACATTAGGGAACAAAAGACTATCACAACTTCTGTTTCATGTCAACTTTAAAGTCCCCGTGAACCGGAAGTTGCAAACGACTTTTCCCCAGTGTTGTGACGTATTTCCGAGAGAAACGGAATAAAAATGAGGCAAAATAGTGGGCGTGTTTTTTTTTCCAACTAGCATCTGATTGGATCTAGAAAAATGGGTGTTTCATTCTGATATGGAGGATGATGCAAGTTTACACACGCTGTCAATCAATGCTCGCTCGGCGCTCGCAAACACACAGCAGCTGTCAGTTGGAGGGGCGTGGTTATGGATGTTAAGGAAACACCCAAACCGTAAAGCCTACGTCATCGGGCAAGGTCCTCCAATGCAGAGGGGAGGGGCATTTTCAAAATTTGATTAAAGATTACGAAGCCAACATTTTTTTGTGTGTGGATTGACTTGCTTGAATTGTTCACCACAAAACGATCAATTTAGGCAAACAAAGTAAGTATGGTCAATTTTGATTTCATGGGGACTTTAAGCAATGGTTTGCAAAGCAAAATGTTTCCAACCAAAGACAAACAATAAACCATAATTTGCTCTGCTAGTCCGAGACGGAGGCGTTTGAGTGAAGATTACCTGTGAGGGAGTGATATGCATCCAGGGCTCAGGCAGGACATCACTACCCATATGAGGAGAAGTTAATTCATGCAGAATTTCAGTCAACTCATTACTGCACAGCAGACCTAAACACACAACACAATAGAGTTACTAACTTCAACTGAAGCATGTTCAATTCAGTTCAGTTCTGCTTAACTCTCATTCTGTTCATTCAGTTTAGCACACAATTTTAAAGGAGTTGTTCAATCTAAAAACAAGTAACTGACAGAAATGTTATTTTTGGGTGAACTATCCCTGGCATGTTGTGTAGTAACGCTGAGTCTGACCAGTCGGGGCGCTCTTGCTCAGCTGAGCACAGAGGACGTGCATCTGTTGGACTGTGAGAGTGCTGTTTCTGGGCTGTTCCAGCAGCGATCGGCGCGGAGCGGATACTGGACTCGCCACCACACGTGTGTCTCCATCCACGCAGAAATCAGCGCTCTGCAGCACGAGCTCATGATAGATCTGAACTGCATTCTCAATGTGCTTCCGCACAAACTCTGCCAGCTGGTCGATACTACAAACACATGCAAACATATTATCCACATATACATGTCTACAGTATGATGAGATGAGAAGCACATAATATGATATTTTAAGGGTAAATAACTAAATCTTTTTTTTTTTCATTGAACAGAAGAAAATATATTAAAAGTATTAAAAATATTGACCCTACTGGTCAAAAGTTTGAAATAATAATAAAATACATTTTAAAATAAGTCTTGCTTCATTTGATCAAAAATACAGTAAACACAGAAATATAGTGAAATATTACTACAATTTCTATTTCCCATGATCCTTCAGAAATCATTCTAATATGCTGATTTGCTGCTCATGAAATATTTCTTATTATAAAGGATCATATGACACTGAAGGCGGCTTAAATTACATTTTCATTTAAATTGAAATAAAAATGACAATATTACTAACATTAATATTGTGATAAAAATCCCAATACTTTTTATTAAATAAATGCAGACTTGGCGAGCATAAGAACCTTTTTGCAAAAACCTTAAGAAAATATTTAAAAATATATATATATTATTCCAAACTTTTGGCCTATATTGTATAGCTTAAGTATATTTAAAATATAAAAAATTAGTTGACTAAGAATTTATATTGCAAAACAAAATTGTATAAATCACAGTTTGTTGTAGTAAATTATATTTATGCTAATCTTAATTAATAATTTGTTAGTAATAATAGTTTTGTTTTTCTTTTTTAGCAATTTTTTTTTTTTTTTTGCTTTATATTGTGGTTTTGGGAGTGACATACGATCCATTTATTTGTGATATTCAGCCATTTATAAGTACAATCATCTTTCATCTCTTCAGCTAAATGGATTACACTCCAGAAAGCCGAGACCGTGTCCTCCTCCTCTCACCTGTTGATCTCAGACAGAAAGCGAGCTCCCAGCCACTCCTCCATGTTCCTGTAGACCTGCTCCGCTCTCAGCTGAAGACTGCTCACGTTTCTCAGCGCATGAGCCTTCACCAGATCCAAACGCAGCTTCACCGCATGTTCTGCACACACACACATCACATTCTGACTGTTTACATATCATAAAACTCAGTACTGTTGATATACACAGTGATATACAAAACCATGAGACGATGTCGGCCAAAAGCTCACGGCGTACCTTCACGTTTCAGTGCGGATGTGAACTCCAGTTTGATTCTCTTCCTCTCTGCCTTCCTCTTGACCTCCTCAGGGTTCTGCACCACTGTGGGCAGAGGACTGGGCACCTGAGGAGGGGTGGGAGCACCTAAAACACACACACACCCTCATGTCAACACACACCAGTGCTGAAACTCATACGTATGATGGAGTGGAGGGTCTTCACCTTTCTTTTTCCCTGCTTTCTTACGGTCCGTAGCAGAGTTTGAAGTCTGTGGTGTCTCTATGGGCTTCTGTTCTTCATCACCTTCCTCTTCTCGCTGCGTCTCTGCCAACACCTGAAACACAGTTGTGTGCAAACACACATGAAGAAGACAGATGATTTATAAAAGCGATTTAAAGACAGATTTAAGTGTAATTCTATGATGGAAAAGCTGAATTTTCTTCAGTGTCACATGATCCGTCAGAAATCATTCTAATATAATTGACAGAATTCTGGAAGAATGAAAGTATTATTATCATGATTACTGAGCCCAAACTTTTAAATGGTTTATGAACAATTAATTCAAATTAGTAACCAACATTATAGAAATTATAAAATTAAAAATAGCAAATAATGCAATAATTGAGTTGTAATTGAGAGTTTTTAAATTGGCTTTCTCTGTTATAGCATACTGTAAGTATAAACAAATTTGCATGGCATTAAACCATTTTTTTTTTTCAATCAAATTAAATAGATGCTCTATTCATCTGCATTTTGACCCAATTTCTAAATGAAGAGTTCAGATGCAAAAGCCTCTAAGTGCCATTTGAAATTTTCTTCTAGAATGATCATTTTTATCAAGCTTGTATATTTAAGTTCAGTAATTTCACTTAAATGGCAATGAAGATTACCTATTAAATGTTATTTAAGTGAAATTACTGAACTTAAATATACAATCTTGATAAAAATGGTCATTTTAGAAGAAAATTTAAAATGGCATTTAGAGGCTTTTGCATCTGAACTCTTCAAATGTTTACAGTTTTGTTTATTGATTTGAGTTCCCAAAAATGGCATTTCAAGGATTTACGACTGCAATCACACTCCTATTTGAACATGATTATGAATATTTCATTCTTCTGAACTACATCATGAATTCCTCTTGCCATAACTAAAAGATGCTTTTGCTGGTTTTGCTTTTGGATAAACAAATTAAATTTGTCAGTCAGATGATGTATATCAGTGACAGTAAAAACAACAGTAAAAAGATGATTATATATTTTTTAATAACCCACACACCATGTTCCTAACGGCGGTGAGTGCGTTCTGGAAGAACTCCTGCAGGAGTTTCTCATCGGGATGGTGGAGAAGCTCAGAAGTGGGAGATCTGCAGGAAACCAACGGAAACCTGACAGCACAAACACATCCAATTATTCAACACACATGCTTATTTTTTAAACACACACAAAGACAAAATTCTAAGCACACATACGATTTAATTTTCTTCTTGTCCTCCATTTCACAGTCTTTTTCTTCAGCACTCCTTACAGGTTTTTCTAACAGCGCAGGGCCAGCGCTGAAATAAGAGTGTATAATATTTGAACATGTCAGGTCTCTTAGTGTGGTTCCTTAGAGTCTGTTTAAGCATGAACATATTTAGCTCTGCAAGTGTTGACCAAGTATCACCTCTTGGTAGTATGATAAAAATATGAATTTTGTCACACTGGAAAGTGACAAAATTAATATTGGGATACGATATTCCACACACTATGCTTTGTTTTATACTGGACATGTAGGCAAATAGGTGAAATTAGCATGCATACTGCAAAACTGGTAAATGCTATTCTAAACACAGCCATAAAGTCATACATTTATGAGATAAATCATGATGTGTAATGCTTCATTTTACATTTTTGACTCCTCTTGCTCAACATGCTCCTCTGCAGTGATGTCAAGCAATGGGACGCGAGTGAAGTCACGTGTGGATTCAGGAAATGCAGTTTTACACATCGCTGAATAATAATCTCTCAGCAGACACAGGGAGTCTTGAAAGCGGCCCACTTCTATCTGTACACACACACAGAACCATTAGACTTCAAACTCATCCCAGACAGGTTTGTGAAGTGTTAGAGGTGTGTGTGTGTGTGTGTTACCTGCATTAATGCAGAATATTGGTTGATTAGTACAGCAGTGTGATCATCTAACCAGCCGTCATCAATGACTCCTGCTCTCTCTTGCTCCGCCTCTTCCTTGCGTTTATCACAGATGTCCCACAGACGCTCACGCAAGTCCTGCACAAAATGAAAACACACACTCATTAGAATGAAAGTTTGAAACTTATTTGTGGCTAATTTGTGATAACCCTGCAGCAAACAAATGCTCACTGAAAATGTTAAAAATGTTTAAAATTGCACCAAAACTTTGGCATCTGTCAACACTTTGCACTATACTGCTTGTTAATTTTTTATTTTTCCATCAAATAAAATGACGTTTTTTGATTGATTTTTAACATGTAACATCAAAAGTACTGATATACTTGAAAAATATTGAACATATATGTATTTAACATGTATTTAACAAATATAACATGTATTTCCTTGTTTTATTACTGCAAATAAATATACGGCATATATCGTCACATAAAACACATGATTTATGGTTTTGTACATCTGTGTTGAAATGGGTTTTTTTTGCCTGTCAAAATACAAACTTGCAGAAACGTCTTTTTTTTTTTTTTTTTTACAAGTTACGCTACAAAAATGATTTAACCAAGTTTTTTAGTCTTGTCTTTCAGTACACATTCTTATATCAAGATATACTGGCTTGAGAAGCAATATTGGGTCTTCTGAAATATGTATTTGTACATATTGAGTTAAAATTAAGTGATTTTATAGTCAATAAAGTATAAGATAATCAATTTATGTAGTTTATTTTATTTTTCTTCACTTGTTTTAAGCATAAAGTCTTTATATCTGATGTCATTTTTATTTTTAAAGAAATGGATTTTGATTTTTGATTTAAGAATGTTTAGATATTTGTACTGGAAAACGAGACAAAAATATTGAGGAAGAAAATCATTTTTTTGCAGTTCAGGAGCGTCTCACATCCAGTCTTTGATGGAGCTCTCCTTTGGTCTCCTCATCCTCTCTGATGTTGTCAGGAACGCCGTTATAATCACGCTGCCATGCGCTTACAAACTCCTGCTTCAGATCCGGCTTTTGTAAGTACTGCCTGAAGTTCTCCCTGAAACACACACACGTCATACACTCACACACACATTCACAGAGCCTCACGTCACACACAGGCGAGCGTTGTTCTCTCACCGGGTGTTGTAGAGGTGGTGAATGATGAGCTCGCGTTCACCGCGGAGGTTCTGGATCACTGTTTTGACGTTAGTCACATATGAAACACAGACGTTCTCCCAGTACGGAACAAGATACTCTGGAATCTCCTGCAAAAAGATGAACATAAGAGAAAAACACAAAAACTGACATGATGTAAATGGATCATTTCATACTTTTTGTGTGCCAAAAATGTTTCAGTTTAGTTGTTGCAACCATTGAACTATACAGTCTTAGATGTTTATATTAAATTTGAGTTTAATATAAATACCTTTCTATTCATCAAAAATTCTTGAATAAATGCATCATGATTTCTTTAAATATATTAAGCAGCACCACTGCTTTGGAATGATGTCTCAAGGATCATGTGACACTGAAGACTCGAGTAATGATGCAGAAAATTCAGCTTTTACTTATTTTAAATTTTAATAATATTTCACAATATCAAGTTTTTTTACTGTATTTTTTTTTACCAAATAAATGCAGCTTTGGTGAGCTTAAGAGACTTCTTTCAAAAACATTTCAAAATAAATCTTATGGACTCCAAAATTAAAAAATTTGAACTGCAAAAATCAAAATGAACAAATCTTTTTTTCGAGTCATTTCATTCGTTGAACGAACCAAATGACTCAAAAAAAGATTTGTTCGTTTCGATGAACGAGTTCGAACAGGAGAGTCACGGACGCTCATCACAGAACAGAGCAAGGCGAGCATTTGAGCTTATAAAACTTAAACTTTTTTATTTATTTTTTAAATGAGCGATCGTTTCGCTAGATAAGACCCTTATTCATCATCTGGTGTCGTTTAAAGCTCTTTGAAGCTGCACTGAAACTCTCATTTGGACCTTGAACCGTTTGGTTCCCAATGAAGTCCATTATATGGAGAAAATCCTGGAATGTTTTCATCAAAAACCTTAATTTCTTTTCGACTGAAGAAAGAAAGACATGGACATCTTGGATGACATGGGGGTGAGTAAATTATCAGCAAAAGTCTTTGTAAAAACGATCTACTGGTTGTAGAAACCAGAATCAAACTGATAAAAAATAGATCAAACAGACTCTTTGAGTGTCATTTTTCCATGTTTAATGGAAGCATCTGCCAGTTTTTTGAGAGAAGGTGTGTTTTGTGTGTGTATGTGCCTTGGGTAAGGGTTCCTCCACATAGACCCTTCCAGCAGATTTTGGGGTCATTGGTGAAGACTTCCCAGAGCAGGCACTTTCTGGACGCCTGTGTTCGGGTGAGGAAGACATTTTCCTGGAGTGAACCAGAGCTGCTTCTATGGGTCAGGGCAGAGAGCACACTTCACTAGAGATGCATTTACACAAGGTGCACATCAATAATGTTAAAGTTGTAGGTAAGGATGGAAAATGTCTACAACATGTTTGAACAAGTACCAATTAAAACGGAATTAATTGCAGAAAATTGTAGAGAAGAGCAGAAGTTTAGCCCTATAAAGCCTCATATTTGCAGAAAAATGTTACACACAATCGACTACATGCCTTCTAGCGTCTGATTGATAGCTTATACTTTTTAGCAAGTGAAATTCCTTTTACTATAATTGTAAAAAGACAAATAGTTGTTGAGGTTGTGGTTCATATCTCTTTTTGCTGTGAAATCGTTACAGATTTTTCAAGCAAATGTAAGAATAACTTTTATATTGTAATTAATATTTCAAGATGAACACTTGATTTACCATATATCATGTTTTAGATGCCATGTAAAAATGTAAATATCAAATATGATCCATCAGGCTTTTCTCTTAATCATCATTGTATTGCATTATATGTTTTTACCCCACAATAAAAACTACAGAGCTTTGGTCATAAAACTAAGCATTTAAAATATCATCTAATTTTTTGCTAAGTTTGGGCTTCTGAATAAAACTGAGCTCCATACTCTCATTATAGAGTGTATCAAACACTATATTCATTAGAAACACGTCATGCTTTACAAAGTTAAGCAGTCGAAGCAAGTCGATATACCTTTTTCAACAGAATCCATAGTGTCCATCAGAACATTCTCCACGTTTTTGAAGAGAGTTTCCTCATCTACATCTGCTGTGATTTTTACAAGAATATTCTGCTGATCACCAAACCATTTCTCCAGTTTTGGCCATGTGTCATGGAACCCACTAATTCTATTAAAAAAAAACATAACAGAAAACCAAATTATGATCATTTTGTGCTTTAGAAATAACTTTTAAAAAAATCTGAAAGTCACAATATTGTTTCTCCATAATATTACTTTTTTCAAGTGAAATAGCATTCAATAAGAAGACAAAATGTCAGATGGAACTTCATTTTATACATCGGGATTTGCCTAGAATCCCTGGATCATGTTAATGTTGATCATGTTATATCAAATGTTAATCTATTTGGTAACACTTTATTTGAAGGGGTGTGCATAAGACTGATATGACACTGTCATAAACATGACATAACACCTGTCATGAACATGAAGGAGTCTTTATGAATATTTATGACTTTTGTCATTAAATGTCATTCGGTAAATTATGACACTTTTAATGCAAAGTTGACATTGTTTAAAATGTCTTTGTTATGACAACTTGACATTAACAAAGACAAAAATGTCTTGATTATGACAACTTGACATTAACCAAGAAATCATAACCTGTCAAAATATGTCATAACAGGTATAATGATCAAACCTAAAGAAGTTATTTAGCTTTGCGTTAACATTACATTACCCTGTCATATGTGGTTGGTTTTGACTTTGGCCATCATGACACCATTATAACTGTGTCATGAATATTTTACTTGTCCTCAAGTAAAGAGGAACACATTGTACTAGTTATAAAGATGTCATTAAGGGTTATTACACTGTCAAATGCTTTACCAACAGTGTCATTAATATCTCCCCTTACCTCAAGTAAAGTGGAACACGTTGGACTAGTTATAAAGATGTCAGGTTGACAGGTTATGATTTCTTGGTTAATGTCAAGTTGTCATAATCAAGACATTTTTGTCTTTGTTAATGTCAAGTTGTCATAACAAAGTCATTAAACAATGTCAACTTTGCATTAAAAGTGTCATAATTTACCGAATGACACTTAATGACAAAAGTCATAAACATTCATAAAGACTCCTTCATGTTCATGACAGGTGTTATGTCATGTTTATGACAGTGTCATGTCAGTCTTATGCACACCCCTTCAAATAAAGTGTTACCATCTATTTTCCTTGAAACTGGTAACATATGTTTAAGTTCAAGCTTGTTATCTATTCAACTGTAATTGTGTGTAATGTCTATATATTGTAAATATATACCACCGCGTGTTTTCACACACCTGTGCTGCATCTGTTTCGTCCCCAGGCTTTTGTCATCAGATATGGATGCTGGATCTTGTGTGGCCAGATCTGTTATACTTGTTTTTTCGTCTAGACCATCACTGCTTTCTCTCTCCTGCCCTCTGCTCTCCCCGTCTACTAATAAGTGAAGATAGCACAGATAAAACCAACAATGTCTGTCATGTTGTTAAAGTTGATAACTTGATAACATCTAGTATTTCAATCTGCATAAACTCACCGTCCTGGCTCACGGCTCGCTGCAGAACCTGCTCATCTGAAACATCTAACAGCACCACTACGTCCAGTGCAGGGGAGGGAGGACTTGGATCTTTAGGAGTGTTTTTATCTGTGGATAAGCTGCTTTGTGTTTTTGTCTGGGTCTCATCAGGTTCTGTCCCGTTCAGAGCTTTCTCCAGCATCTGAGCCTGACTGATGTCCACTGGGAACCCGTCAAGAATCCAGCCACTATCAGCAGGGATGTTCCTGAACAACAAGGCAGGAGGGATCAAACTGTTTTTTAAAGAACTAGACTATCTACAAGTCAAGTCAGGTCAAATGTATCTATCTAGCACTTTTCATAACATGCATTTGCTTCAAAGCTAATTTTTAGAAAATCGTGATGTTAAGTGTTTATAATATCTTATTATTAGAGTTGTGGGTGTATAGACTCTGCTATTCTTTTATATTAGAATGATTTTTAGAAATATATCTCTATCGTTCAAGGTGTGAACGAACTTCATGCCTTATAGTTGTATTTAGCATATTAAAGCTGGGTGAGTTTACATTTTACGACGATACGTGTATGCAATAAAGCCATTGAGATTTGCTATAGCGCCCTACACAAGAATACTGTATGTATGCGGATGAAGTTGGACATACTTTTGTATCCAACTTTATATATAGAGCTGTGCAATAATATAGTTTACATTGATTTTCCAATTATATAGCAATCTAGTGGTAGAGATTTACTATATACATTAGGTATAGCACATCCTAGTGACCCGTTCCTGAGTCAACATATTTAGTTGATCTTGGAACAACGTTCCTGTCCGAAAATTTGGTCCTGGCCCGATCCATAAGCCTAACCCGACCCATAAGTTAGAGGGAAATGATAGTGAATAACACTGATGTAGAAGCACCTAACCCTGTTTGTAAGCCTAAACTTGGCATAAACTGTAAACTTTTCCCTCAAATCTGATTGGTTGATTGGAATGTTGTTCCAGGATCAACAAATATGTTGATCAAGGAACATGTTTCACTTGGTGAAATCAGGTTCTGCATAGGCATACACTTATAGTAGCTGTATAATTCATTATTAATTTGTTAATTCACCAAAAGTTCCATGATCACATGACCAGCTGAACTGTACTCAATTTATATCAGTTGGCTAACTGTACATGTATACAGAATTGTCATCTCATCCTAAATATGGGACATTGGAAATATTATGCAGAATATATAAACCCCAAAAAAATATCTTGGGATCAACGAGTCAGAATCAAATATTCCAGAGAGTGTTTTGTAGTGATGTAATATACAGTAAATCAAACATTTATTTTAACTTGTTTAAATTAATTATTTATTTTAATTTTAATGTGCAAAAAACAAATTGTTAAAGCATTATTTATAAATAAGCATTACAGCTCTTTACCTGATAGCATCCACTATGATGTCGACCAGAAGTTGATCAGGAACAGCTTTTCCCGTCCTAAGAGCGTTCTCTACCGCTGCACCACACTGCGCTCGCAACGACCACTGCACAACACAGCATTGAGCATCATGAACCATATCAAAGAGCCTAATGCTGATAATACAGATGGAGAGTGGCTATGTGTTTGCTTTTACCTTTTCTTTATCTTCTTTTTCCTGAAGTCCGGATGCCTTTTGCAGTCCTGATGTGTGAGATAAAAGAGACGATTACTATTGGAACTTGAGTGAGCATTTCTATAGTAGATACTATCATTATTCTTTTTAAACCTTTTCTTTATTGGGTTTTTGGGGTTAGTATAGAGCATTTATAGAGTACCAAATAACTAATACACTGTTAAATTAATGGGATAAATGTACATGATGCATACATGATACATAAACAAAATTATAAATTAATAATTTATTCTTGTGTTCAAAGCTGACTTTCCAGCATCAGTCTTCAGTGTCACATGATCCTTCAGGAATCATTTTAATCATTCATTTCTTACTATCAATGTTGAAAACACTTGTGCTGCTTCATATTTTTGTGGAAACCGTGATCTATTTTTCTTTCAATTGTTCAAAATCGCCCCATATAGCCTCATTTACTATTCCCTACTTTACTCCACTTGAAGGATGAAAACAAGTGAGTGAATTCAGACACTGAGTGAGCAGCTCCAGTAGTAAGAAAAGAATTATTTTGAACTCTGTCATGGAAACTATCATGTATAAACCTTAATTAAAAAAGATTTATAATTAATTAAAAAGCCACATTAAACCTGCGGTTTGGAAAATGGATGAATGGATGATTTGGCTGTGAGCGCCATCTTCTGGCGAGACACGGAAATTCAAATTCTTTTGTAACATTAAATGTCTTTACAATCACTTTCAATCAACTATATCAGCCTTTCTCAAACTTTTTTCAGTTAGGGCACCTTTCAAAAGTGCATAAAATCTCAAGGCACCCCAGTGTAAAATATAATTTAAAAACACTGCATAACCCAAATTTAAATGCAAATGTCTTGTTTAGTTAGACAGAACAGTAATGAACAGAGCATAATATGAACTGTAAATAACAATAATAATAAAAAACTTTATAGCACCTTTAAAAACACAGGTTTGCAAAGTAATTCACAAAATAATTAATCAGAGACACAAATGCCATAAAACCGTAAGAGGTGGACCGCCCAATACAAGAACCCAATAACAAATCCAGACCAGGAGAACTCAAATGAAGTGCAGGATGCAGATAAAATAAAATAAAAATCCCCGGCTCTTGTGGGGATTTTCTTTTCAAAAAACGACCCATAATGCTGTAACTAAAGTGGCCTAAATTCACGTTTATTTTTACGTTTCTGTCAGTCTGAGGTGTTGCTATAACGCGTTGCTATGGATTGCGTCACTTGCGTCAAGTTGTGTGTGTCTTGCTTCGGTCTTGTGAGACGGATTTTTTTATGATTAATTTTAGATATTTATCTAAAATGAATTTACAATTTTATTAATATGTTCATATGTTTAAAAAGAAGAATGTAAATATCTAAATTCAAATATATTTATATATGAAATGTCAGCTGGTTTTTTTTCTGGTTTTTTTTTTTTTTTCACATTTTTTTTAGCCTACGTAATTTTTTGGCGGCACCCCTGACACAGCTAGGGGGTACCCCAGTGTGCCGCGGCACCCACTTTGAGAAAGGCTGAACTATATGCATCCTTGATTAATAAAAGTATTCTTTCCCCCCCAAAAAAAATCTTACTGACCCCAAACTTTAGAATGATAGTGTAAATAATGTGAGTTTTAGAAATTGTCTAATATTCTCACAAACCTGACTCTGGAGGAGAGGATGTCTCCTTCTCTTCATCTCTCTCAGGCTGCTCAACTCCTTCTGTCGGAGGCCCATTTCTCTCCAGGTTCTTCTGAGCAAGGCAAATACATGGTCAGCCCCAACATGGGAGAAAAAGTGTAAATAATGGAGTAAATAAAATGTTTAATGTTTCTAATAAAGGTTTTGTTGAAAAATCTGACCAGTTCTGTTGAGTTTCTACCTCAAGAAACTTAAGAGTATTAACTGAAATAAGTTTTCCTGACCTGTGACGCTTTTTGGCTTTCAATCGCAACTTGTTTTTCCTTCTGATATTCTGATAGAGCATCCTGGATCAAAGCGTTGGCTGAGAGCACATGGAACCCAAGACCTAATTCCCAAAGATACAAACAGCAAGTCAGGAAATTTGGAATGACAATCCCAATGTCTGTTAGAGAATTAAATAGTTATAATGAATTTCGTTCTTCTTTTAAAATGTGGCTTTTTAGCATGCAAATATGTCAACATTGATTTTTTTATTCTATTGTTTTTTTTTTTGTTTTTTTTTTTTTGGGGGGGGGGGGGGGGGGGTTTGTAGTTGTTTTGGTTTGTTATGTTTTAATTATAATTGTTGTATGTATATTGTATTTTTAGGTTGCCTATTGTACATCTGGCCCAGGACTGCAGATGAAAACTAGCCTTTTGGCTAACTCTGGCATATTTTGACTTGTCATGTTAATATGCACTGTCCTTGTAATAAATAAACAAATAAAATTTAGTTAATACAGTTCTGATGCATCATACCACTTTTCCTTCCAATACAGCTCTTATATGGTGAAGCATCAACTCCTACCGTTGCTGATCCTGGAGAGGCAGGAGGTTTTTCCCGAGAGGGTTTTTCCCAGCATGCACGCTCTGATGGTGAAACGGGGAAACAGAGGACGAGGACTGCTGGCACTGGGTCGGTCTATCATGCTCTGTAGACGACTCAACACATGATCCAGAATATCATTCTTCACTGGTGAGGCTCGACTCTCGCCTTCTTCATCCAAAATCCACTCACCAATCATGGCCTGAAGTGAACAGACAGAAAGAATACTTGCACTGCCATGTACATTCATAGGAATTTCATAGGAAACAATTACATGGTTTTCAAAAGAATGAATGGTCAGAGATGATATGAGCTCCAAATACGTACCACATACTCGTTGTAGTCTTGATTATTGAGTATTTGAAGCTTCTCCAGCTCAATGATCTGTTCTGGTGTGGGGTCAGTAGGGGTGGGCAGCACACTGGCCACTTCATACAGCGGCTTACCACTGAAAAACAGCTCCATCCACTCCTGCATCAGCTTCACTGGGATCAGACTGAGAAAGAGTGAAGATGGCTGTTTGCTTTTACCCACCATATTATTTCCTTACACACACTGTCGTTCAAAAGTCTGGGGTCAGTATAAATCTATTATTATTTAGCAAGGATGTATTTGATGATCAAAAGTAAAACATGTAAGCATAAGTATCTTCACCATTAAAAATAATAAGGAAAATCTTGAGCAGAAAATGAGCATGATTTTTTTAAGGATCATGTGACACTGACGACTGATGCAAAGCTGAATTTTCAGCATCATTACTCCAAAGGAGTTTATTTATATAGAAAACAATCATTTTAATTTAAAATAATATTTCACAATTTGACTGTTTTTACTATATTTGTGATTAAAAAAAATAAGAGACTTCATTCAAAAAGATTTAAAAAAATTCTGACTCTACACTTTCATAAAGTAGTGTCTATCTAAAACAATTTAGGTTTTATATATTTATAAGTTGTTAAATTGTATTGTATTATATATATATATTATAATACAATTTAACAACTATGCTTGATAATTTTTTAAAATGCACTAAGAAGTTATTGTACACACACTGAACTCTTTTTTTTTATTTCAAATAGCAAGAAAATGTTTCTTTTTCATCACATGAGCTTTTTAAACTCCATGACTGCTGTTTAGTAGAGTGATCAGGGACATAAATACTTGGATGTAAGAAGCCGATATTCTCCAGCTTTTGTAGCCAGATCCACAATCTGTCCCAGAATTCCTCTGCAGATGTCGAAGTGTTTGCGATAGCGAGCCTGAACGCGCTCGGCGACTAGCTGTTTGTGTAGCTCATGCTCCATCCTGATCTGTTCGCTGCGCTCCAGGCGTTCCTGTTGGGCGAGAACCTGGACGGCAGCAGTGATGGGACAATCATGATCAAAACCTCTTAAAACCCTTGTGGGTTGTTTTGTTTGTGCATATGTGTGTGTGTGTATTCTCTCACAGCTTCTCTATCCAAGGCCTCTTGGAAGTCTCGAAGGCGGCGTTCCTGGTATTGTCTCTCTTGGAAGATCCGGTTTTGTCGAAGTACCTCTTTCTGCTGTTTTATTTGCATCAGCTGCACGACGATCCTCTTCTCCTGCTGCGTCTGACGCATCAAACGACTGACCATCTGTTCCTCTCGCAATACCTCCTGCAGACAAATATCAGCACTATTTATGATCAAAACGCACAGCGGGCATAAAGTTTGACACTCAAACTGCAGTAACACGAGTAAGTCGCGCCGGCTTGTGTGTACTTGAACCTGATGTCATGTCGTGATGTCGTGTGGAACAACGCATTCTCATCCCAAAGCGCCATATAGGACGCTTTTGCAAAAGCGTAAATATCCAACGCACATGGCACCCTTTAACGTCTAATGAGACGCTTCGGTTATGGTTAAGTTTAGGTATGGTGTAGGGTAAGGGTTAGACCACTAGGGGGCGCCTTCTGCCCAAATATATCTGCGTCTCATTTGACGTTAAAGGGTGCCATGTGCGTTGGATATTTACGCTTTTGCAAAAGCGTCCTATATGGCGCTTTGGGATGAGAACGGGCTCTGTGGAAATACAGCCCACTACTAAATTTCAGTTCAGGGATGAGTTAAATAAATGATTGGTCGATAAAATGCATGAGAATACATTTTGGTAAGTTGTAACATATCTTTCAACAGTGTTCGTGTTCTTTTACCATTAACATTAGCTAGTAGAGATGATCGGTTCACGTGCGCTAGGGATCTGTCGTCTAACATTTACAAGCGGCAAAACTGCATTTATTGTTTGAATTGCGTAATAAAATTAACAGGAGCTGAGATCGGTCTCTGTGTCCTTTTCTGTGCATGACAAAATGGATGTGGCGTGAGAGTGTGTGAAAACTTGTGTGTCTCACGGTCAATTTGTGAGAGTCCACATCAGGGAATGCTGTCTGTCAAATTAATTCAAACTAATGATAAAAAATGTAACATGAACAAAACGAATACCATAAACTAAAAATGCCCGGGCTTTAATTTTCCCATATCGTCAAAATGCACCGGCTTGTCTATGAGACGGCCTTTATAATTTAGTATTGAGATGTTGTTCATTTAGTCTCTAATCTCTGGAAATCGTCTCCGGTTACTATCGTAACCTCGGTTCCCTGAGAGGTGGGAACGAGACATTACGTCATACTGACGTATATGGGAACTACCCCTTTCTCCATTTCCACTGAAATCTTATAGGCTAACGCCAGCTGGAGACAGCTGGCCAATTGACGCAAACATGCAAATGCTGACCGGTCCACGGGCAGTATAAATAGCATGGGCGCGCCAATTGCGTCAGAATCACGACTGAACGCTGGCACAGCTGATCAAACGGTGAGCACGGCGGTTGACGTAATGTCTCGTTCCCACCTCTCAGGGAACCGAGGTTACGATAGTAACCGGAGACGTTCCCTTTCAAGGCGGTCACTTCGACATTACGTCATACTGACGTATATGGGAACTGTATAGAATCCCGCCGTGAGCGCAGTGAAGATAAGCCCTGACAGGGTCAAGCTACACTCCCCAGGAAACAACAGTTCTAAGCCAGCCACGCCGCTTGGAGCACTCAACGGATAGGCGAACTAGACCAACGTCTGCTCCTACATTACCAAGTTGCACATCCAATGCAAAGAAGCGAAGGCTGCACTTGACAGGGCAGCACAACACCATAAGCACTAAAGCAAAGAGTTAATACAGTGACAACAGCATAGCGGTGACAGCTGCATAACCAAGTAGCCACACACAGAGTTAGCAGCAAAGGTAACCCTGCAAAAAGACTACTGCACAGTTGATGGTAACAGTTCCATGAGTTCAAAATAACTCACTGAACCCACAACGCTATAGGCGGATCGACAAACTTGAACCCTGAACGAGTTCCGAGAAGACAGCCAGCAACCTAATCCCGAAGGTATTAAGCAAACAAAGCGTTGAAATCAGAGAAGAGTCTCTGTATAAAAAAGCACGTCCCTAGAACCATCCATCAAGCACACAAACAGCGGTTTGTCAGCCTGCTGCCCTACAGATCACAAATCTCTACAGGGCCAACATCACTCTGAGCATCGGCATATGCGAGGCTAACAGCTCAGCTGATAATGCGGGCAGAGATCCACCTGTGCTCTGAACGGTGTAAGCAACTTCGGAACGTAGCTAGATATCGAACGGAGATTGACGCTGCAGTCACCAGGTCCAAGACGATGCGACATCAGTCACTAGAATGAGCGTAGGATTCCAAGTGCTCGCTGGGCGAGAGCCGGTGGTAAGGCCATCTCAGGGAGAGCTTCGTCTGAGCACTTGTTAGTGTGAAGTGTCTTGCTCAACTATGGACTCAGCAGCAGACACATACGAAGGTTCCACAGCTGAGGGCAGGAGTGCCAATCGTCTGTAGAACAGAATCTTCCCGAGGGGGATTGTCGTAGGCCCCCCATAACTCACAAGTCCGTGAACCGGGGGTGATAAGTTTTAAAGTTTTCATATTGACACCACCATCGCCCAATCCGGCATGTGCGCTGGTCTCAAGCCCAGGAAAGCTGCACCCTGCTCTGGGGTGCACTTCCAGAAAACCAGCCTGTTTTATCCTGAAGGTCTAGTACTTCCAGAGCTCCACCGCGGCACGGCGCAATCTGGATTATATATACCCACCCAGAGAGACTCTGAGTGGAACTCACGACGGTCTGATCACCAGCAGGCGTCTTATGTGTTTGCCACCTCCACACTTGCCCTCTTCCATTCCAGCAAGCGGGTTACGAGAAACTGACACTTCCTTGTAGGACATAGCGATGTTCCAAGCCAATGTAAGAAGTGCAATCAACACATACTGAGTGTACATAAACACAGTGTCATTGGCCATAGCAACAACAACTGTGAATATACGCAGTCAGAAATAGAATAGGGTCAGTCTATTCAAAGTAGAATAGCCAGTTGCACTGGAGGCAACATAACAGCGTAGCACATGCACGTAACAGCATCGGTAGCCGTAGCTCCCTCATTGAACGCAGATAGCTCAGTATAGGCACTAAAGGACACTGGGCAACACCGCTGTTCATGAATACATCCACGTGTAGATATTACATCGCAGCCACCTATCGGAGACTGTGAAATGCACAGTTGACTGGGATAACTAGTTGCACTGAAGATACAGGGCAACAGACAGCATAACATAAGTGTCACATCCTTGCATTTGTATATGCAGCGTAAGTCGCTGTAGCGACAGAACTGTGTAGACAGAACTAAGATGCAAGTAAATAGGATGGCAAGCTGCACTGAGGAACAAGGCAGCAAACAGCATAAACCTCCGTCACGTACCACGTACATACATCCAGAACTGTGGAATGCATGGTTAGATAGAATAGCTAGTTTTGCACTGAAGGGACAGAGCAAGAATAGCAAAAAACACGTCCTTGTACGTGCAGTGTAGTCGCCATAGCAACAAAACTGAATATGCAGTTAGAGGGTAGCTGGTAGTTGCACTGAGGAAGAGAACATAACAGCATAACCCAACAGTGTGTACACTTAAACATCCGTGGGAAAAATTCGGTGCGGGCCACCGAAGCGACTGAAACTGCATGAATATGTGCAGAACAACATCATTTTAATCGGGCTTCGAACCCATGTCATTATATGTTCTAACCGAAAGTGCTACCACTCGGCCATGTGTTCACTGTGGTCAGTTACGTTGGCAACATAACAGCATTACGCTTTAGTGTGCGCGCAAACAGCGCAAGTCGCCGTAGCGAAAAAACTGTGACTAGGCACAGTTGGATAGTATAGCCATGGAGCACTGAAGGATACAGGGCAACGCGATAGCATAGTGACATTAGTGTGCACAAAAACACTGCGTCAGAGGCATAGCGACATCGACTGTGAATACATAGTAGCTGCATCAGAATAGCCGGTTGCACTGAGGATACAGGGCAAAATTAACGGCGTAACCATAACACATCAGTGAGCTTTAGCATGTACCCCGCGTCAGTTGTGACGCACAACTGTGCACATAATCAGAATAGCCATTAGCACATCATAACACCACAGTGTGTAGAGTGGGTATCAACAGGACACCGGTTGCATCACACGACAACTGTGAATATGCACAGTGTAGTAATAGAATAGCCATTTGCACTGAAGGGCACAGGGCAATATATAATGGCATAAATCATTACATGTAACAGTGTGTTACAGTGTAGCTTGTAAAACGTAGTCGCATCGCGCAACGACTGTGAATATGTAGTAATACAATAGCCATTTGCACTAAAGGACACAGGGCAGTGTACAGCGGCATAATCATAACACCACAGAGTGTAGAGTGTACATAAACACGGCGCCCGTTGTATCACACGACAACTGTGAATATGCACAGTGTAGTAATAGAATAGCCATTTGCACTGAAGGGCACAGGGCAATATATAAGGCATAAATCATTACATGTAACAGTGTAGCTTGTAAAAACGTAGTTGCATCGCGCCACAACTGTGAATATGTAGAAATACAATAGCCATTTGCACTGAAGGAGCAGGGCAATATACAATGGCAAATTCAACACATACCAAGTGTAGTGAATACATAACACGGCGTAGTTGCATGGCACAACAACTATGAATACACACTGCTTCGTAATTAGAATAGCCATTTGCACTGAAGTATACAGGGCAAGAATACTGGCATAAATCCTACACATAACAGTGTGAAGTGCTTACGTAACACAGCGCCCGTTGCAACACAACAACTGTGAAAATGTAGTAATCAGAATAGCCAACTGCACTGAAGGCACAGGGCAATATCGTGGCAAAGAACACACATAAGAGTGCACATAACAGCGGCAACGCAACAACTGTGAATACATAGTAATCAGACTGGCCAGTTGCACTGAAGGTACAGAGCAATATCGTGGCACATCATAACACACATAACAGTGTAATAACACAGCGTCAGTGCATAGCACAACCGTGAACAGAAGCCAGTTGCACTGAAGATACAGGGCAATTTTAGCGGCATGAATCATGTTAACACATCAGTGTGAAGCGTGCACATAATAACAGCGTTATCAATACATCGCACAACAGCTGTGAACACGTAACGTTAGTAATAGAAAAGCCATATGCACTGAAGGAACAGGGCACTATATAATGGCACAAATCACAGCACATATCCGTGCGCATTGCGAGTAAACACAGTGTCAGTGGCGTAGCGACAACAGCTGTGAATACGTGATTAATCAGAATGGAACCGCCCTGATGGGGGAAAGACACGGGACTCGCTCCGCTCGAGGCACCCGGGGACGGGGCTCGAGGACGGCGCGGCCGCTCAACTGCACTGTTAGTAATATTACCACCTAACAGTGTGCACATAACACAGCTTCAGTGGCGTAGCGACAACAACTGTGAATCGTGATTAACACATAGGATAAACAGAATGGCCAGTAGCACTAAGTTACTGTTAAAGCACATAGCGTGCACCTAAACACTGTCAGTGGCGTAGCGACAACAGCTGTGAATACATTGGAAGAGAATGGCCTGAGGAAAACGGGGCAATATTTAAGGGCACAACAGTAGTACAAGACATATCAACGTGCACATAAACACAGCGTCAGTGGCGTCGCGACAACAACTGTGAATCGTGATTAACAGATTGGCCAGGTGCACTGGCGTTACCGTTAATATAGCACATATCAGCGTGCACATAGACACAGCGTCCGTGGCATAGCGACAACAGCTGTGAATACATGGTTAATTTCAGAATCCAGCACTTAAGGCCTGAGCAGGTGCCGAGAGGCAGCCAGGGAAGGACCCACTGTCTGGTGCGGCGCTCTCCGTGGCCCGAGTCGCCACATTCCCGGTCCCGCCCTCTGGTCAACGGTGAGGAACCGGTTCATTCGGGTTCGGGGCCGATTGGCGGGCTGAGATACCGAACACAGAGTCCGTGCTAGGATCCCTTTTCGACGAAGCCTATCGCGTCGAGAAAGCGACGTCCACTCGACTTTGGCGGGTAAGGGCCCACCAGCGGCCAGCTGGCGGCAGTGGGCCTCATCCCTGCTGAGGCGCGCATTGGAAGATCAGCACACCTGTCGTTCCGCGAGTGCGGCTTCTGTAGATTCCTTGTAGGGTAGAGCGAGTCAAGGACCCGCACATCTGGCATGTAGCAGCCATCGGATGCGGGGAGGAAACGTGGTGAGTAACCTCTATTGCAACTTCCACGATGACTTCAATAAGACTTCTAGCGTGAAGAAAGAGATTCTGACGCAATTGGCGCGCCCATGCTATTTATACTGCCCGTGGACCGGTCAGCATTTGCATGTTTGCGTCAATTGGCCAGCTGTCTCCAGCTGGCGTTAGCCTATAAGATTTCAGTGGAAATGGAGAAAGGGGTAGTTCCCATATACGTCAGTATGACGTAATGTCGAAGTGACCGCCTTGAAAGGGAACTCCAAATGATCCACGTGAAACTGCGGTTTTCCAACCTTTTACTATTAGTTTTACTGATTAATATGCGCGAGGGAGACCCGCTCGCCCGTGTTGTTTGAAGACATGAGTGCGCGCGGCCGCGAAGGTATTTTTCTGGAGGTATACTGCCCCCATCTGGTATGGAATATGGTGTATGATTTGATTTTTTATCCCAGAAGGCACCTTTAACCACTGCACTATGCTAGTAATGCATTCCTAACATAAGCTGAAGTTTAACTCTGTAAATCCTGAAAAATCTATTTCTTTTAATGGAATAGTTTATTGAACCTTTAGACAAAAAAAAAAAAAAAACATCTAAAAAATGTTTTTTTGAGTATCATTTTTGATACATCCGACTCATATAATATGATATAGTGAGAATATTGAGCTAAAACAACACCTCAAATTTATTCAAAAATATGTATTTTGGTGCAGTTGCTGATATTTATATTAAGACAAAATTGTGATAGCTTGTAATGTAAATTAATGAGATCTTTACAGCAGTATATCAGATACTTACAGTACCATAAACTGCATATAAAGATTCTCCCAATAATATCTTAGTCTTAGTAAGATGATGTTTCAATGCTTTGCTTTATGACCAAAGCTCTGTAGTTTTAATTATTGGGGGGAAAACATAAAATGCAATGACTATTGAGAGATGAACATATAAACGTTCCTCAAAAGCCTGATCACATCGGACACTCAATTTTAACATGATTTTTATTTAAAAATGATGTATGGATAATCAAGTAAACCGATGTTGCTTCAGTCCAGTAAGTGTTTATCTTGAAATGTTACTAACAATATAAAAGTTTGCTTTATAAAGATTGTTAAAGATTTCACAGACTTGCACATGAGGAACCTGAGGGGGGACGTTTTTACAACTATACTAAAAGGCCTTTTGCTTTCTAAAAAAAAACACTATCAATCAGACGACAGAAGGCCTGAACTAGATTGAACAGGCTTCCAGGCAACAACAGGCTATCCAGCAAAGGCTATCCTGTTCAACAGGCTATCCAGCAAAGTTTTGATCATGTTGATAATTGAGAGGCTTTAGAAATCAAATATGGTGCAGTCGGCTTTATAGTTTTGAAATAAGCGACGCCATTGGTCACCTGCTGAGCCTCATGAACTTGGAGTTGTTCCATCAGAGCACGTCGTCTCCGCATCTCTCTCTGTTCCCGGGCAGCAGAGTCTTCCTCCAGATGCCGACGGATGCTCTCGATATACTCCTTGTTCCACCGCTCTTTGTCGCCTGTACTCATTGGATGGGTCACACGGCCACTGTAAATCCAGGTAAAGTTACATGTTACATCCCAGAGCTCAACTAATGAAGATAATATCTTCATTAATAAGACTAAGACGGTCAGTGAACCAACTGTGAACAGTGTGTCAGCCTGCTGTGGGTAGCTTCTGTGTGTTTGTTTGATTGCATTCATAGATTTTCCACATTATGCAAACATACCCGAGTAAGGCTTCACCGCCAGCTAGAGAAATCTTCTTCTGGTGCTTCTCAAACTGTTCTATCTCTCGATGAACATGCTGAAAATCATACTTCATCTTAAAGGGTCACAATCAAATCTGGTCAAAACAATCTTTGACAATTCATTATGTTTATCAATCCAGTCTGTCACAACATCCGTGTCATTTTTTCTATCCCAAAATCAAAAAGAAACAAGAAATTAACTAATGGTAATTCTCATTACTGTAATAAAATTTAATCACAGAAATACATCATTTACTTACAGTAAGCATGTATTTAAGCATCACAGTGCTGTACAGCTGGGTTATTTGAGTAATATATATAAACAAACAGTATAAATATATGAATAGCTTTTATTTTTATATTTTCAGTTTTATTCATTTTTCAACTTAAACATTAGAAATGTTGCTTACTGAAAGAAGTTTTTACATTTTTTAAAATCTAATATTCATACTTTATTTTATTTCAATTTTATTTTGTTTTATTATTTTATTTTTTTATTATTTCAATTACCAACATTTTTTTTTAACAGTTTTAGTTAACAATTACAACTCTGATGTACTATATTACAATAACGAAAACTTGCGAGAAGCTGTAAAAGTTGTGACGTTTTCCCACTCTCTTTGTTGGGGTTGTTTATGCTGGGGTGCGAGACAGGGTTTCTGTCATTAATTTAAGTTTCAGTTTAGAAAAAAACGTACAAAGATCTTGTGCAGTCTGATTGTTCTTTCATAAACCCGTCACTTAATGAGATCAAGATTTTACACCAGTAATCAACACAATAATACCCATAATAATCACTTTTAAATAGACCACCAACCATTCAATACGACATAGAATTGCATTCAAATATGTATAATCATCAAATCCACAATTTCATATTTCAAACATCATATATTACAGATGAATGATGACTTATAAATGTAGAACAACTAAATTATTACAATTTATTTATTCATTTCCTGATGACATCGTTACAACGTGCATAATTATGACAATAATGTCAAAAGTGCTGTTGTGTGCTGTTTACCTGAGCCTCTTGCTTTTTGCGAAACTGAAGGTGTTTTTCAGAAGCTCTCGACGCGCGAGTGTGTGGAGGCTTCGGGATCTGGATTACAGCTGATTGAATCTGAATCATAATCTCATTCTGTTTTCTGCGTGCCTGCCGGTGCTGACAAACAACAAATCATATATCATCAGTTTAATCAACACTATTACATTCCGATTCACCAACCATTAAAAAGTAAAACGCATTAAGAAAAAATTTAGAAGTTTCTGTTTGATGCTACTGAATAATAGAGTTAAACACATATATTTATCACTGGGAAATGTCAGCTGTGGTTTAGCTCTAGAAAAGCAGACCTTTTCAATGTCCTTGAGCCTCCTCTCCTCCAGGCGTTTGAGCCGTTCCTCTTCCTTCAGGTGTTCAGTCATGAACGAGCGCTTGTACATGTCCTGTCCTCTTTTATGGAAGCGCTTTGCGATCTTCTGCATCTTCAGATCCGCCTCACGCTTTACCACCGTCTTCAAGCGCTGTGAAACAAACATGAGACTCTTTTCTTTGGTCCTAAGGTTGCAGTGTTGGCAAAGCTAATCTAAACACGAAACGAACCAATTACCAATTATTACAAGATGACATATGCAACCTGCCACATATTAACTTGATTTTAGTTCGATTTCTAGATTATTATTATTTTTTAAATATCTTGTATTAGAAAACACAGTTTTGTGAAAAGTTCATCACATTAGAATGATTTCTGAAGGATCATGTGACACTGAAGAATGGAGTAATGATGCTAAAAATTCAGCTTTGCATTACAGGAATAAATTACTTTTTTTAAAAAATATTCAAATACAATAGAATTATTTTAAATTTTAATAATATTTCACATTTTGTTCTGTTTTACTGTATTTATTTAGTGAACATAACAGACTTCTTTCAAAAATCATACAGACCCAAAACTTCAGTAAAGTAACTGCACTTATTCACATTACATGACACTACTAATTGAAGTTTATGATTAATATGAATTATAAAATCTAAATGATAAATAGTGACATTAAAACCTTCCTACTGAGAAATTGTGTTGTACACAACCATTCTGTGTGGATCTTTAATATATTTCAGGGCAATAAGTTGTGCCAAATAACCAGCAACTAATGACCACCCCTGAGAGAGGAGGACAGAAATGAATTGATTCGATGTTGCAGTAACAGATCACCTCAGTATAGATGCTGTTCTCTATGCGGTGCAGACGGGCCGTGGCCACGGGCTTCATGACCTCCAAGGCTGTGGCAGTGAGGCCCGATTTCTTCTTCTTCTGTAGAAGGATGTAGAGCTGGTAGAGCAGCTGTGTGGCCGCCCCATGTCTGCCCTGCATCACTGCTTTGGCATTGCCAAGGTCAAAGGGCACGCCTAGCAGCTGCAGTGTGGACTCAAGACGAGTGAAGTTATTCAGCTTCGCATTCGCCGTGCTGTGGAATAACATAAATATTAATAATTAAGATATCTATCTATGACCAAATCCTATCTATCTATCTATCTATCTATCTATCTATCTATCTATCTATCTATCTATCTATCTATCTCCATCTGTCTGTATCCATCCATCCATCCATATCTATGAGCATCCATCCATAAAAGGATGGATACATATAAAATATATACATTTCATAAAAAATACTTTAAATTTTTTTTAACTTTTAATATATATATATATTTCTATCCACCCACCAATCACCAGTTCAACAACTCAATCAATCCAGTCATCTATACCATTTTTTCTATCCATCCATACAACTGTATCCGTCTAATGTTATTCATTCACCGAACCGGAAATAAACAGATGTACAAATGTAACATAAAATACCCATAAAATGTACATAAAATACAAACATAAAAATATGTAGGCCTATGTCCATCCATCTATTCTAACGTTAACTTACTTTTACCTTTGTTTGGTGAACAGGTGGAAGTCCTCCTGCAGCTCATATCTGTTCAGGATCTCTCCTATCAAAAAACCGTTTGCAAAATCCCTGGCGAAGGAATAAGGCTCTGTAAAAGATTCATATAACATTAGGGGTGAAAAACGCGCAATTATTACTCATAGTTTAGCTGATTAAACGATACATTCAAGTATAAACACACACGTTTAAGGACGGATCGTTAACTCGTTTGCTAACGGCTATTTCGTAACTTACCAACGACTTTTGACAGCTGGAGCTCTGAATTCAGCCACTGACAGATTATGTCGGACATTCTGAGCGCTTATTTTTCTTAAGGAAATTCAATAATGTCTATATATATCGGTTTTAAGAAAATCTAGACATATGTGTAGTTTATGGATGACATTGTTTTGGGGAGTGTCTCGTTTTGGCTTGGTGTTGTCACAGAAACCATACTGGCTGAGCACAAAGGTCCAACTACAATTCCCTGATGGGATTCGTGGCAGAGAGAGTGGATGTACCTTGTGACCGAAATCACCAAGTAGTATACACAGTATATACACACACTTGTGTGTTTACTTGAATTTAACCGACAAATTTAAAATGAAGGTTTTAAAAAATCTTTGAATATCTGTAAGACAAGCGATTTGTTCTTAAAATTATTATTTAATTCAATTGCAATCCTTTAGCTTTTGGCTCCAAATAATAATACGCATTTCCAAAAGTTGTATTATTTTATTTGGTTATTTATTAATGTACATGAATTCAAAATGTATCTGTATTTTCAATTGTTCTGCCATATTGTTATTATTGCTGGTTTGAAAATGCATATCTGCAATACATCTATAGGATGTTTCCTGTCAGATGTCAAACAGACGTCTAGAAGTTGTCTTTAAGATGTAATGATTTAGAATGCACGTTAAAGACATCTTCTAAACGTCTATTTGACATGAACGTCCATAAATCTTTAAAACTTCAAAATATTACCATCACCTGAGAAATATCAAATTTTGCGTGTTTTATTGGTCATGGAGAAAGTGCATCATCATACCCCAGAAAAAAAGACTGAGATTCATATAACAGACCCGAAGGAACATGTCACTGAAGCATTAGGACGGAGCACCAATAAAACAAGAGAAGGCTAAAACTTTTGGTGGGTTTATAGAGGTGAAAATGAGGACAACTGACCTACATCTGATGTTCCTCTGAACGTTCCTGCATTTACGAGCACTCCATCCTGTCTGGAGAAAACAAAAGCAATCTGCACATACTGATGATCAGGCCCTGGAGACACTGGAGTCCAGTGTTTTCAGAAAAAAAAGGTACAAAAGCTGTCACCTTTTCAAAAGGTACACTTTTGTACCCAAAGGCTGCTTATTGGTACCTTAGTGGTACATATTAGCACCTAAAATGTAAATTTTAACACCTAAAATGTACATATAAGTACCTAAAATTGGCATATTAGCACCTAAATTGTACATATTAGCACCTGAAATGTACAAAAATGTACCTTTTGAAAAGGTACAACCCCAATGACAGCTTTTGTACCTTTTTTCTGAGAGTGTAGGGGCAAAAGGGGTTCAGAGCCTCGGACAAACATCACTAGGGGATTTACTGACAAAAAAAAAATATATATTACTGCACTTGTTTCTTGTATACAGATTTCTCAATGCTAATATTACACACAATGCATGTCCAAAGGCAAAAATGATCAAAGCAAAACTGTGGTTTATGTGGATTTATTGTCTATAATACAGAGTGTACAATATTCTGTTAGTGTATAAGCAGAGTATAAAGAGCTCAAACGCCTGGATACATCTTTGTTTTTTCTTACACGTGTTTACACACACTCATATAGTGTTTCTAAAGAAATCATTCCATATTCCTCATTCAAAGTTTATCTTTCCCCTCTCTGAACACTGAATGTGGAATCTGCCATGCATGCAAAGGCAACAACATTATTGTAATATTAATTAGTAATTATTAACTGGGTACAATATTCCAATCTGATGATCTTCATGCTCAAGAGAAAAGCTTATTTACATTAATGCCTCATGCTTGAAGGGACATCCCACCGATCTCTCATCTTGATAGCATACGGAAGATGCTCAAATATAGATATTATCAGACAAATATCCGATTTGTTTCACATTCTCCCTGTAGTGTAGCCTTTGAGATGATGTTGTCAGAATATATAGCTCATTTTCCATTTTTACTGCTATAAAATCCCCAGCTAAGGCTTTATGCATATTCTTGAACAGTTAAAAAACATTACATAGACAATGACATTTGTGCATTTCACATTCAGAAAAGCAAATAAAAAAATAAACATTAGTACTAGGCTTATCTCTACGTACAACTGCAAAAATGACATATTGGTAACGAATTATTCCAACGTAATAAAATCTTTCACAGTAGTGTTTAAAGCTTAAGCAACAGTAGATGCTGACCTATCCCATAATATTTCATAATCTTGCTCCTAATAATGCTCATCTAATGCCCTTTCAATCACGTCACATTAGGAGTTTAATGTCTGAAGTTCGACAAGAAAGTGCATCGCAACTCATTTTACTTGCGGAAACTAGAAAAAAAAGAGTGAGGCGGGGCTTGATTTGATCTATTAGACTGATTGGATGATGAAAAATGGAAGAAAAGAATCAGATATGAATTAAACCCACTGTAAAAAAAGCATTTTCATGATTTGTAATCACATTTTTTCTTTTGTCAAATCAACTTAAATAATTTATGTAGTTCAGATAACTTAATATTTTGAGTTTCTGATGATTAAATGAATCTCCGTCGTTGAATTGACTAAATTTTTCCGTTTCAATGAACTTAAAAATTGTACGACTTCATTTTTTAAGTTAAACCAACAATATTTTTTACAGTGTATTGTTTTAGAGGTGGAGCACATTATTAAAATTGAAATAAAAAGTCATAACAGCAGAAAGATTAAGAAAGTAAATAGAGTCGCTTTGTTTTCTTGTCGACTTTTACCATTCAGACTCGCGCCTTGTTGTCCTGATGTGACGCATCTGTTGTTCTGACTGCTGCATAAGGATTTGGAGGACTAGCGATATACACAGTGCTCAGGAAAAGGCCTTCACAGTAACGTTAAACACATAGCTCGCATATATCTGAACTGTATGTTGGATTCTCTGATGTCGGTAAGGCCAGTGGAAGTGATTTACCCTGTGGTAACCCATCCTAATGATGGGGAAACTGCTCTGAGAGAAGGTGCAGTTCTTTGGATATAATATGACTAAGCTCCTGAGGCACTGTGGTCATATGGAAACAAACAGGGGTGCATCCTGGACAGACACATCTACAACTAGACACACGATGACATTTAGTTGATTTTATACTGGGAAGTGCAATGCATGTGTGAGTTGAAGTGAGCCTCGTATTTAAAGACTTTTGGGTTAAAAAGTATGCATATTCATAAAACTGAAAAGGGGCTTCACATATTGTACGGATAATGCCAATTTCAACTGTTACTGACTTTTGGAAAGCAAGAGTTAGACTAGAAAACTTATATTAGAAGAGTTCAATATCCTACAATCTTATTAGACTAATAGCTGAGATTTTTCAGTATCACTTTACAATGAGGTTTCATTAGTTAACATGAACAATACTATAGCATTTATTCATCTTTGTTATTGTTAATTTTAACATTTACTAATACATTAATAAAATCAAGAGATGTATTTGTTAAAATTAGTTGTGAACTATTGTGAACAAACAACGAATGTATATTAACTAACATTAACAAAGATTAATAAATACAGTATCAAATGTATTGATCATTGTTAGTTAATATGTTAACTAATACTAACAAATGAAACATTGTAAAATGTTACCAATTTTTTTTTTCTTTAAAAAATATTTTTGAGAATAAGGCTGGACTATTAATAATAATAATAAAAAAATAATCGAAATAAAACCGAATATCAAATTGCAAACGCTGTTTGGTAACAAAAGTAAACCATGTGGTTTTCTGCCAAAATAAAAGCTTGTTGGTTTAACGTTTGAAAATAAAGAAATTAAGACAGCCATAACTATTAGTATTGTAATTTTACAGTTGTACTGTAAAACTAAAAAGTTATAAAATTAGTTTTTATTTTAGAGTGAAATATTACAAGTGTAATATTTCTTATTTTGTTTAATGTTTTAGTTAGTAGTAATAATAATAATTATTATTATTTATCATTAATTTTCAATAAAATGAATACTATTATTAGTCACATTGCTATACAATTACAAAATGTTCGGCCAAATTGTGAAGGCCTACAAACAAGCATAGCAAATCTGGATCTTTTTTTTTTTAAAATTAAAATTCATTTTAAAAATCGCACTCATATTTTGAAAATCAAAAATTGTGCAGCCCTAGCCGAGGATTTACGTGATTGAGCATCAACCTCTTAACAAAAACACGTTAAAAACTAACTAGCTGCACCGCATCATTAAGCAACACTGAGTGTGTTTACATTCATTTTACACCGATGAAGCCGGCAGTGTAAGATCATGTGAACACTTCAACGGTGTTCCTAAATCAGGGAAATGTCATAAAAGGTTAAAGCAAAACCCAAGATTCACGTTTCCCCATTCTGCTTTTCCTTTTGTTCAGTCAGCTTATTTACTGCACACATATCGGTTTACATTTACATCGAGAGAGACTGGAGAAAAAGTAGCTTGAGGCTACATAATTCCTATTTTAAATCACCTGAAAACGGTGCAGCCTTCGAGAATGCAGCCTTTTGAAATGCAAATCAACATGTTTTACCGGTCCTCCTACATTTGACTGCTACAAAACTGTTAAAATAAGAATAAAAAAGCGCAGTGAAATGTTGTGCACAATATAATGCTGCGAGGGTGTAGATTTACCCCGATCGCTCCAAAAACACTGCAGAAAGAGGGACGAACACTGATTTAAGCGTCATCCTGCGTCGAGCGAGCGGAAGATACGGCCACCTTCAGCTCTTCAGTAGTACTTCACCTCTCTGGCCATAGCACAAGTCATTGAGAAACAGTAGTGATGTTGATTACATAATTGTGAACGATTTCCAGTAAGGGCACCAAGTCTAAAACGAACTGAAAACATCCCCGTAAAGGTGAACGGCACAAAACTAACGTGAAAACATAAGTGAAGTAGTGCGTTCTCAGGATTTTCCCGAGAGAAAACTGTGGAACCAGGTGCTGGAAGACTGTGGTTTCTCCTCAGAGGATTCTGGGATAAGGAACTGGGATGATGTGACCGATGTAGGGCTGCCAAGCGAACCACTTAAGTTTTCCGCCTCCGGAGAATCCAGCTGCCAGGAACACTGGGGTTTATAGCCTGTATTCAAGGCGTCGTCTTCAAGGAACTCGCCTTCGGGTTCGTCTGGATCCGCGGCGGACTGCATCTGAGGCCGGTAACCTCCGCCGGCACACACACCCTGTGAAGAGCTCGGGCTCTGGATGCCGGTGTAGGTGACTTCAGTATGCGTGGAGCCCACGGAGGCGGTCGAGGAACCAGAGGAGTCTGAGAGTTGGTTACTGTGGGAGCCGTCACCGACAACCTGGTTGTAATATCTCAGGAGGGCCGGTTCGTCGGAGTCGGTGTCTACCTCGATGTTGTCGTTCTCAAACTCCTCCTCTTCCTCTGGTACCGGGACCAGACCCTTCTTACCGAAATCCCACTCTGGATCATCCACAATGTGGACCAGGCTGTGGGG
This sequence comes from Pimephales promelas, assembly GCF_016745375.1. The sequence goes on along the minus strand of NW_024121299.1, from coordinate 2,830,292 downwards.
AGAGGGCTTCACATCCAGAGGACCCTAAACACACACAACAGCAACTTCAGGAATCTTTCATGTTCATAGCACAAAGTTATTAGCAATAGCAATAGTGATTCATATGGAAGCTTTTTTCCGCTACTGAATTAAAAAAAATAAAAAAAATAATTGTGACTTTTTATCTCACATTTGCGTTATAAAGTCAGAATTGCGAGATATAAAGTCAGAATTGCGAGATATAAAGTCAGAATTGTGTGATATAAAGTCAGAATTGTGTGATATAAAGTCAGAATTGCGAGATATAAAGTCAGAATTGTGTGATATAAAGTCAGAATTGCGAGATATAAAGTCAGAATTGCGAGATATAAAGTCAGAATTGCGTGATATAAAGTCAGAATTGCGTGATATAAAGTCAGAATTGTGTGATATAAAGTCAGAATTGCGAGATATAAAGTCAGAATTGCGAGATATAAAGTCAAAATTGCGAGATATAAAGTCAGAATTGCGTGATATAAAGTCAAAATTGCAAGATATAAAGTCAGAATTGTGTGATATAAAGTCAGAATTGCGAGATATAAAGTCAGAATTGCGTGATATAAAGTCAAAATTGCGAGATATAAAGTCAGAATTGCGTGATATAAAGTCAAAATTGCGAGATATAAAGTCAAAATTGCGAGATATAAAGTCAGAATTGTGTGATATAAAGTCAGAATTGCGTGATATAAAGTCAGAATTGCGTGATATAAAGTCAGAATTGTGTGATATAAAGTCAGAATTGCGAGATATAAAGTCAAAATTGCGAGATATAAAGTCAGAATTGCGTGATATAAAGTCAGAATTGCGTGATATAAAGTCAGAATTGTGTGATATAAAGTCAGAATTGCGAGATATAAAGTCAGAATTGCGAGATATAAAGTCAAAATTGTGTGATATAAAGTCAGAATTGCGAGATATAAAGTCAGAATTGCGTGATATGAAGTCAGAATTGCGAGATATAAAGTCAGAATTGCGAGATATAAAGTCAGAATTGTGTGATATAAAGTCAGAATTGCGAGATATAAAGTCAGAATTGTGTGATATAAAGTCAGAATTGCGAGATATAAAGTCAGAATTGCGTGATATGAAGTCAGAATTGCGAGATATAAAGTCAGAATTGCGAGATATAAAGTCAAAATTGTGTGATATAAAGTCAGAATTGCGAGATATAAAGTCAGAATTGCGAGATATAAAGTCAAAATTGTGTGATATAAAGTCAGAATTGCGAGATATAAAGTCAGAATTGTGTGATATAAAGTCAGAATTGCGAGATATAAAGTCAGAATTGCGAGATATAAAGTCAAAATTGTGTGATATAAAGTCAGAATTGCGAGATATAAAGTCAGAATTGTGTGATATAAAGTCAGAATTGCGAGATATAAAGTCAGAATTGCGTGATATGAAGTCAGAATTGCGAGATATAAAGTCAGAATTGCGAGATATAAAGTCAAAATTGTGTGATATAAAGTCAGAATTGCGAGATATAAAGTCAGAATTGCGAGATATAAAGTCAGAATTGCGTGATATGAAGTCAGAATTGCGAGATATAAAGCAAGGCTCGAAATTGCGACCATTTTGGTCGCATATGCTCGTGAATTTTAACCTGTGCGACCTAAAAATATATTTGGGAGCATTAGTGCGAGTGCAAATAATGGTTGTGGTGCGACCTGTTTTCATCTCTCTACAAAAAGATCGCAAATTACTGTGTACCTTATGTGCGCTGATACGCGGTGGCCGGACCATCATTTTATCATAACCAATCAAACTTCATCCTTACGTTCTTAACTTTAAAGCAGATTTTAGATTGGTTAATATCAGCTGTCAATCACTCCCTTTCGCGGCGCTCTGTTGTCACGTGTGCCAATATCATTGGGGTCATAGCAGATAGATACTATCCGCGAGAACACCGCAGTTAAAGTGTCGTCAGCTCAGTACATCTCTTTCATTATCGATGGAGACACCGACCTGTCTGTCAAGGAGTGTGTGTGATCGTGTATGTCTATGTCCGCGTCCTGCTTGATGGACATGCCAATGCTGATAGTGAGGATGTTTTTCGTTTTTATTTATATTGTTTTATTAATACATAGCTTATTTAGTATTATATAGCAATATATGAGTAATATCATAATAAATACTTTGCTTGTTTCATTAATGGATGAATCAGCGTTTTTTTAACAAATCTCTTGAATGAATGATTCAATAACAAATACATTTAAGTCACTTGTCGCCACCTAGTGGAGTAACAATGTGATCGATACAATTGTTATTTGAAGCTCCATGTTACTTTCAAAAGGTGCTCGTCTCTATTTTGATCGCTTCTGTAGATGTCAGTGTTTATATCCAAACCATAACCTTTAATTCTAGTTCCGATTCAAGTTCTTCTGTGATAAGAATATTTGTAACACCGAAATAACAATACTGCGTAGTTCAATATACTCTCTGGGTCAGCAGGAGCACCATAATTTTCCGCTGTGATTTATAATAGACATGTTTAATAAACAAAAAGTTGTCATTTAGGAATGAAAATCAGACATTAGATCTTCATTACATCCTAACACAGTAGAAGATCTAATCCAAATCAGCATTGAGGGTCCTCCTTTGGAGGCGTTCGATGCCTCAGCCTCAGTGAAGAGATGGATGGAGGAGGGACAGAGAGCCTAGAGACCAAATTTCAAATCCTGGCCACAGGATGTGTAAAGCCCCAGTGATTGTTGGTGTTGATTGGTGTTGTTTTTAAATAAAAGAAATTTGTTTATATATAATTTGTAGTTGTGGTGATCTTTAATTTTTGGTGGGTGCTCCTTAATTTTCGCTGGTGCTCCTAACTTTTTGAAGTTGGTAGCACCAGTGCTACCAAGTAAAAAAGTTAATTTCGAGCCCTGTAAAGTCAGAATTGTATAATATAGTCGCAATTCTGAGAAAAAAAGACAGAAGTGCGACTTTTTTTCTCACAATTGCGAGTTTACATCTCGCAATTCTGACTTTATAACACATAGTTGCGAGTTTATATGTCGAAATTCTGACATCTTTTCTCAGAATTGTGAGATATAAACTCACAATTGCGAGTTATCAGGCCAATTCTAAGAAAAAAAAAAAACGAAATTTTTCCCCCCTCAGAATAGTTTATATCTCACAATTCTGACTTTATATCATGCATTTCTGACTTCATAACACGCAATTGCGACTTTATCACGAAATTCTGACTTTATATCTCGCAATTGTGAGAAAAAAAGTCAGAATTGTGAGATATAAACTCGCAATTGCGAGTTATCAGGTCAATTCTAAGAAAAAAAAACAACTAATTTTTCCCCCCTCAGAATACTTTATATCTCACAATTCTGACTTTATATCATGCATTTCTGACTTATAACACGCAATTGTGACTATATATCTCGCAATTCTGACTATATCACGCAATTCTGGCTTTATAACACGCAATTGCAACTTTATATCACACAATTGCAACTTTATATCACACAATTGCAACTTTATATCACACAATTGCAACTTTATATCACACAATTGTGACTTTATATCACGCAATTCTGAGAAATAAAGTCAGAATTGTGAGATAAAAAGTCGCAATTACCTTTTTTATTTTTCATTCTATGGCGGAAACAAGCTTCCATAGATTCATGCTAGAGCTGGATGATTATGGGGGAAATTGAGCATCACGATTTTTTGTTTCAAACAGAGATCACAATTCGCTCACGTTTCTAAACAGACAACTAAACAAAATAACTTAGTCGAGGTTCTGATAAAATGGTTATTACTGCAGATTAAAATGTTTAATCAATCTGAACCAATGATTTAAAAATGATTTGAATGATTTAATGGCTCAAAAACACTGACTAATCCAATAATGAAACAAGTGAACACATCTCTTAAATGATTGATTCAATGTCATACATTAAGTTTGACTGGTGTAATGATGTAATTGATACAATTGTTATTTGAAGTGTCAAGTAACTTTCAAAAGGTGCTACCGTAGACATCAGCGTTTCTATCCAAACTATAAACTTTTATCCCAGTACTTCTGTGATAATATGAATATTTGCAACACAGAAATCATGAAACTGTGGTTGCAAAGATTGTTTGTGAAGGGGTTTCACACCTATAGTGTACATGATAACTTCACTCTGGCTCGGTGAAACATAGATTTGAATGTTCTGGTGTGATTTTGTCAAAGGTTTAACAGACACTGCTGAATCATTGACATTTAAGAATGAGATTGCGTCCGTGTTTGAATCAAGATCACAATCTTTTAACGATTAATCGTGCAGCTGTAATTCCTGCCAAACAGCACTAAAAACGGTTTTACCTGTGTGGACGGCCAGTCTCCAGCCACTTTAGGTCCAGGAATTTCAGGATATAAAGCTTTCTTTACCCTGGAATTAAATAAATAACACACAACCATTAACAAAACACGTTAATAATTGATTTACATCAGTGTTGTTTTCGTTAAAAACACACAAAAAATTACTAAAACCAACTAAAATTCAAATCAATGTACCAATTCATGCAATCTAAATACATATATACTGTATTAGTATATTAACATTACCAAAGTAACACCGATTGATCAGTAAGACTGAACGAACACCGTCTGTTGTAGCAAATATTAATGTACGTCAAAATGATTTAAGTGGATTTATAAAGTGAAAAACACATGAATAAAGTCGTACCACTCTCTCTTCTTGTAGCAGCAGATGCTGATGAGGATGATACAGCAGAACATGGCTGCCAACGGCACAAGAATACCAACAAGCAGCATGTTGGTTGCTGGATAAACAGAGATAAGGAGAAGTTTAGGAAGTTTAGGAGAAGGACATAATCTTGTGTGTTATCTATCTGCAATATCTTAATTTAGTAGTTGTTCTATATAAGCAGTTAAAATATCCCAATAAATGCTGGCAATTAAGACTACAGATTAATGGCACAATCTCTGAATGAGCATCACAACGTCTTACTGTCCATCTCCATTTTAATGGCCACAGTCGACCCCATGTCCTCTCCAGCTGAAGTGTAGGCCTTCACTATGAACTTGTACGAGCTCAGAGGCAAACCCTTCACCCTGTATGAGCGCACCTCAGGGTCAGAGATGTTAGCTAGGAGCACAACCACATGAGACAAGTATAAAAATACATAACAAAAGATACAAATGTGTAATTTTTGTTTTAATACATTATAGCCAGACTGTCAGTCCAAATACAGTTTGTGCATTACCATTTAGATTTAGCAAGTTTGAAAGGCAAAAACTTGAAATGTGATTTTTACAAATTTGTTAAGAGCTTTGGATAATGTAAAATAATTTGGATAATGTTTTAATTTAGAACAAGTGTTTTAGCAAACTTTCCATTGACCAGTTAGTCATTTTGCTTGCACTATAATGCATTAATAAAAGCATTTCTGCTCTTATCAGCTGATTTTATACTCACAAATGTGTGAAAGTGCTTACCCACGAGATCCAGAAGTGCGGCTTTTGCCAGGTAGATGGTGTATCCGCGAATGAAGCCTCGCTGGTGTTCCATCGCGGAGGCTTTCCAAGACAACAGCACATCCGAGCCAGTTTGATTGGCTGATAGTTCACCAACTGACTCTGCAGGAACTACAGACGAGAGAACGAGAGAAGCGAAAAGATATCACACAAGCGAGCAACAATGTCTGTTTTTTTTTTATTATCACCTAAGCAAATGGCTCTGTTAACTACATTATATGCTTTATTCTTATGTTTATTTGAATGGTAACAGCATGTATATTGTGCCATCATTTATGTTATTAATGTAAATTGCCATAGTTAGCACTACTACTGTACACGTGTTCCCTGTACAAGGAAAGCAAAAAAAGTTTTAAAATAAAATGTTAACACACAAACAGTCAAAAACGAAGCAATTCTAGACTGTGAGATTATGCATAAATCATTAGTTTCATGAGTGGTTTAAGTCATTTAAGACCACATGAAATCAAAGTTCTGTGGCTCTTCATTCATATCTATAAGCTTAGAGGACTTTGATAATGAAATGTAAGCTTACTTGACTTGCAAATACACATTTAAATTAGGGCTGTCAAATGGTTAATCGCGATTAATCGCATCCAAAATAAAAGTTTGTGTTAACATAATATATGTGTGTGCACTGTGTATAATTATTTTATATATATATATATATATATATATATATATAAATACACACACATGCTTCTATATATTTAAGAAATATTTTCATGTATATAGATATATAATTTATATTATATATAAATAAGGGCTGAGCAACGATTAATCGCGATTAATCGCATCCAAAATATAAGTTTGTGTTTACATAATATATGTTTGTGTAGTTTGTATAATTATTTTGTATATATAAATACACACACATGCATGTATATATTTACGAAATATTTGCATGTATATATTTTATATATATTTATACATTATTCATATTAAGTATAAATATTTAAATATTTGAATTGAATTTAATAACACATTTTTCTTAAATATATACATGCATGTGTGTGTATTTATATACAAATAATTATACACACTACACACACATATGAAGAGTTCAGATGCAAAAGCCTCTAAATGCCATTTGAAATTTTCATCTTTAATGATGATTTTTATCAAACTTGTATATTTAAGTTCAGTAATTTCACTTAAATAACAATTAATAGGTAATTATCATTGCCATTTAAGTGAAATTACTGAACTTAAATATACAAGTTTGATAAAAATCATCATTAAAGAAGAAAATTTCAAATGGCATTTAGAGGCTTTTGCATCTGAACTCTTCATATATTATTTAAACACAAACTTTTATTTTGGATGCGATTAATCGTGATTAATCATAGCCCAGCCCTAATATAATATTTTATATATATATCATATTTTTCTCTTAAATATACATGCATGTGTGTGTATTTATATATACAAAATAATTATACACAGTGCACCCACATATATTATGTAAACACAAACTTTTATTTTGGATGCGATTAATCACAATTAATCGTTTGACAGCCCTAATTTAAATACAAGCATCCACAAGGATGTCTATTTGAGTCCAACAAAAGTCTTTCTTAAATGTCATGTTCCTTCCGTATAAGCTATAAATATCTGGATTCCTCCAGATAAGCGATATATAGTATTCCCCAAACCTCAATTGTGGTTGGAATTTATTTGCTTTATACATTGAGTTTAATGCATGATACAACCTTAAAAGTGATTTTTCCAGGATCTATCATAAACTATATGAAAAGAATGGGGTGGGCCCCACCTTCCTGAAGGTAAACCTGTGCTTGTCAAACCATTGCATGGGTTATTTAACCCTTATGCTGCATTAGGGACATTTTTGGTCTTTTGCAGTTTAATTTCTTTGACCATTTTGGCTGTTTTAATGCAAAAGGTATGAAATTTGGCAAAATTGTGACTTTTTGGATACATGTAAAAAATGTGATCCCATTTTGCAAAATATGTATAACACACACTGTGTAGATCAAATAGTAACACTCAGCACCATAAAGACCAAAAATGGCCCATTGAAACCCATTAAAACGTTTAAATCTGAGGCTGTCAGAAATACATGAAACATGATTTTTGCACAAACATCCTTTCATTTTGAAGCAAAAGCATTATATTTGCATTATATAGTGTATTCCACCAGATGACGTCACTACATATTTATTCCCTATGGGTGGAAATGCACCTTATTTTAGGCAATAGGCAATGTTTAATAGGTGGCCATTTTTGGTCTCTAACACGCTAAGTGGGATTTTTTGCAAAGTGGGACTGTGATAATCCAAATCTAAAGTTTTCTCTTTGCATTTAGTTTATTGAAAATAATTGAATTTTTGTGTTTTTTCCTCTTATACAAATCGATGGTTTCGCAAACAAAACTGGTAATTAAAGGGTTAAAATCCTGAAATTGAATACATTTTTGGTAGTTATGATGAGGAACTGTTGCTTGGTTAAAAGAATTTAACTTGGAAATAGTGAAAATAAAAATTATATAATATTTTAGGCATGTTTAATATGTG
>NW_024121299.1:2390172-2822230 GCF_016745375.1 Pimephales promelas | reverse complement strand
TCATCCAATCAGACTTTAAGTCTGAACTATCCATTTTATAACATTTATTAACACATACTGTATTCTATTGCATCCAGCAGCTCCGCTGTCCTCCATCAGCAAGAGACGAATCTCCTGTAAGGACCTGGGCCGTGGAGATTGTGAGGGCTGGCTGTGGAAGAAGAAGGATGCTAAGAGCTATTTCTCACAGAAATGGAAGAAGTACTGGTTTGTTTTGAAGGGCGCCTGCTTGTACTGGTACATGAACGAGGAGGTGGGCCAATACAGTTATCTTTGTTGTTTCTCGTATCCACCAGCGCAGCAGAAACTGTATCGATCTAGAGATGAGACTTTAATTGGTGTGGCTTTACCCTCTTGTGAGGAATAAGATTAATGCTCATCTACCCTAACAAAACAGTCTTCTACACATGGCGCTTCTGTAATGAAGATAAGGAACTTCTCTGAACAAACACTCACTTTTTGATTAATTACTCCTTGCGCCTTCGCTTTTTATCACAGCTCGGGTACTGGGATACGGCTGCCGTTCTGGGGGTTTCGGGGAGGGTTCCTCTCGGCCTGGTTTTGGTCCACTGAGAATGCTACAACATAGTCCGGCTTTGCTATAATTGATGATCTTCTACTGTATGGGTTTTGTAAACACAGACAGGCTTACAGAGAGCCGCAACAATTTATGCTTTTCATTTATTTATGCAGAGCTCCTGTCAGCAGTGCTGCTGCAGTTTAATGCTGGAAAAAAAGTAATGGAATGAACCAAAAGAGAGAGAAAAGAAAAGAGAGAATTAGGAGATGTAACTCCTAATGAGGACCTAATGACATTACAGAAGAGTGTAAGTGGGGTGAAGCGTCCGCACAATCCTCTCTCTCTCTCTTTTCTCCACCTTTTAGGATGAGAAGGCTGAAGGGTTTGTCAGCCTCCCCGAGTTCAAGATCGACAGAGCCAGTGAATGTCGCAAAAAATAGTGAGTACCTTTATGAACTTTTAAACAATGTGATGATGCTTGAAAAGTTCTTATTGAATCTTTGCTCCCTACACAGTGCGTTTAAAGCATGCCATCCCAAAATCAAGAGCTTCTACTTTGCAGCGGACGGAGTGGATGATATGAACAGATGGTTGAGTCGTCTCAACATGGCGGCAGCTGGCTATGCAGAAAGAGAGCGAATCCGTCAGGAACAGGGTGAGAATACTCGTTGTAGAAAGGTTACGGGTTTTGAAGGTTTGATTCCCAGGAAATATGATTCTTCAATGTAAAAGAGAATAGTGGGAGGGGCCAACCAAAATTCAGAGAGGGCCTAATCAGAGCTACATTTCCCAAAAGCATTGCAAGCCTGAGGAGATCATAGAGAGACCATTGGTGGCTATGATTTCTGTGATCTATTTGGACGTAAAATGCTTTTGGGTAATGCAGCCAAATGATGTGGGAAATTTGCAAACTTTTACTGCACTCTAAAGAAAGGGTTGGGAAAATCTGACACCTCGAGATCCACTCTACTGCAGAGTTTAGGTCCATTCAGGTCATAATTACCCCATTTATGTGATTTCGACTTGTAAAAAGCGTTCATGTCCTCGTAGGGCTCGTAATTACAGCTTATAAGATGGGAATTGTCTGAGAGCTCTTACTTGTACCATGTGACTGCTGTACCACCTGACTGCTGCAGTTTAATTTAGACATTGATTGTGGTGGCATAGAAACGCATAATAACGCACTTGAAAAAGCTAGGGTTATTAGAGAGCTACAGGCAGATGAGTTTGATCCAAGATGGAGCTAAACGCTGAAGGGAAGTTGATCTAGAGGGCCAGAGTTGCCCAGCCCTGCTCTGAAGGCTTTCCTGATGATGCGGAAGTTTTTACTTTTTTGTAGAAGAAGGACAGGTTGTCAGTATAGGTAGCACAACTGTGTTCTAAATGTGTTTTGAAACCATAGACCCCCCTTGTTTGCATCATGTAATCATTAACATTATCTTAAAGTCGAATTGAAACTGTAGTATTGACAGATATTTTCTTCCATATTGTGACGCACATGCGTAGTAACAGATTATCAAGAAAGAAAATAAAATGTTGGATGGAGATTTGGTGGTCTGCATCGTCCATTAATTGGATTTGAGATGTAGGCATTGCACTTAAAAATGAAGGCAAGCCTCTGGAGGGACTGGGTTTAAGCTGTCAAAATGATTGGAGAAAACTTGCATAATTTTGGCGTTGTCAATGGAAGATTGAGTTATGACATTTTGAATAAAAATGTACAAGAAAAATGTTAGACTTTAAAAGGTTTTTCTAAATACACCTCACAGGAGTAAAAAAAACAGAAAGAAAGAGAAAGCAAGTGAGGTTTTTTTTTTTAGGTTAATTGTAGTAATCCACAACAAGTCGACATGCAAAACCAAAGGGGGTCAAAGTTTGGCTTGTTAGTTGGTTACAACCTGCTGGTAAATACTGTCCTTAAAAACATCTCTCTCCTTTGTTCATTCAAAATTAGCCACTAATATTTCATTTAGTTTTTTTTTCTTCAGACAGCTCTTAAAAGCTTAAAATGGCCCAGTATTTCCTCTCTCTTGAACCCCAGGGATAGGTTCTAGTAAAGGCTTTGGAACTGTTAAGTAAGATGTTTTACTTAAGGTCCTGCCCGTGCAATCTCTTTGTGCCCCACATGATCTCTGAGGCTTTAATTTAATTATTGTTTACTTTATGGAAATGTTTTGCAACAAGCTAATGACTGCCTGCATGCCCCTCTCTCTCTCTCTTCAAGCAGACTACTGGAGTGAAAGTGAACACGAAGACAATGAGACGCCCTCGACGCCCAAGCAAGACAGCCCACCACCCCCTTATGACACGTACCCACGGCCACCCTCAGTGAGTCAGCATCCAGCATGCACACAGATATACCAGCTCTCCCTCTTTGTGTAATCCCACACAATAGCACAGACTCATAATGCTTGACATTTGGCATTGGTAAAAGAGCTGTTTTGTAGTGCCGTCCCCCAGACCTGGCCTTGCCACGTCACTGAGTGACTGTGGGCGAGTCAGACCACCACAACTCTAAGCCGACTGTTGAGATGTGTGGAGATTGAGTCTTATCTGTCTGTTTCTCTACTTATCTCTCAGTCTTTGTGAGTCACAGTAAGATTTACTCTGTGCTTTTGATAGACAGTATGAGATCTCACAAGATCTGTATAAATATCAAGTGCCATTACAATTTTTCACTCAGGAAGTTGAACATTCCTGTTTTGTAAATTGAATAGATTATAGTATATGGTGTCTACGCGTTCCTGAGTGTGTGTGTGTGGTTAAATTTGTGTGCACAGTCACAGTTTTCTGTGCATTTTCAGTGCTGTACTCCAGGGCAGGTCAACTAGAGGCCGCACACAGCAGCAAAGCCTTTTTTTAAGAGCAAACAAAGAAACTTGAATTAAACGTTTTTCTTTTTCCTTCCGCAAGGCCCCCTCCAGTCCTTCTACACACATACACACACACATTGTTCCGAGAGATAAACGAATTAGGGGACTTTGACATTGTTAACCGAGAGGCCTCCACAGTGTTGTCTGGTTGTTTCTCACCACATTACAAAACAGAATCTACTATACTATATCTATCTGTCTGTCTGAATATAGTCTGTCTTTAAACCTGATCTTTTGCCAATTGGATGAAAGCAAAAAGAGCAGTTGGCCCATATTTAGAGCCTAATTTCACACTAACACTGCATTAGTTTCTCCCTCCACATCTCTGTCTCCTAGTCCTCCGTTTTTCTATATTCGGTACGTTTCACAGAAACCCGATATCTCTCTGTTTCATGATGAGCATCAAATTAAGTTGTAGTTATAAATGAGTGTGATATTGTTTAAAAGCTTCCTACAAAAATGTTGTTAAAATACTTGAGTTTAACCTAATGTTCACCTTATTCTTTTGTGTCCTTTTTACTTTTTCTCTGACTCAGAACCCAGTGAGCGTTGCCAGTCCTTACCTAGAACCAAAGCATGGGCGTCTCTCATCCACAGAAACTTCACACTCTCGCTCCTCTCATGAGGAGTACCGCTCCGAACCTCAAGGGGGCAGCAGCAGCGGTGGAGGTTCCCCTGCACGGAAGTCCGCCAGCCAGCGCCGTTCATGGCAGGACCTGATTGAAACCCCTCTGACCAGTTCTGGCCTCCACTACCTGCAGACCCTGCCCCTAGAAGACGCTGTGTTCTGTGAGCCGGGGGCAGGTCTTTCTCCAGAATATCGCCGCCAATCCACTCTACCTGCCCAACGCACACTGATGCAGGAACATTATGGTCCCTTCCCAATGCTCGAAGGGGAGAGGCTCAGAGACCCTGCTAACACAGTCGGGAAACCCCGCAGCTTTACCTTGCCACGGGATAGCGGCCTGCATGCCCTCCTCACACCCTCTGCCACCATGGCGGATCAGCGGGACCCCAGCCGCAGGGAGCTCAGCCGTTCTAACTGCATCAATAATGGTGGGTCGACATATTTCTATTAAAATACTGTATGAATACACCCAAGTAATATATATACCTAAATTAAAATAATTTAAAATCTTAAATTTACAGTGCTAAGTTAAATAAATTAAATGATAATAATAATAATACATATACAATTATATATATATATATATATATATATATATATACTGTATATATATATAATTGTATATGTATTATTATACATTATATATATATATATTATATATATTTATATATTTATATTTTTATATACATTATATATATTTTTTATTTATTATAATTAATGTATTTGTTATTATTTTATTAATTGATTTCAATTGGGACTGTCAATTTAAGAATTCAAATGACTAACATTCAAAATGTACACATTTGTCTCTTGATCAAGCTTATGCAAAGGTAGTTCTGAGTATTCCCTTTGTTATAATTTTGCAATGTGAGAAGCTGTGCTTAAAAGAAAATAAACCAGGTCGGCTCAAATCAACCCACTAAAACCTCTTTACCACAATTATATTCGATTTTAATAGCCCCTCTGATTATGAGAACAGCAGAGTTATTTTAGTTCATGTGTGAATTTGAGTGCTTCAATGTTAAATTGTTAAGAGCAGTGCACTCAGAGAGGGACATGCGCATGGATTTGTGGCTCTTTTTACATCTGTGTCTCTTCCTGTGTTTTTCGTAGCTTCTGCATCATCCTCTCTTTCTCTGTTTGAGTGTTTGTTGGTGCTGTATGAAGCATAAACGGTGCCCAAGTAGCAGGATTTTTTAGCTGTGCTGTGAGATTCCCCACTGAGATCTGTCCACTCGTTTCTTACATGCACATAGCCTATTGTGGCATCTTCTTCTAGAAATAGATGCTTGCTCTTTCCCATGAAACTCAGTTTAAACCTGCTGTATTGGTGTGGTTCTGATACAAGCTCCTGGCCGATTTGTCTTTACTTTACTTATTTTGGAACTGATTTACAACAACAGTTAATCGTAAGCCTGTCCTCTTGAGGTTATATATGATTATATATGATAATATCAAAAACAGACACCATGATACTCAAAAAATAAAAATTGTATTTTAAAAATTTAATTGACAACATTTTAATAGTTCCCATAAGGGACAGTAATACATTTAGCAGAACCTTATCTTCTTAACTATAAGTTTTTTCCAACAGCTATTATTTGTACAGAGACTAAAGTATAACTTATTAATGTATTCATATTAATTTTACATTTAATATTAATTAAAAAATGTAATTAATATTTATTGTTTTCTTTAACATAATATTTCTCCAAAAATTAGTTTCAGATTAAACCAAGGGTTTCTCAAACTGGGATTCATGAGGGAACTGGAGGGGGTTTGTGAGTTGAAGAAAAGCTAATAATTGATTAAATCAATGAAGAAAAAATTTGTGAAATTGGAAATGAGGTCCCACTTTATATTAGGTGTCTTTAACTTCTAACATTTATAAATTAATGATTTGAAACAGTGCTCTTATTGTGTACATATATGTTTCAACATTGTACTTATATTATTATAATTACCTCAATGTAATTACATCTATAATTACACTGTTGACCCTTTCCTTTACCTTTCAACCCACCCTTAAACCTACTCACACCACCAAACCTGTGCCTAACCTTACCCATATTCCAATAGTAGCAAAACTGTTTTACAATACAACACAAACGCATTGAGTGCATTGTACCTTTTTCAATGTAATTACATTTGTACATATAAAGATATGGAAGCTTGTTTCCGTGACTGAATAAAAAAAAAAAGGTAATTGACTTTTGTTTTTGTTTCTCAGAATTTCATGATTAAACTCACCATTACAATTTATAAAGTCTGACTTGCGAGATATAAATTCGCAATTTTGTGTTATAAACTCTGCAAAAAGAATCGCGGGATATTAACTCATTGTGATTGCTAGAAAAAAAGTCAGAATTGTGAGAAAAAAGTCTCCTATATAGTCACCTTATAAAGACACTTTAAGATCTGACAAAAAATGTCAATAAAACACTGACATTGAAATAAAACACTACAAAAAATATGCAAAAGAAATATTTAATTTGTTTATCTGCTTGTAATTTGACCATTAACTGTCATCAGAGAACTGTAAACACGCAAATACGTTCAATTGAAGAGTTCAGATGCAAAAGCCTCTAAATGCCATTTGAAATTTTCTTCTTTAATGATGATTTTTATCAAACTTGTATATTTAAGTTCAGTAATTTCACTTAAATGGCATATGAATTGTTATTTAAGTGAAATTATTGAACTTAAATATACAAGTTTGATAAAAATCATCATTAAAGAAGAAAATTTCAAATGGCATTTAGAGGCTTTTGCATCTGAACTCTTCAATTATTTAACTTAAAATATCAGGGGGTACTTCAAGTAAATAATTTACTTCAAAAAGTTTTGGCTGACAAAAGTTTGGGGACCCTCTGTTGAATGCTAATGAACTATATTACTTGGAGGAATAATTGTTCATTCAGATTCTTATTAATAAATGTAACTACTTTTTAAACATGGCCACCTCTTTTACTTTTTTAATGCCTGATATGCTCTATCTCATGGAATTATGCTTAAACCGTAACAATAAATTCTGAACGGGCTATTAATTCTGTCCCATTTTGGTCTGGTGTGCAGATAGACACATTTCTCTCCACAAACCTCCTAGGAAGCCTCTCACTGGCTGCTGCTGGATTACCACTCTGTTTATCTCCCCGGGTTACTTTTCATCTTCCCCTCGTCTCTCAGTCTATCGCCTCATGGCTCTTTGCCATCTCACCATCTATATTCCCCATCTCACTGGCCATCTCCACTCCCTCACTTCCCGTCTGCCCCATACCCTGTCTAACTTTCTCTTCTAATATTCCCCTTTTTCGTCATCTCAGACGGATCTCCTGCAGCAGTCTATATATAATCCCAGTGCCTTTTTTAATGAGTATCCCTCTTATCTGTGTCTTTTATATCGCTTTCTCTATCTCTCTCTGGGGGAGTTGGGGGCATCAGTTAGTCATCCACGGAGCCCATGCGTGCTGTACTACATACTGAAGAGAAAAGAGAGGCATGGCCTATTGATCGTGACTCTATATCACATGTTCCCCAGCAACTGGAACGTTTTTCTGCGCTACTAGAGTTCTGTGCCATTTAACAAGTTACAAAAGGATCACAAAAAACTTTATTGATCTACCCAGGTTGAGTCGTTGTTATTGTAATTCATCATCACATAGCTAACCAAGCGGTCGTTAAAATGCTTTTTCTTTCCAATTATTGCAGGCATTTAACAAAAGCAGGGCTTGTCAGCAATAACTTGCACACAAAATGATAAACAACCAAGAAAAATAGTTTGAAATATAATAAAGAGGTTCAAAATGTTTTGGCCTGACAGATAGAAGAGTCCATATCGGTTAGGGTTGTTATTATGTAAATAAAAGCTAAAATTCGTACATACCAAACAATAAAACATAATATTCTTCGCATAGTCATTGGGGTATGAAAATGCTTAAATTGATAATCATTTAGATTTTTCTAGTTATTTAAACTACATTCCCTCGCTGAATGCTACATGCATACAGTATATACCCTGCAAATGCTGGGAGGAGTTGTGTGAGACTGCTGCCCTCTTGTGGTTGTTCAGAACAGTGGGTATATACTCGCCCACATACTGTACACTGGGTTCGGGAAGGCTGATCATAAGAAACATGTGATATCTGCCAATAACAACCCAGCACTAGATACTGTTCATGGCCCACATGCTTTACCTACACAAACACTCCAACAACAGGACATGAGTGATTCAACTTATTTCCGGACTAGCACATGAGTAACGCATGAGCACACCATCTTGACCATGGTTGATAGCTTGAACCAGCTAATCATGTTGAATAGCTAACTCTTTACTGGTGGAGCCACCCCTATTTAACCCTGGCTTTCTGTGGCGCCCCCCACAGGCGGGGAGCCGGAGTGCCATCGGCAGGCGGATTCGCTTGGTGATTTGTACCGGGCACTGGAGCGTGCCAGTCTGTCGCCCATTGGTGAGCACCGCCTTTCCACCCGTCTGGAGTACAAACACCTTTTCATTCGGCGTTGCAACGATCCACAGCTAAATGACAAACTGCATCATCTCCGCATCCTGCAGAGCACGCTAAAGGTATCTGACCTCTGCTGCCGCATGGGTCTCACTGAAGCCATGTGTGCCTGTTTGTTTCATCTGTCCCGTCTGTCCGTCCGTCCCTCTCCATCTGTCTGATGTCTGTGGGGTTCTGGGGACAGCAGGATTTTAATATAATTTTTTTTTTTTTTTTACATTTTTATACAGTTTATTAAGCCTAACTGCTATCCCAGAATCCCATCCATGTTAGACGGAGTTCTCTGTCTGGTGTGGGAGGAGTGTATGGCCAAACTCTGCTCTAAACCCTGCTTTTCTGTGTGGGTTAATCTGGTTTTGGCTCTTCATGGTGCAATTGGGTCTTCTATGGTTGGGTCAGTCGACCCATGCCTCTGCTGTGACCCATCTCCCCCACCCCCCAGCTGCCGTGCTGTGCTTATTATGTTGGGGCAGAGACTTGCGTTGCATTGTGGGTGTAATAAACAGCTGTTCAATAGCACCATATGAGTTTAAAAAAAAAAAAGATTTACGATTGATCATTATTGATGAGCTAATGACAATTTTTGCCCAGTGTAAACCTGCTAATGGCCCTCTTAAACCAGTTAATGACCATCTTAAATCAGCTTATGAGCACGTCGACCAGCTTAGGCCATCTTAGACCACCTAATGACCATCTTAGACCAGCTAGTGACCATCTTAAACCAGCTAATGACTATCTTAGACCAGTTAATGAGCACGTAAGACCAGCTAATCGCCATTTTGACCAGCTCATAGCCAAACCCTGCTCTGAACCCTACTTCTCTATGTGGGTTAATCTGGTTTGGTGCCATTAGGTCTGCCTGTGGTTGGGTCTATGCCCTTGCTCTGTGTCTGTGGCTCTGCGTTTGCACCCCCCCAACCCTCACCACCGATCCCCTTGCTGTCCTCATTATGTTGGTGCTGAGCCTTGCGTTGCATTGTGGGTTTTATAAGCATCCCTTATCACTCAGACTTGAATGAAAGAAGGTTAATTGGGGGCACAAAGCCCCACAGTGCCAGAGGACTCCAGTCAAGTCTGAGCATGCTATGTGTGTTTGCGTGTGTGTGCCGCTCTGCTCATCTAGGCTGAGTCCACATCGCTTCACGTCTACGCTAACCGCCTGTGGCGTGCTTAATGACATCCTAACCACTGTATGAAGGAGACTGTATCTGTAATGCCCACCCTCCACTGCTCTCTCTCTTCACTCCCATAGGACAGGGAGGGCGAGGTAGCACTGATTGACAAGCTGCTGGCCAATCCTAAACTCACATCCTCAGAGTTCCAGGAATGGAAGAAAGTTTACATGGAGCTGTATTCAGGGGAGCCCCAGCGGGACCGTCAGCCCAGCCCTGCCTCTGAGCCCAGCCCTGCCACCACGCCTGAACCCGCCCCCCGCACGCCCTCCCTCTCGCACACGCACTCCTACATCGAGACTCACGTCTGATGCACACTTCAGACTCAAGAATAACACCACACTGTTTGAAGTAGTTGTCGCTCACTTGCACGGACTTTCAAGATAAAGTTTGGGGTGAATTGGTGTTTATGGATCTGATATTTTAATGATGTGGCTGTGAGGGATATATGATGATGCACTGATGCATGATTTGAAAATGCAGTTAAATTGTTTCGTAATTATTCTACAATTACCAAGAGGCCCAGATTATATGCACAATAAATTGTCTTAATTTATTGTGCATATAATCTGGGCCTCTGGGTAATTGTATAATCAGTTATGTTCTGATTATATGTGCTATATTATATTATGTGCTGATAATTTTATAATCAACTCAGTTATGAAATATAGTGTTTATGTTCTACTAGAATATCTGATGATTTTATTTAGGTATCTGCCAGTAATAGTTAATGTTTTCACCCCACTTGATTTGAAAAAGGGCTTTTTCTGTCTGTGTGAGCTTTTTGGATTAGTATCTTACTAATATATTAATATGCTTATACGTTTTTTTAAATGATTTCAAATTGGATCAGCCATCATCTAATGCTCACCAAAAAGTTCCTGATCGATGATTTAATAACACTGTTAAATCTCAAAATGAAAATCCATTATAATTTTGTGATGCCTAAATTCACATTAAAAGTGTATTTTAAACAATTTATTTTAGTTTTTAGTGTTTTATTAGAAAAAAAAATGCATAGAATTAAAATTTTGGGCATGAAAATATTGGATCAGCTGTAATTTTACTATCTGTGATTATTATATAATCTCAAAAATTATAAAGATATATTGTAATTATTAATTATATTGTACTGTTATCCCTCACAGTCTCGTTTTCATTCACATGAAATGGTCCTTTAACACAAATTCCCTTCTCACTTTTCCTTGTACTTTCCCATCCTGACAGCAATCGCAGACTCAATCTACTTTTTAAATACTTGAAAACACTGTTTACGCAGGCACAGATATCTGTACACTCTCAATGGCTCAACTCACAACCAACGGGCTTCAGAGTATGCCACTTCTGCACATGTGGTTGCCATGGTTACGAGTCCTCTAAGCGGCTCAGACGAGGAGAGACAAAGCCTTCGCACGGAGAACGAACCTGGCACACCTCTAGACAGGAATCAGAGCACTTGATCATGGAAATGGAAGCTTCGGACTGAACTCTGAGAGGAAATGCATGTCTGAGGCGGCCTTTGAACACTAAACGCACTGACTCTCACTCTGTTGTGCTGCTGTACCTGTGTTTGGCTGTCTTTTTGAAGCAAATCTCACAGTGGTCTCGCAGACGGTCATCACACAAGTTATCTGCCATGTTTATATGCCACTTAAGCATACCATATACTCTATTGTATCATACTAAATATTCATGATATGCTGTTATACATCGGCTGGCCCCGACTTATAGCATTTGTACATTTTCGTTGGAAGATGCGTGCGTGTGCATGAACATGGAAAACTAATGTGGTTACCTCGTCTAACCACAATCTCCGCAGGGTCCTTTAATATACCAAGAAAAGGCATTTAAAGAAATATTCGTGGTTCAAAATCAGTTAATTTCTATTCACAGCTTCCGTGGCTTGGTGTTTTTCACCACCGTCAGTAATTTTGACTCGACTCATAGTAAAGCTCTCAGAATGGAAGTCTATGGGACAAGGCAATGGAACATTTTCAGGCAGAAATGTGCAGCTTGGATTCTTGTTAATGTGCTTATATCAATTCTTCCATACAAAAATATAAAGTTGTGAGACTTCTGGGAATTCCTGAGGGTGGATTTGATTTACACTTATTTGACAAAAGTTACGATGAAGGTTTACAGACATCACACAGTCAAAAGTTAAGACTGGAAATGACAAGGTCATACAGTATCCACAGATTAGTAAAGCTGTAGTAGTTTGTGAAACCTTATTAGTATTAAAATTATTGGATGCATAGACTAATGGTACCATATTCGATTGTTTTATTGTATCATTGGGGTACACATCAGCAAATATTAAATCTGTAAAATGTTGTGATGCCTAAATTTAATGCATTTGAATGCAAATATATGTGAACTGAGTTTATTTGTAACTTATTTAGAATATTCTTTTATTTAACACACAAGTATTTTTTCAAAAAAACAGAAATAAATTATTGGCTTATCCATTTTGGCCAGTTGAAATATATCAGTGCATATCTAATCATAATGGTAATAATAACTTATTATATTTAGCAAAAAATATTATTCTGTTAGTCTCATGTTGACATGCATAATGTTAAAGTCCTGCGGATCTATGATTTTTTTTTAAATCATTTTAAAATTTATTGTGGTCCAGTGCTTTGTCCAAATCATAAAAAGTCAAAATAATTGAATGTAGTAATTTACAGAATGCCATAAATGCTGTAAATATTGTTCAGCTTGTTTTGAACCTGGAATATTTCTTCGCCTGTGCTGTAAACGCTTCTTGCCCGAGAGTAACACCTTGCTAAACTGGGCCTCTTGTAACGGATGAACATTCGGTGAAGTGTGTGTGCTTTGATTGGTAGAAAATAGCACAGGCTTCACTATCCTGAAGCAGTATTATCTCTGTACTCGAGTCAGATTGTGGAAGTTCTCTTTTCACTACGGTTCCCTGATAATATGAGGTCAAATTATGTGTCTGTGCAAAGGAAAGTTCATAATCAAAAACAGTTTCACACGGGATGCTCCTGGCAAAAATGTGCACCCTTAAGTGAGCAGAGACGGCACTGACAAGTGATTGTGTACCTGTGCAGAAGGTGTGCTGTTCATCTTTTATGCTTAATCTGAAGTTTTATGGATTTTTTAGTATTGTATACCTCCGTTTGGACTCAAGTTTTCCATTTCTACAAGCTGCCATGCAGTCGTCCTGTGCATTGCCATGGGTTTAGGGACATTTGTGTCAAGCAACAGTGAGATTTATGACAACCAAGGTCACCACGACACCGCTGGGCTCAGCCCAGGGACTCGCCGATCAAATCTGTTGCCCTGAACTCAACCCAGCATCTGTCAGAAGGAGCAGCTCAACTCCTGATATTACATCTATGTCAAAGTTCAGGAGGTCGTCCGTCTTTATAAACTCTCAAAGCAAAACATCTCTTGCTACATCGCTTGTAGATGTACCACAATCACATTTATGTTTTTTTTCTAAACCAAAGCTGCCAAATGATTTAATGTCAGTGTTTCAGCTGTCAGAAAGGCCATTCTCAGGCACTCGGCAAACACAAAGACGCTTTTTGTGAGGATTTTAAAGAACAATGAATGATCAGAAGAGTGTTTATTGTATGATAAGATGTGTATTATATGATGTACATTGATATTTCAGGTATGACTGACATGATGGAGCACATTTCATTCTGTACGTAATTAAGACTATATTAGCTTGATTTTGATTGAGTGACTCAGGTGCTAATGTGTCCATGGGAATCATGGGAATCCATTAGCTCTTAGAGAAAGTGATTACCAGTGGATATAGAGCTACTAGAACAGATGTCTATTGGTATTTTACTTTAGTAATATATCAAAGTTATTATTAATTTAGTGCAATTCATGTTATGTTTCCTTAGCAGTCCATTTTTTAACAAAGTTGTTGTACAACAATCTAGTTCATCAATATCTGTGCTGCTGCCTGTCTTAATTATGAATAGGGCATGTAATTTAGGCAGTGCAGTTTCCTACGTGTTGTGTTTAACGTACAACCTGGTAAAGTTTACTTTATTTATGACATTATTTAAAAAGAGTTATTGCTTTATCCAGATTTAAGTGTGGTTATACAGTACCTAGAGTCAATAAACTTTTATGGATGTAATCATGCTCTATTTATTGTATATGCATGTGTTTTTTTATATGCTGGATACTTTAAATGAAGCAAGTTAGAATGCACATTGGAGAAAGGCGTCCTTGACATTGCCTGACAGGCTGCCCAAACTTTGAGGCTGGTAAATGCCTAGGTCTATATACCTGAAGAGAAAGCTGTCTGTTTGTGTTCCCATTCATCTTAATGGCATTTCCAGCCTTGATTCTGCCATTTTTGTTTATGGTCTGGCATTCAGTCCAAAATATATTTAAGCTGAAGCCAATTGATTCTGCCATTTTTTAATGGTCAGGCATTCAGTCCAAAATATATTTAAGCTTAAGCCAATCGCCTGATGAGTTAAGCGCTTGACAGCCTATCGGACAATGAGTAAAGGCACCTTTCTTCTGGTTAAAAATGGAGGCCCATGTCAAATTCCCAGAAAGCTATTCTTTTTTACTTCCAGAAGCTTGCTGGTTTCCAGGCCGTTCAGTGAAGGTAATGGACTCACATTTAATGGAGATGAACTGTTGAGTCTTAGCTTGAGAATGGGTCTCCTTTGTCACAGTTCAGATGGGAAATTCTGGTTTATTTCCTGGTTAGGAAACTATCCTAATTTTTTTTGTTTGTCTTATCTGGTGTAAACTAATCTAACTAGCAAACCAGGTTGGGCTGCTCATACTCAAATATTTTGCTATTTTTTCACTCATTTGCTCTTATTACTAGCACCCTTGTGTTAATGAGTACAAAAAACTTTTAAGTCTTGGATCAAATCTTTTATTAATGCATTTCTTTCTTTGCCGCTCATTTGCATTGAATCATTTGTAGAATTGTCATAACAAATGTCAATATTCATTGTACAGACTCAATGCTCAATGCTGCTTGAAATGCCAACACTGAAATGGTTACTACTACTACTACTTTTGAACTGATTCATCTGAATCAATTTGAACTTACAGAAATGAATCAAACTGGCAACCTCTTCTACTGAAGGGGAAAAACAAACATGCATTATTTCATTAAAACATCTTTTTTGTTGTTTTTTGTTGTACAAATATATAAACTGTTATAAAATTATAAATTATGAATTTTTGATATATCATCCAGCCTAGTGACTACTATTGATGTATATCGCACTGTTTTGCAACATTTCTGCTCTTCACAATTTGCAATTCACCTTAGTTATATTGGTTTTCCAGTCACACTATATTATCTGTGACTGAGAATGCAGGGCCTTACATTTGAGCTGTCGGATATACATGCATGCCTATGCAGTTTTGTTTATCATTGCTCACTAAAAATCTCATCCTAATTTGGCTTGTCTGCATCCCACACACATTCAGTGGTCTTGACACTTGTCCTTGCCCGCTCTGAATTCCCATGTACCCTTCCAAATCAATGGTCTAATTTGGCTTTCTCTCGAAGCATCTGTGAGTGTACTCTGTGAGTGTCTTTTCTACTATCCATAGTCTGTATCCAGCATTCATGACAGCTGTCCCTCTGTCACAAGACATTATGAGTGTCACCTTTGATCTTCACACAGTGCCAAATTGTCAAATCTTGTCCAAACTGGACTTCAAGTGCACACTTTATCTCTGTTTTTGCTTTTCTGTTTGTCCTTTCTTCGTGCCTTTCAAGAGTGTGCAGTGGTCTGATATGTAATCTTTAGTTCTCTAGTGTCCATTCAGGAACTATTCCATTTTTCAGGACAAAGTCTTTATGACAATTCATCTATCAATGTCACGACTTTCTCTACCCTATTCATAGTGACCTACTTTCAGGAGTTCCTTACTTCCATACTTGACAGCATTTTACCCCCACCAAGGTCTTCTGTATCTGGGTAAATAGACTCCTGTTTTCCATGCCTCTTTACAATCCATGTATCCATGATACAAAGAATGCCCTGGTCCATCAACTCTCTGTGCCCCATGACAGCCATCTGTTTGTCTGTGTGTATGTGGGATGGTGTTTGTAATTGACTTTTAGGTCTCCGGAGGGTCTTGAAGAGTCATTATGGCACACTGAATCCCACACAAGGGCACTGGTAGTTTACACACTTCCCTCCAGGCATCATATTCTGTGTCATACTCTAGCACGTTTGTTGTACACACCTCCTGTCCTTCCTGCCATTTTCTGCCTCCAAACATAAGCACGCGTCTGCCCCCTGTTGCGGTCAAACCATAGCAGAAGCGGTCATTCAGTAGGGGTTTTAGACGGGTCCACAGGTCTTGCTCAGGACTGTAGCGTTCAATGTCACAGAAGGGCTCATACATTCCCAAAAAGGTGTAAATTCTTCCCCTCACTGTTGCCATCTGGTGGCCGAATCTAGCAATGGACATGTTACAACGTCTCTGCCAGGCATCCCCCTCAACCGAATTCAAAAACAACACATCTTTGCTGCTCTCCGGGTTGTTGATATGAATGCCACCGGAGATGTAGATTCCTGTTCCAACAGTGGCACAGGCGTGCCCATGAACTGAATTTGGTAGGGATACACCACTGCGCCAGCACCCTTCACTCATATCGTACCTTTCCACAGATGACAAAGCAGGTTCACCCTTCTCGCCCCGTCCCCCAATAGCAAAAATAACACTTTCCATCACACAGCAGGCAAACTGTGCCCTCTTCTGTAAGAGTGGTTCCATCTCCTCCCACTTCTCAAACCGTGGGTCATAGCGCCACACCTTGTCAGTGACAGTCATCACAGCACTCTTCTCGTTCTCCTCATCCACCTGCACCACCTCACCACCTAGTACAAATAAGAAGTTCCCAACAACGCATACTCCCTGGTGCTGTATCTTATTTGGTAGTGATCCTGAAAGTGGCTGGAATTTCTTGCTGCGAGGTTCGTAAGTTAGGATCTGATTCTGGGGTCTGTTTGCTTCTGGTCCTCCTCCTATCAGAAGAATCTTGCTGCTTATGGCTCTTAGGCTGGTGTGGACACTTTGAAGTAGAGGTTGTAAGGGACCCTGAAGGTGGTAGTTAAGCGCTTTCTGCACTAGGCTACGGATGAAGGGTGTACGTAGAGCAGGTTTAAGTGCACTAAGTTGAGACAGCTCTTCAGATGGCACCAAACCAAATCGGATCCGACTGAGCAATGCATTACTTTGCAGGGCAGATTGCGGGTTGCACTCTAGCCAGTCCAAAACCAGCCGTAGAAGTTCTGTCTCCTTCACTCCTGGCATCTCCTCGGCTACAAGCACCTCTTGCAGAGAATCAAGGTTTAACTCCATTATCTCAGTCTTGTATTCCTCACTTGCAAGAATTCTGCACATGTTTCTGGCAATGAAAGAGTTGCTGTCATTGAAGGCTTCAGAAAGGCCATAGCATGCTGCTATGTTAGCAAAAAAGCAGCAATTGTCAGGAGTTATGCTCTCTGAGATGTACTGAGTGCAAAGATCCACAGCAGGAGTGATCTGTAGATAGCAGGCAGCCTGCACTGTGACCTCCAAAGTAGAGGGTGACAGTGAGATCCATGAGGTGTAGATGAAGTCCAGTATCTGCTCCAGGCCCAGAGATGACAGGGCTGGCAAGCTGATGGTGTGAGTACTGGATTCCAGAGTGTAGTCTTGGAACATAGACCAGAAGTAGTCACTGGAACAGGCTAGTAAAGTGCGATGAGCAGGGAACTCCACACCTTCCGCCTCCAAAACAACATCGCACATTCGACCCTCGAGACGCAAGCTCTGGTACCGAGACAAAACACCTTCTCCATGAGTGCTGCTGAGCATCAGATAATAATTCATCACTAGGAGAAGAAGGAAGAGAGATAAGGATGACCAGGGTCAAGAACAGGTGAGTTAGAGAGAGAAAGGAAGGTCCTGCAAAAGTAAAGAAGACTGAAGGAAGAAAAGGTCCGCCGCACCAGCCGCGTCTGTTGGGATGTGGTCCATGACTTCTGCAGGCATCAAATGCGTAAACTTGTAAAGGGGAGGGTCAACCATTGCTCCTCCACCCAGTGGGCAGCCTCCAAACCTCTTGCCTCAACAAGATAGGCATGTGCTTTCTACCAGATCTCTAAAAGGGAGGGGAGAATGGATGGGCAGACATTTTGGGGCCACAAGGGGTAAACAGCCTCGAGCTAGTTGCCCTTTCCCTTTAGTTAGATGGGAACACAGAGAGCGGGAGGGATCATGCCGGGGGTTTATTATGATATGCAGATCTGAAGTCATCCCTTGATAAATACAGGAGTTAGTCAGCACTGTGGATTTCTGCCTGTCGCCACTAGAAGCCACATTTCATGAAGGTGACAGGAATAGAAACTCAGAGGGACAGTCAGGACACAGTCTAGCCCCCCCCCCCCCCCAAAAAAAAAAGAAAGACAGAAAGAGAAAGGATTGACAGTGATAATCCTGTCAATGAGAACCATAGGGTGATTGTTCAGACAATCTCAGTAAGGCACAAAGAGACAATAAAATTTGTCTTATAACCACAGAGATGTTGGCTAGATTTCTGATGAGTGAGGTTGAATTATAGCCTAGTATTTGTGTGTAAGTCTGACCCACAGCGAAAAGGAAACATCCCACCCACGTGAACATCGTACCCTTCATTCTCCCTGAATAGCTACTGGCTCAAAGCTAGGATGGGGCAGCATCAGGCCAGGTTGCGAAGGGGGTATTAAGTATAAGAGTGACGGGTGATTATGACAGAGCTTTTCGTGTAATTTGCACACCCTCTCCTCATAGTTACACGGGTTTCTCCTCTGTCTAGGGTTTGCAATACAATGCTATATATTGTATTGCAAATGCTTGACAGTGGAGAAACATCTATCATAATGTAATTGGGAAATGGACTCATTTGTGAATTCGCTATCACTGGAGTGCAGCTGCAATAAGGTCATGATGAATCATATGGGGGTGTGTTTGAGTGCTATGTGTCTCAAGGAAATGATTTTGTAGACACTGTTTGTACTGCCAAATCCTGTGCATACTTCATAATCCATTCGGATTCTCGTTTTAAAATGAGTAATTGGCCTTTTAGGGACCTTGGCATTTCTTTTCCCATGCATCAGCAGAAATAACTGCCATGGTTTAAATTAGATGCATCAACTGTGCCGCACTTTTTATATTTCGTCAACAAAACCAGACTCCACTTCATTGCGTGCTTTAAGGTCTTTTGCAGGATCATACTCTCTTCCACCACTGCAAAATCTATTAATACAATTTATGATTTTATTTACACCTGATGGGTTTATTAGTGCATTTAATTGCATATTCAGATGATTTATGTGTCTAGGCACTTTGTGAGTGTGTTTGTGTTCGCAGGTGACCCTTCAGTCAAGAAATCTGCCAGACCTGAGTGGCTTTCTAAATATAACTATCTGTTCCTCCTGATAGGGGTTTTGTTTGGCTCAGGTGGTCATGGTGAACAATTTTGATAATAACTGGTGAGCATAAGGCTTTAGGTAAGAAAATCATTTTAATTGACAAACATATTTGATATATATACAGTTTGAAATGTATAATGTAAAGCATGTGATTGCACAGAAGGTGGCTATATCAAGGAATCGGCGGAAGGTGAGGTATGCTGAGCATTTCGGTGAGAAGTTTTAGGACTACAGACTCGCTCTCTTTGCATTGCATGTTGGGTAATGAGGGAATTATGAAGGCTTTGTTGATTAGTTGTTCCTTGCACCTCTGCCAGATGCTTAATCCTGAAATATTCCATTCCATATCTACTGTACATGATTGATAGGTCCTGTTCTACCGTTGTACTGGTTGTCTTTTGTAATGTTTGTGGCCATTTCTTTGCTCTCCTAGTTTTTCCAAATAGATAACAAGTCAAATTTTTAGAACTACTATTTTCCATTGTATGTGCCATTTTAGAATAAAAGCAAGTCTTCAAAACTATGAAACTACAAATAAAAATGTGCAAATTATGCTAAATAAAGGCTGTGTCCGAAATCTCCCACTACTCAGCCATGTGGACTATATAGTATAGTGAGCTTGACATTTTGTAGTGCTGTCCGAATGTCTAGTGATGATTATTATACCCTATATAGTCCACTCAATGTATCCCAGAATGCATTTTGAAAAGTAATGTACAACCGATGGTCAGTAACCCAAGCCCTACATACCATCATGCATTGGGCTGATCGTAAAAATGGCGGATGGATGACAAGGGGAGCAGCTCGACAATACAAATTTGTCAGACAAATGTAAGTTATGTTCTGTCTCCTTTAACTTAGGATATGTAGCTATTTATGTAGTAGTATCCAAAAGTGGTGTTTCTATTATGCTGGTGAGCTCACTACATAGTGCTCTACTCCCTACCCCCTACATAGGTAGTGGTTTGAGTGGAGATTTCGGACACAGCCAAAGATTCTTCAAAGTTGCCACCCTGCATCCTGGGAAGCTTTTTCAAAAGGCTTGAATATATTTCCATGTACGCTGAATACTTGTTGGTTGTATGTCTTTCACTTCGCAATCCAATTAACTTCACAAAACGTTGTCTTAAATCCAGTCAGACATTTGTATTTGTATGGTGCTTTTCACAATACACATCGTTTCAAAGCAAACCCAAGAAAATAGAGCCTTACAAATGAAAGAAATACATGTGTAGACACAATTAATATGCATTGTACACGTTTCCCAGCTTTTGACTAATAGCTCCTAATGCAGACTTACTCTGATCCAAGGAGCGATAGCCTACATGATCTTTAATAAGGACACTTTCACCCAAAGGTCATGACACCTGCTGCTAAAACTACAGATTGCAGATCACTGTAGATCACAGAACAGAACATACACATGCGATGTGATTTACAAGCGAGAAGATGAGCATCTTCGCATTGTTAAACTAATCTCGGTTTATGTACATAACAAACTGATAGTGCGGCATTTGAAATCCAGTTCTATTTGTTCGAGGATAACAAGTGCTGGCTTCCTCCTACGGGTTTGCTCTTGGAGAGAACGTGAAATCATGTTTTATTATGCAACAGCCTACTCATGTACTGCAACACACAAGAACAAAGCCATAGATAAAGAAAAAGTAGGGAGCGGAAACAAGCAGCTTGGCCATTTTAAATACGGCTGTCAATCGGAGGAAATTGAATCAATTAAACGCATGACTTTCTGATTAGTTCAAATTTGCCGCAATTATTTGCATTGCATAATAATCACTCTAGATGTAAAATGTATCAAGAACATTGATTTTATGGTGTCACATTTTAACGAGTTAAGACTGAAGAATCTGGCTGAAGAATGGAGGAACTTTAAGATGAATCAATGCCTTCAGTCTCATATATTCTATTTTTAGACTCATTTATGGTAGTAAGAGAATACAGAACTACTATAAAATCAAACTTAAAGGGATAGTGACAGAATTTTCATTTTGAGTAAACTATCCCTTTAAGTTAACACACAAAGAACATTTTTAAACGAAAAAATACAGAATATGATGCTGGGTGGATGACCTATTTTTTGACAGACAAAAACATGGTTCAGAGCTTTGAATTGCTCAATTCCCATCAGTCTTTGCATCGATAGAATCCATCCCCTTTCTTCATTCTCAGGTCAGTTGGTAGTGTCATCATTAAGGCTTGCCAATGATTCCGTTGCGACCGATTCTCTGGGGGGTTTTGTTAAATACATGAATCTGATTGGATGGAGACCGTAATCAAAGCCTTGGATCAATTGGGGGTGGAGTCACCTGTGAAAATGAGAATTGATTAAATGGGTTTACAAGCAATAAAAACATGGTATAATCTCGAGGTAGTTTGCTTGGCGAAATTTGTTTTTAATTCTGTCACACATAGAGTGGGTCACACACAGTGCATGTTTTGCTCTATAATAGGAAAGTCTTGTGAGGCATCCTGGGACTGCACACAACAGACTGACTTTCACTGCCCCACTGATCTGTGGAGTATTAATAGAGCCTGATTCACCATCATACCCCTTTACACACTCAAAGATAGCTAATAACACACTCCAGCATGCATGCTAACACACGTGCTAACTACTTTTAGCTACTGACACCATGTGGTCATGTGTGTGAACAGCATTGGACCTTCCTAAATTATTTCAGTGTGGTGTGTTTTGAAAACCGATTGCTCTTGTGTTTCTGCTTCTGTGTGTGTGTAAGATCAAGAAGAAGCAACAATGTTACAATTTTTGACTAACCAAAAATGGTAGATGGGGAAAATGGGTGTGAGTGTGTATATTTGACTGTCAGATTTACCTGTGTTGTTTAGTCTTTGGTGACCCATTTGAGTTCACTTTTTACATTCTGGATCTCGGAGAGGTTCACGGCGGGGCCCGGTAGTTTCACAGGCCCGGGAAGGGGCTTTTTCTCCTCTGGAGTGACTGGGGATGGCTATGAAACAAACAGTTGTTGGAGATATTACTGAGTGGCCCTCACAAAATCTCTCAACAATGAATTTGTCATATTTTACCCCCAAAATAAAAAGACTATTTTAGGTCCAATAACTGATAGTTAATATTATTTTTAACAAACACATTTGCCATATATATATATATATATATATATATATATGCATTTTCACCATATAGACTTTCTATAAGATAAACATTTAAATGGTTTATTAGTAATTGTATATATATTTTTTATATATTTATAAATGTGGAAAAAAATCTGTTTATTAGTACTTTATTACAAGGATAATGTAAATTAATTATATGAAGTCAACATTACTGCAATTTATCACAAAGCAAAACAATCTCAGTGGTCTAAAATAAGATTTCTTCATGTGAAATATTTAATTTATTTCAATTGAAATGTGATCTGGACATGATTATAAATATCTTTATGTGTGTCTATTTACCCAATTGTGTAAGTGTGTGCATGTGTGATTGTTTCCAGCAGAATCTGACCTCCTCTGTGTCTACTGTATCTTCTCTCCTCTTCACAGGATGTCCCGCCCCAGGACGCAGAGCCCCCATTGGAATATTAAGGTTGGCCTTTGAGACAGACAAGAAAATACACTGAGACAGTTACCATCGCCTCACAGGGACACTGCTCATTTACTCCTGTAACCACACCACAATACCAAAGTCATTTAAGCTCATGCAATATTGTGTAGTTGTCGAAACCAAATTAACCTTTCCACAAAACCTGCTGGACGTGTCTTCTTGCTAGAGTTTGTATTTCATAAAGAGCAAAGTGCCTGTATGGAAATGAGCTGCGGGCAACAGATAAAACAGTGAGATGACAGACATCTCTCTGTTTGCTGAAGCCTGAAGCAGACAGCCTGTCTTTTTTTTTTTTGTTTAGTTTGGTCTGGTCTTTATTAAATGCGTCTAAATTCTGTATTCTGAAAACGAAATTCCAAATGTGAAAATGTAAATGTGTTTACAAATTTACACTTGGAAGAAACCCTGAAAGGATCAGGATTCTTGCCACATTTCTTCTCATATATTTTTTTAGCATGTTTGTCTTAGCCGTTCCATTATTTGTGGGTGAACCTCACGGAAACCAGGTCACATAAAAAAATATATATTTAGCATAAATAGTATTATTTTCATGACAACTAAACACATTTCCCCCAAAATTCTTATTAACAACTGTCATTTTCAACTTTATTTTCATATAATTATAAATATAATTTAAAATAAATATATTTTCACATAACAAAAGTGGTTTTATTTGCTCTTAGAACACTCTATATAGAACCCTCGGGTTCTTGGCTCAATTTTAAAGAATGCTTTATGTCAAAAAGGTTCAATCTTAAAGGATTGCATAATAATTTTATTAAAAACAAAATGAATTTATTCAATCTAAATCCATAAAATGATCCCATGATGGGAACCGCTAAAAATAACCCTTTCTTCTAAGAGTGCAGAACCTCAAAGACTTATTTACTTTGTCATTTTCCTGCTGTATTGGTCACACAAGGTCAAACACTCGATTCATTTTACAAATTTGCCATTTCGTGTTTTGATTAGAGCATGTGATCAAACCCTCAACCAATCGCAAACGCCCCTAAAGAGCAGACTTCACTCCAGTTTTGCATGCATTTCATGGTCCAGTACATCAAATTTGTTATGTCTTTGGCTCTCCATCAATATAAGCTGCTGGATGAAGTATTTAGGCTGTACAGTAGTGACCACGTGCTCCTGTCTTTGCATGCATGACCTCTCTTCCTTTTGTCTGTGTTTTCTGATGGACTATCTCCTGAATCTTGAGTATTTTGGGGCTTTTTATGAATTTGTGTGTATATGGAGAGTTTTTATGGAAAGATAAATGTGTCTATTTTTGGCTGAATTGTTCAGTGTTTGTAAGAATTGTCTCTACACTGTGGTGAACTGTTATAAGAGTGTCTACGATATCGCTCCTTGCCAGACACATATATACAGTAGTGGTCATAATTAATGGCACACCTGGTAAATATGATCAAAAATGGCTGTAAAAAAATAAATCTTAGGATTTATTTATCCCATTTACCAGGGGTGCCATTAATTATGACAACTGTGTATATGTGTGTGTGTGTACGCACAACACTTTGAATTTCTGCATAAATTGGTCATAACGTGATCTGATCGCATCAACTGTCCAGTCTGCTTAAATTACAAACAACACATTCTTATATATTTATTGAAAACAAAAGAACGTTTGATGGAGGTTATGCTGCCTCCTAAGGATCTACAATATAGATATCACATACTTTTTCATTGTTTTCACAGTGTGCTCCATAAAGACATGACAAAATACCTTTTTTGTTGTTTAAGCAAACTTGTTGATGACCATATCACATTTTTAACCACTTTATGCAGAAATCCATGTAAATTCACAGGGTTCGCATATGTTTTGCATCCACTGTATCAAAAGTGAAAAGGCTATAAGGATTGAAGTCTATTTTTATATCAATTGTTTCTGTTTAGATAAGAAAGGTAAAGCTGGACACACATCAACAACATGCAGTAATGCATTTCATTTACTTGTCAATGGCCTTGTGTACTGTAATGCATTGTACTGTACATTGAAATGTGTTTTTACAGTTATAACTCAGTGTTCAAAATAGGGAACTGGCTTTTCAGATTAAAATCTCTTATGTTGACGTGTTTGAGTGTTTTTGAGAAAAGAGGAAAAGCTCCATTTTGTGCCACTAAAATCAACACAAAAGCTCTCTGACTGTTCTTAAATTATGTGCAAACAAAACACACACACACACACCATTTACTCACCTGCAGGGCTTTGACATTGGTCGACGGCTGTTTAGACATTCTGTGCAGTTGTGTCCGCGTTTCTGCAGTAAAAAGGACAGGAATAGACTGAATGCATTGATCAGGTGGATAGACTGGCCTGCTGTGGGTTTGAATGCATGTATTTTGTCTGGGGAAAAGTAAAGCCCCCCTGCGGCTCTCAGGTGCCCGTGGATAGTCTTTCAGTTGCTTAGTGACTCCTGCAGTGGGGAGCAGGTAGCAGCTCTTACCCCTGAATCATTTATGTTAACATGGAGAGGACAGGGCTGGGATAACACACACCTACACACTCTTTATACTGGATATGGAACATGAGGTGGAATATACTAATGTTGTAAATGAATATATGCATAATGCTATAGTTCAGCATGAATTTTGGATGGACATTTGAGGTGTATTGCTCAGTGGCTGCTCAAGGTCTTGGTATGGGATGAGAAATATGAGTTCATATTTGAGAAATGGATGACTTATATCCCCAGTTTTGCAGACAAGGCTTAAGTTTTGTCCCATGTTTGAGCTGTTTAAACTGAAAGCAACTTGCAATGACCTACTTATTTTAATATATGCCAGAGTCATTGTTTTGTCTCACGAGAGACTTAATATTCAGACTAGAGGTTAACAAATAGCCTATCAATGGATATTTATAATACAATATATTGATTCAGACAGTAGCCTATATCAGTCAGTCTCAGCGTTAACTGAAAATTATAATTGAATATCAAAAATGCCTAACATAATAATGATGCATGGCAGTGAAAAGGCACCATTTCCCACAAATGACCCATGGGGAACACTCTAGACATTTGAAGAGAATACATTTACATACTTGGCAACACAAACCGACACGCAAACAAACGCATTTCACCATCACACTTCAAACCGAGCAGAATGAAGGTTGAATCACTCTAATTTGTGTTTCCGAAAGGAAGCTATTCAGAAATACGTAAAATCATCTAGTGACCTAATAAACAGAGCTGTAGGCAGATGAGCATTGATTATGTGCTTGCGGGGAGCTTTCTGCCCATAATTTGCTCGGTTATTCTGCTGATTAAACGTCCCGCTGAAAACACCTGGCATATAAGAGGAATCCTCCAGTGAACTATACAGCCATCCAAATGCATTTGCAATATTATAACAAATCTTTCAATGTCTCCCTCCCTCCCAAACTTAACATTGGTCTTGGGGCAGATCAACCAAATCATGTCGGTTGGGGCTCACAGAGAGGTTCACAACCATAGCAACCGTTTTGTTTGCACATCAAGGGCTTTAAGTGGTGTGGAGTCACTACCGAGCATTGAGCTAAATTTACCTAGCACTACGGCAGCTGTCTGACACTGCTCCAAAATACCCTCCTTAAAGG
This sequence comes from Pimephales promelas, assembly GCF_016745375.1. The sequence continues at coordinate 2,795,884 of NW_024121299.1, read as the reverse complement.
GATGCTTCACCCAAAAATAATCCTGTCATCATTTACTCACAGCCTCATGTTGTTCCAAACCTGTATGAGTTTCTTTTGTTCAGCTGAACACAAAAGATGATATTTTGAAGAATATGCGGAAACCAAACCATGGTTATCATGACTTGCAATGGAAGTCAATGATGCCCATCAACTGTTTGGTTGCCCATATTCTTCAAAATATCATCTTTTTTGTTCAGCAGAAGGAAGAAATTCCTTCTGGAATGTTTGGGGGAGTAAATGATGACAGAATTTTCATTTTTGGGTGAACAGTGTCTTAAAACTCGTCAGTGTTCAAAATGGCTAACAATACTGATACTGCCAATATATAAAAAGCATCTAATTACAGCATAAAACTTGGATCAAACTACCTTTAGACTAGAAGAAAAAAATCTAACATTTTATTTTTGGTTCCTAGATTTGGATCCTAGATCAATTCCACCACCTACAGTAAAACACAAACCAGCCCACCAGATGCCGAAATCTCACACTGAATATTGCATTTCCAAAAATTCCCACAATGCTTTCACGGGCACAATTTATTTGCATTGCTGGAAACCTCAGAAGCTCTAGGCCTTTCCAACATGTCTGACAAAAATGATCGCTATCTTTAATTTTTCAAAATGAAATGTTTATTTGACACTGCACCTGATATCCAACTGTGTTGATGAGCAGTTCTTTCGACATATTAACTGAATTTAACATTCAGAATAACACTGTTTATTATGTAAATCATCAAACGTCATCACAGTCCTATGGTTAGATGAGATGTCTACTGCAGGAAAACCACAAGATAGACAGAAAAAGTATCATTTACATGCATATCAAAGAATGCTAATGCTTATGTAAAGGCAAAGCTACAGTTTACAGTTAAACCTTCCTGTTGTTCCATAGTGTGTCATTGGCCGAATCTTGCCAGGCTTGAGTCATTCTCACAAACAAGTCCCGACTGCCCACAAACAAAAAATATACATCCTTATGTAATTAGTAGGAGAGTACATTTACAGAAAGTTTGAAGAAATCTAGAAGTCCATTTAAAAAATTTGATTTAAACAAATTGTATTGGTTTCATTATATCATCATATCACTATATTGCATAATTTACCTAAAGAAAGCCCGTCCCCTATATTCAATGTGACCTTTAGCACCGTTATAGTTTCACACACATACACATGAACACACACATCTTCCCTCTGCGTTCTGCCCTCAAAAAAAAGTTGCATACCTGCTGCCGTAACAGTAAACCGCTGTTCCCTGTTGTGAGACAGACAGGACAAATGCCAATCTCTCTCTCTCTTTCTCTCTCTCTTTTCAGACTAAAGCAGTCTTGACTTCTGTTGTCCACGGTCCTGGTTTTGTTCAACACCTCTGTCTCTCTTTCTTTCCCTCACTGCAAGCTGTAGGGTAGTAGGGGATTCTGCACATATCTGGGATTTGTTCACACTATAAATAGTAGTGTGATACACAGAGGGGACCTGCTTTCTGTCCACCCTGACTGTTCACTTCACTGACAGCCGTTTATGCATACTGTATATGCCCTATCATGTACACTATATACACTATATACACACAGTGTGGTCCTTAGTCCAAAGAACAGTGAGAATCTGGGATTTAAAATGTATTTTAAACATGAAAATAAAGTTTTGGAAAAGAATTAATCAAGTAGGCTACATTAGTGACATCGGTCATGTGACTCCTCCATCATACAGATCAGATGATTTTGCTTCCATCGAAACACAATATGCTCTTTCTTTCTTTCTTTTTCAAATGATGCAGGATAAAAAAATATTTTATATTATTAATAGAAATAATTAAACTTGCCAAGGATCAATAATATATAAGGTTATATCAAATATTAATACACATACATATATATATATATATATATAGAGAGAGAGAGAGAGAGAGAGAGAGAGAGAGAGAGAGAGATTGTGTACTGTGTATACATTATACACACACAAATAAAATAAACTAGCCTAAAATAAATGAAATAATATATATTAATATATTGATAATAACGATATTTTAAACAAACTTAATGTTAATTATCCATCCATCCATCTATCTATCCATCTAATATTAAGTATATAACATTATGTTAATTTATATTTTTATTGATATAATATATGCTTATTTATATTATTAATAATACTATATATATATATATATATATATATATATATATATACTTTTTTTATATATATATTAAATATATAAACTTGCCTAAGCATCTCAGGCTTTTCAACCCCCACTGTATATGCACACCAGAACACAGAATTGAAATTGTCACTGCTTGTTACATTTTCATGTATAATGTGTACTAAGGGTATATTTAGTAGACTATAACCTAGATCGAAATGTCCTCGATATGCCTGAACATAAGAGAGAATGTACAACTTAAAGCTGCAGTACTATATAGCAGATAATGAATGTGGAAGAAAAAAGAGAGTTCAGAAAGAGTGAACGGTGACAGACGAGTACACTTTGGCTTTGCATGACACAGGACCCTGACATCATGACCCCACTGTGCCCTTACCTGTTCAGCTGCCAGCGTGAGGTCCACACCTCCTCACTGCTTTCTGTTCTGATATGATGCCCAGTCAAAAGCCCTGCCTGTTCTCTGTGAGGTCCTCTTCTGTACTCTTCAACGCAGTCAGAGAATCACTGTGCGACAATACTTATTAAGATCATGACCTAATTTAGGCTCCAGCATGCAGAGCCCAGGGAGACGTCTGATTGGCCCGTGGTTTGACATGACGACCCATTCCCAGTGGTAGCAGCATTGCCAGTTTAGAGGAGTTTCAGATCTTAATCTAGGCTGATTTTAACCCACAACTGGACAGGTATAAACAAACGATGGAAGCCGCACATAAATTCCCTGGAAAATGTAGGTGTCTTAAACTTTGTGCCAATACCTGCAAGAAAATGACTGAGGTGCCCTTGAGCAAGACACCTAACCCCCAATCGCTCCCCGGGCTCCACAGAAAAAATGGCTGCCCACTGCTCCGAGTGTGTGTTCACGGTTTGCAATGTGAGTGTTCACTCACTGCTCGCATACTAACTTGGATGGGTTAAATGTAGAGGACAAATTCCGATTAATTGGCCTTCACATGTCACTTTCACTTTCAGCGCACTGGTAAAATGTACAGTATACTTTGCATGCATAAGATTAAGCGTCTTCCAAATCCATAATTGCTCAATATTATTGGACTGAATGTGTATACTGTACTAAACTTAACATTTGCAAGAGTAAATATCAAACCACAAACATAAAATATAAAAAAATTATAAAAACATCTTTTGTCCTTACCTGGTACCACTCAGACTTGGCGAGTGATCCTGCTCACCCAGTTCCTTCAACGCTGAGTACAAAGCTCTACTGGAGCCACAGCTGATGGAAAGGTGTCCTCAGACAGCAGAGCTATGCAAATCCTTACCTGAATTCTCCTCCCACACCTGGCATCACAAACTTCCTGCTAATCCTGCCAGTCAGTATACCGTAAGTCAAACATAATAAAATTATGATCAATATGGTTAAATGGGCAATTATTTCTTGAGCCTATTGGAATCTTTTTAATGTGCATGTAACAATGCAAAAATCCCACTTGAAAGTGGCTAAATGCATGGTTGAACGATGCGAATATTGTTGAAGTTCATTAACTGGTCTCAAAAGTGGAGTGTCATATCATATTTAGCAGCATGGACTGTCCTTTCAATGTCTGTTGTCTTTTATTTTACATTTATCCGTCCTTGTGGGCACATGGCATTATGAAGCCAGCGGCCTCCTCTCTAATGTAAGAATAAAAGGCTGCAATAATTGCTGCCTATCTAGACCACCATCTCAGATAATAAATCATTTCATAAAACCTTTTGAAGCCTGAGGGGCAGACAAGATCACTCCCACCCAGAAAGGCTTGGTTCCCGGATGGAAATGTTTGCATGGACTTCAACACTGTTGGACCTCTCATTTGTGCCTATGTGCTTTCTGTTCAAAGCCACAGCAATTTTCATTAAAGCACACTATAGCCTACAATAACAGTGACGTTTAGAGAAATATTTAGTTATTTACCATCTCATTTGTTGACTGGCATCATTTGCTTATAGATCTACAGTATTGCCTGATACATCTTTATTAAATTGCACATTCTTGTGCGTACAAAATGCACACAGAGAGAGAGAGAGAGAGAGAGAGAGAGAGAGAGAGAGAGAGAGAGAGAGAGAGAGAGAGAGAGAGAGAGAGAGAGAGAGAGAGAGAGAGAGAGAGAGAGAGAGAGAGAGAGAGAGAGAGAGAGAGTCCAAATTAGAAAGTGAAGAGCATATTTGTTCAGTTGGAAACTAAAGAGTAGTTCACAGATATGTCTATGGTGCAAATGAGATGTGATCTTATGCTTCAGCAAATGCAAATAAAAAAGCACATGTTTTTAGCTGCATTGTGAAGTAGCTGATCCCTAAAGCAGTCGGGGTTTTTTGAGCCGGATCTTTCAAATGAATTAGTTGAAGCAGTGTACAAAATTCTTGCTCGCCTTTTGGGGGCTACCTGACTGGATCATCTCTAAAGCCCACTCTAAAACATAGCCTACTGACTGGGGAGTCAGATACATCCCACGAATAGGCCTAGGACTAAACAATTTGTTCAGTGACCAAATCATATCGACTCTCAATGCATCAAACTCAACGACGTTTCACTGAACCAAGAACTCACATGTACAATTGATATTGTTGAGAGAACCCTCATGCTGAGTGTGAGCATTAGAAGTTAAATTACATTTTGACTAAAGGGATAAAAGTTACTTTTACGAAAATTAGACTGATTACAACTTAGCCTGCACTGAACCAATAAAATCGTACTGGAAATGTGTCACTTTAGGCAGATTGATCACCACACTCTGACTTTTTTACGTAAATGTAGGCTAACGTTACATTAACATGTTATTTACGTAAATGTAGGCTACATTAACACCTATTTAAATGACTTTGTTTTATGACGTGAAGCACAAAAAATACAATAAGATATTGTTATGATAAAACGCGATGAAGTAAAAGCATCACTGAATTATTTTAACCAGTCAGTTCAATAGAACCGATTCGCGGAAATGAGTCGAACTTAGCATCCTGCTCGATTGCTCTGTGACGGTGAGCCACTTCCATGCTCTGACAAATGTAAACACTCTGACTCGATTAGTAATACTCCGTAATGCACGCAAACGCGGAAGCGACGTACCACTGGTGTTTTGTGCACCGTACATGTGTGCTTGACAGTCGGAATTTTACGATCGTTTGTCTCCGGAATTGGCCGTTCTTGAGACGCATGCAGCCCGGTGTGCCATGATTCCCATAGCGGTGGTGGTGTGTGTGATGGGCGGGTGGTGTACCGTGTATCTAGCGGATACGCTGCTCCGGGTAAGCGGATCTTACCATTACAACCTTTAACTTGAGCTAACGAAAGAGAGTAAATTCCCCATCCACTGCTTAAACAATGAGATTGATCATAATCGATCCTTTGTAATGCGAATGTGATTCATTTGTCAAGAATATTTGATGATAATAGCGGCTTCTTTACCATGCAAAGAAGTAAAATGCTATGTTATGGCAGTAATACCAAGGTAGGATTATTGCAATATTTATGTACCATTGTATTTACCTATGTACATCTACAAAAAAGTTAAACATTTTGGACATTGTACCACGATACTGACATATTTTGACCTGTGCCATCTTTTTTGGGGCATTGGACCGTGTCTGTGGTACTACCATCCATAATCATAAAATACCAGTTTAATTTAAGTTACATTATATATCGCAATGTACCATGACCATCTGAATTAGCATAACTGTACCTAGTTATTATAACTTTAATAATTTAAAGTATAAAATGGCTTCAGTTCAGACATAACTTTGTGAGATCTCATATTATTTTACTGTAGCAACTACTGTATTAATTTTGGCATAAACTACTGTACTACCTTATTACCTATTTTATTTATAAGGGTGATAATTATAAAACCCTATCCCATCCTAAATAACCATCTTTTTTTTTTCTGTTTCACCTTCAGTCGTCCAGTTCAGTGAAGTGCCGCTATGAATCATGGTTATCTTCGAACGGATTCACTCTCTCCCCCTTCCATATCAAATGGCACACAGGCATCTTCAACCGTCTGTTTGCCAGATGTGCTCATCTCAACCCTCGCTTTCTGTACATCTGGTATGAGTTTTGTCATTACTGTTCTCAAATCAGTTATTTTGCATGTTTAGATGATAGTGACGCTTACCATGAGCTCTTTAACCTTTATTGCTGTATTATACAAAGCTGTCAGTACTTTGTTTCTGTGATTCTGAATGAAAGAAATGTAAATCATGTCATTGATATTTTCTGATAGGACTAACGATATCTTTAATTATGTACTGTAAAACATTTTGCTCTGTTTTGGTTTCCAACGGTGTGGCTGTTGACACGTTAAATCCACATTGATGATATATATTTAATTTTTTTTTTAGGACTTACAGCTTTAGTTTCTAAAAAAATCTTAAGCTGCTTATGAAGAGAGCACCCCCCCCCACACACACACACACACACACACACACACCCCAACATATCCACAATCACTCTTCTTTTGTTGTGTAAAATTTAAAATTTGTGTGTGTGTGTGTATATACCCACATTATATATTTATGTATTGCACATACATATGTATTGCACGTACGCAATTTTACATGCACATTGCAATCTGTTTCAGGTTCAGTGCTGGTATGGTGTTTGGGGTTTTGGCGATGTTTGGATCTGTGGTTCTCCTTAGCCAAACGTTGCTTCAGACTTTAAGTCAGATGTTGGCAGAGACGCCGGAGGGGTCCCACGAACAGATCTTGCAAGTGGTGGTGAGTGCAGAAGGGGTCTAATAGGGAATTAGAATGTGATGTTGGAGCATTTCTTTGAGCAGTGATGACCGGTCATGTCTTTTATTGTATTATCAGGTGCCTGGTGTGAACCTTCCTGTCAGTCAACTGGCCTATTTTTTCATCGCTATCTTGGTCAGTGGAGTCATACATGAGTTTGGCCATGGGGTGGCAGCACTGAGGTAAACAATCATCTTAAAGGTGCAGCATCGAACATTTTAACACTTATCCCACATTTATCCAGGATAAGATAAAGAATTTAAACTTTATGCAATTTCGTTTACTACACAACAACTTAAAGATGAAAATTTTCCCTAATGGAGCAAAAAATAAGCAAGAATGAATCTTTAGATTTTGCATAAATGCAAATATTTTGTTTACTTTTAGAAGAGTCACTTATGTTAAGTCTATTGGTTGTTTATATTTTCTTAATTTCTAGGAAGATTTCTTACCTATTATAGTTGTCTGCGTGCTCATTTGTGATAGATTGAGTCATTGTAAAGGTTTATCAGAAGTTTCAGGTCACAAACTCAAATCTCACCCCATTTGACTAGTAAATTTCTCTTAAGTTTTGTGTAATTTAAGCAAAGTGTGAGTTTCTGGGCTTTTGCCAATTATAATGCTGGTTATACCTGAAACACTATTTAAAAAAAATGGTGTGTTCTTAGTTTCTTTCTGCATATTCTTCTCAGGGAGCAGGTGAGGTTGAATGGTTTTGGCATGTTCATGTTTGTGGTTTATCCTGGAGCGTTTGTGGACCTCTTCACCACACATCTGAACCTCATTTCTCCAGTCCAGCAGCTCAGAATATTCTGCGCCGGTGAGACTTTTTAAACTAATGCACAATGCCACAAACCTTTCATATGCAATTTATAAAACTCACTACTAATTACTCTAGCAGCCTTTATAAAAGTATAACATTTTCCACTTGTCTGTCTTTGTGTAGGTGTGTGGCACAACTTCATGCTGTGTGTTGTGGCCCTCAGCTTCCTGTTCCTGCTGCCCATCCTGCTGTTCCCCTTGTATTACACTGGAGCAGGGGCGCTAGTCACTGAGGTGGTGGAGGTCAGCTCACCTTTCATCTTTAAGTTTTATGTTTTGACTGTGTCCTCAGAGTCTGAGATGAGTTTTTTTTTTTTTTTTTGTACAGGGTTCCCCGTCCAGTGGACCCCGTGGGCTGTTTCTAGGAGATCTGGTTACCCAGCTGGAGGACTGTACTGTTAGGGGAGTCCAAGACTGGCACAACTGCGTTTCGCATCTATCCCATAGTCCTCAGACGGGCTACTGTGTTCACACTGCCAAACTGCAGCACAGCTGGATGGCAGGAAGAGGTACTGACCTGCCATATACACTACCGGTCAAAAGTTTGGGGTCTGATTTTGTTTTTTAAAGAAATGAATGCTTTTATTCTGCAATGATGTATTAAATTGATCAAAAATGGCCATTCTGTTTTCAGAGCTTTCTGTTTGTTAATGAATTGTGATTTCCACAAAAATATTAAGCTGCACAACTGTTTTCAACATTGATAATAATCAGCATATTACAATTGGATCACTGAAGACTGGAGTAATGGCTGCTGAAAATTCAGCTTTGCATCACAGGAACACATTACATTTTAAAATATACTCAAACATTTTATATATAATAATATTTCTGTTTTACTGAATTTGAATTATTTTAAATCTTTAAATGCACAAGAGATTTTAACTTTAACCCCAAACTTTTTAAATGGTGGTGTAATTAAAGTTGTGCTGTTTAATTTAATATTACAAATATTTGTTAGCTCATTGTGATTTTTCTTCCACTCAGCATTTAAACGCCTCGATGGCACTATGGAGTGCTGTGGGAACAACAGCCTGACAGACCTCTGCTTCTCTTATAGTAATAACGTGGAGAGCAAATTGGTAAGATGGACACCCTTTTCTGAAATGCTCCTAGTTAGTATTTGGGAATTTTGTTCAAATTAGTACAGTTATAAAACCTATATTGAGATTCTATTTGCTCCTATTAATGTCAGCAATAAACTATATTGCAGTGTCAGATAATAGCACCTCATTGCTAAACACAGGGAACATTGAAACTGAAAATGAATCAAAGCTTTGCATGGCTGAAAATGATGAGCTATAATTTCTGAAAATTAAAACGGATCTATTTTTGCATTATTGACATTCGCCGTTATGCTTTTTATCTCACAAGAAGAAGGGGAAAAACAATTCTTGCAATTCTGTTTTTCTCCTCATGCTAGTTCGCCTGCCTGGCGGTCAGAAAAACCATTGAAGCGAGTCGTACATGTCGTACCAACACAGACTGTCAAACGGACTTCATCCCAAGCTTGTGTTTAATCCCATCTCTGGAGAACCAGACCAGACTGATCCGAGTCAAACACCCACCACAAGCAGACATGCTCTTTGTTGGCTACCCTTCACACCTACAGTACTCGGGTCAGACCTATTCTATTCTATTCTATTCTATTCTATTCAGTTTTATGCAAAAGTTCCTGAATATAAACGTGATGATTTCTTTATTTTTAGTGAGTCTCACCAACTTTGTTCCTCGTTTGGGCTTTCTTCATCCAGACCTGCCTGTCATGCTGGAGACTTTCTGCAAGTATCCTTCACACACAGTCAGTATTTACATCAGATAGCGCTCAAACGACGATTAGACTGGACACATGTACACAACAAAAATGTCTAAATACCTGTCTCGGCAAGTTTTCTCTTGGTTATTATGTCATAAGTGAACAGTTGAGAAACAAACCGGATGTTTGTCAGCTTTTTCGGTCCGTGCATTCGGTTTTAAAGTGACGGCAGACACCTAATATTCCTACAGTTGTCTGTCGTTAATGTTCATAATACAACAAAATACAGCTTTAACATAGATGGAACTATATTTAATTTTAACAGTAATTTTAAATAGTGTTATTCTACTTTTAGGCTTAATTATTAATTTCTTTGCCTGAATACTACTGTTAGACTTTAACTATACTTAGTATTCATGCCTGCTTGTAATTTGTACATTTGTTCTTATTTTATTACTGACTGTTCACTTGTTTTTAATAATGTTTGAACTTTATCAGTAAGGCTAGAAGTTTTTGATGTGGCCAACTGATTTAGTTATTTACAGGGATGCACGTATCGGCCGATATATGTTAATTTTTAATGTTCTCGTTATCGGCCTGGAAATAAAATGTGGCCAATATATTAAAGCCGATAAATAATGTATTATTCCCTTCAGCTGAGACACTTGTTGAGCACTGTTTATGTTTTTGAATTTCTTGAAATATGATTGAAATCTCTTTAAAAAATGAAAATATGGTTCGGTACAACATGTGCAGCGCAAATCTGTCATATCGGCTATACAACACTATAATGAGAACATCATTATAATCGTGCGCTTGGACATGGATTTAATTGTAAGACTTTTGTTTTTGTAATCAGGCTCTCAAAATTAGGTAAAAATTTGGATTTAAATTTATCGGCCGATATATCGGTTATCGGCTTTCAAATATAAAGAATTATCGGGTATCGGCCAAAATTTTCATTTCGGTGCATCCCTAGTTATTTATTTAGTTATCATCCGATTCCGAACCGCAAATGTTGTGGTCCGTTGCACCACTAGCAATCTGCCTCATTTATAAATGTTTGTTCTGCCTTAACCTCTTGTGTGTTGAGATATCTGGTGTCTTTGTCTGGGGCCCTGGCGGTGGTGAACGCTGTTCCTTGCTTTGCTCTGGACGGCCAGTGGATGCTCACAGCATTCCTAGAAGCTACGTTGAGCTCTGTGATCCTAGAGAGGAACAACCGAGAACTGATTGGCTTTTTTTTCCTGTTGGGGGGCAGTGCCCTTCTAGCGGCCAATGTAGCTCTGGGCCTGTGGATGGTCACTGCACGGTAACATTTAGCCATCTCCTCCAGTCAAACTGTTTGGGGGAAATGCTTACGGAAGACCCTTCTTGAACTCATGGAGGAAACGACTGGGTGGTTTTACCTTTGCTGGTACTTGCCAGGTTTTTCCCACCCTCAGAGTGCAACCAGAGGGGCAAGAGTGCTGCTGTACACAAGAAAACTCTTAATCAATAGGTTTGAATGGCTCATATAGAAACAAGCAGTAAAAGCTGCATGCTTTTACACTGTGACTTAAGGACAGCGCCATTAGTGCCCTCTTTAATAAATACTGTGCATTATCACACCTTGACATAAGTGTGTCTACTATATCATGTAGATGCAACCGGCTTACTGTATACACGGAGGATGTTAGGGCATTACTTGCCTGTTTTGCTTCCGTCTTCCTAAAGTAGGGTGAATTCAGGTTGATTAGGACACTTTTTCGACCGGAATTCACCCTATATAGGCACAAAAGTAAGTATGTGTAATTTTATGTTGTACATCAACCCAAACATGCGTAAATAAAGCCAAAATAAGGAAATTTGGGAAGAAAATAAAACATAAGTTAATGAAATGAATGTATATTACAGACACATAAGTAGTGACACGATTACAATAGTATCAGTAACTGAAAACTTTTGCTGTTGCGTGATGCTTCCACACCACTAGGTTTCAGTATAGAGTCCAAGATGGCTGCCATTAGCTAGCATAGCATCAACAATCTATATTTCAATGCATACAGCGTGAGCAAAATATACATTTGTAAATATAGTGACTATACACAGCATGACACTGCACAAATAAACATACTACTGCAGTATTGAACTTGAAAGAGTAGATTTAGTTGATTAGTCAGCAATTGAGTTGAGTTATAAGCTCTGCCACAGCTGTGAACTGAAAATGTCCACTTTTACACATGACAAGAGAAACCTATTGCTAAACATGCTCTAATGTGCATGTGAAGCGTTCATATAGGATCTGTATACTGTGAAGATTTTCCCCAAAAACAATTAGCCAGACTGCACTAAAATTGTTTTACTTGTTTTTAATGTACTTTCTGCTTGTTTTCTTATATATTTTTTTTAAATTTGTTGTCTCTGTTCACCTTCATGGCCCGTTGTACATGCGTTTATAAAACTCATTTACATGATCCTTCCTGTGTCATTGACTTATTTGTTTACAAAGAGGTCAGTGCTGCTCTGAACATATTTGGTAAGTGTGATGAACCCTCTTCCCATCTGAAACCCCGTCTGAAAACAGAGAATTTAAACAGAAGGAGAATTATTGTAAGAAATTCATCCATAAAAATTAAAATGGAAGCTTTATATGACTGATTGCAGAATGTTTTCTGCCAGTAGATGCCAGTATTATCCCATCTGATCTCGGGAAAAGCGTCTCATCCAAGTGTCGTTGGATCATTTGCTCTGATATTATGAACTTCAAGTAAGCCCTGGATCTCTGTAATACTGAATGCATTTACATTGTAAAACATCCACAGTGACTGACAAGCGGACACTGAATGATGTGAGGACATCTTGATTAACGGGGATGGAGAGAAGGCTTCATGGGTGAAAGGAATCTGACAGTGGAGTTGTTGTCAGGACTGTAAGAAAATGAGGATACAGTTGTGGCAATTGAACTGTGATGTCTGGGTGCGTCTGATGTCAGGAAAGGTGTCGCACAGAGAAGGGTTTAGTACATTTGTTGGCTGACTGCTACTTTCATTCTCAAGGACATCAGTATATGGATTGCTCTCAAAGTTGGTTGCTGTCAGTCAGCTAATGGCTACTGCATGTCTCTTTTCCCCTGCTGTAAGGCTCTATGGGAAAACGATGGCAATTATGTGGTCAGTTTGACAGCATTTATCATCTCAAGTGTATTTGAACTTGAGTTTTTTTTTTCATGCTTCGCTTTTCACATTGCTCATAGTTTATGGCCAATTTTATCTCATTCTATGGGAATTTTGGCCTTTTCATTTTTGTACAACCTTAATGATCTGCTTAATGTCAGAAATGTATTAATAACTATCTATAATTTGTTATGAATAAGCAGCATCAGTTCATGGAAATGGTCAATTAGAGTCTTGAGGAATGCTCTTTTAAATGACGACTCTCTGATACTAAAAGCACACTTTGAGAAAGGAACAGAAGTTCATGGGTCAAGCTGCAGTTTTCCCTAAAGTCCTTCTGTCAAGTTTTTTATGCACCAGCTTTCAGTTTCTGACTTCAGTTTGTATCTGAATCACATGGCATCCGATCATTGGTCAGTTCTGCTTCTGAAGATCTTCATCAACCTTGTCCGTGACTTCATGACTGAGATTATTATTAGTTGAGTGTTTCCTGTTGGAGGTCTAGACTCGGTTTATTCAAGGTTCTCATGTTAGAGTTGCTTCTTTTAGCTCAGGACTGCTATAAATAGCCGTCATTGTGCACGTTTCTGGGTTCTTTTTAGGGTTTCCTCAAAAGAAGGGTGTGTTGATGCTATATTTTGGATTTGCCCCTTGGGAAGACGGAGGACTGTATGTCTGTGCTATTTCAGAGTGAAAAATAATTACACATGGATGTGGTTGTGCGTAGGGAGACCAGACTCCTCCCCTCTTACCGTCACCCAGAAATCCTTGGGGCTGTTTATATATGCGTGCCTGTTCTTAGTTTAGGGGGGTGAACTAATTGCTGGCTGTATATATATATATGAAGAGTTCAGATGCAAAAGCCTCTAAGTGCCATTTGAAATTTTCTTCTAGAATGATAATTTTTATCAAGCTTGTATATTTAAGTTCAGTGATTTCACTTAAATGGCAATGATAATTACCTATTAATTGTTATTTAAGTGAAATTACTGAACTTAAATATACAAGTTTGATAAAAATCATCATTAAAGAAGAAAATTTCAAATGGCATTTAGAGGCTTTTGCATCTGAACTCTTCATATATATATATATATATATATATATATGAGGGATGAAATTACAATTATTTTGATGTCAATCTCCAGACCCCCATTGTGTGTGTATCCTTTCAACACATTATAAAAGATCTTTGTGTTTTTAGTATAACAGTCATTGAGTTTGTGTCATTTCTGTGACTCGGTACAGTATCAGTGTGTACATTCTGTATGTAGATAATAGGTCTCTTAGATGGACAATATGTGCATGTTTGTTGGTTTTTGAGAGAGGGAGAGATTGTTCTCAGCTTATGTACTTATCTTGAATTGGAAATATTTCTATTAGTCAACAAAACACATGAGAAGTGTTTTGTCCCAGGTAACGTGCCTGTCCCACAAACACAACGTTCATTAAACATATCATTAACAGCTATTTTTGTGAATGTAAAAGCCACTTATAGGTAATGAGCCTTGTTTTTCTTGTGGGCATGTGGTTAGCTGAGGCACCAACCATCTCATGTTGTCACATCTGCTCTTTTCTTTTGTAGAGCGAAGGCAGCTGCTTGATGGATAGGACTGCTTGATTCTGCCATAATACTTTAAATTGAAGGTTTGGCCTGATAAGCTTGGCTTTATATGCTGAGCTTGGGGCGCAGAAACCACACATCTGCAGCATATGACCAGTTTAGACAAATGACAATGCCAGTTCTATGAATATTTCTGCTGGAATACAAACTGTAAGTTGAAAGTGATGATGATGACGATGATGTTTTAGTGATTATATCCCTTACAAAAATGTACCATGTTAACTATATAGTTTCCACTAAAATACCAGTTCAACTAAAATAATACAGTAATCAGGTTACTAGAGCTATTGTTACTGATATTACTTGTAATAATATAACTGGGGGTTCAGGTATTCCCTAAATTATGGGGCCAAATGTACCTACAAGAAAGGCAATACAGAAGACTTTGTGGGGACATTTTTTGTTTCCCATGAGAAAAACAGCTTAAATAGTTGTTGTTGTTTTTTTGATGGGTATCTGTAGGGGTAGATGATAAAATATACAGTGTGTATCGTATAAAAATCTCCAGGGAAGGTCCCCATAAAACATGTAAATGTGCGTGCGAGCCTCGGTCTGTGTGTATCTCAGTGTAATGACACACTGTCAGTCTGTTTCTCTGCATACTGTAAACAGAGCAGTCGATGTATGAGGTTTCGCCCAAAGTTGTGACGTCAGTCCTTCCCCCATATCTCCCTCTCTCATTGGCTCACTCTTTCTCATGCAGTCCCCACATGTCCCATATCTCTAGCGCCTGTGTTTAAACTAATGTTTGTGTGTCGTTCTCTGTCTTAGCTCTAAATACCGGTTTCATCTGTAACGTCCCGTGCTGAGGACCGGACCCTCCCTCTCTGTAGTTGGTCTTCCTGACCACAGCCTCCTGTTCACTAACAACATAATGAGGCACGATACGCTCCCCCCCTGGAAAAATGATGTCTGTAAAAAGAAGCTTTCGCCTCCTCACTAACCACAATTGCTTTGTGTATAAATATAAGTATTTGAAAGGCAAGGCGCCGGTCTTTGTAAAGCTACTTGGTAGTGTTTTTATTGTGGGAAGTGCAATACATTTGAATTTAATTTATATTTTAAACTGATGGAAATAAAGTAGATTTGACATTTGTATAAAACAGGGTGTGGTGAGGCTCTCTCTCAATCTCAAAGAATCCTTGCTGTTTCACAGCTGTCATTCATCATCATCGTTATTAAATTATTCATAGCACAATAAAAAAATATGTAACTCTACGTGTGATTTAGTAGAAAATCACACATAGTATATACAAAATAAAAGATTGTGTTGTCTTATGAGGAACATGTTTTAGACACTCAAACGTCAAGGTAGTCAATTTCCAGTATAATTCATGGGAATTGCATCCTGCAGTTTAAATTTGGATTAGGAATGAGTCACAGGCGATACGGCGAGGCGATAAGAGGAAGATGATCTATTCTTTGTTGATGCATTCCACATAAATCTCATTCTGGGATCTTCACTCTTTATATTGTTTACTTCTTTAAAAGGGAGAGAGAGAGATTTTCCAAACAATGGTTTTGAAAAGATAAATTAAAAGATGGTTTACAGATGTTTTTTTTTTTGAAAAGAGAACACTTTTTTTATATGCATATAAATATTTTTTTGTATTTATTTTAATAGACCACATAAAAAAAATAATAAAAAAAACAGGTGGAGGAACGGTACTTCTAGATGGTCTTACACCGGCAGACTTCAGATTTCATGCTGTATATTACTGTACCACAGATGAGTCCCTGCTGGACTGTTGACCTTCATCTACTATATGGTGATGTGACAAAGGGATTTGATATTTAAAATGGATTCAATTGTTGATGAGATCAAGTTTTACTTCCCTTTCACAATCAAATTATTTATTCATTTCAGTGAATGCATCCTCTGTTGAACACATGAAGTGCGAAGCCCCTCACAGACATGCTGTAAAATGACAAGGTCAGTTCTTCCGATTTGCACATTACAATTGTAAAATGAGCCTATTTCCAAAAAAAGTGGAGCATCCCTTTAACTGTAGCTAGTAGTTCTGTCATCTGACACCTCAGCAAGTGTTTGTATTTCTTATCAGAAGATAAGATGAAGAAGACGTTGCACGTCAGAATCTCTGCAATCTGTTCATTCAAAGTGATTATTTGGGAAGCCAGATGTCAAACACTATTTAGTGGCTTTGATTACAAATGAAAACTGATAATAAATTAATAAGTGTACTGTAGTTACATTTACCCTTACAAAAAATGCTATGCTATGATGTTAATACCACTTAAAGTAGTGAAATTAATGAAGAGGAATTAACATGTTTATCAAACTTGAGGCCTGAGTCAAACAGAACACATAAAAGTTCATGAGAATTTAACTCGCCAAGATCCGGCTTACCCATAGAAATCACTTGGTCTGAACACTTACTTTAGGTTTATTCTCATTTAAGGCTAAAAATAAATGATGTGTAAGCCGGCAGGTGAGCCAAAAAGTTTATTTCGGACCCTCACAGCACACACGAGCATGGCACAGCGGCCAAAAACACACGCACGAGCATGGCACAGCGGCCAAAAACACACGCACACACGAGCATGGCACAGCAGCCAAAAAAGCCCAAACACACGCACACAAGCATGGCACAGCGGCCAAAAACACACGCACAAGAGCATTACACAGTGGCCAAAAACACACGCACGCACGAGCATGGCACAGTGGCCAAAAACACACGCACACGAGCATGGCACAGCGGCCAAAAACACACGCACACACAAGCATGGCACAGCGGCCAAAAACACACGCACACACGAGCATGGCACAGCAGCCAAAAACACACGCACACACAAGCATGGCACAGCGGCCAAAAACACACGCACACACAAGCATGGCACAGCAGCCAAAAACACACGCACACACAAGCATGGCACAGCGGCCAAAAACACACGCACACGAGCATGGCACAGCGGCCAAAAACACACATAAGGATATTTCCGCACTATAAGGCGCACTTAAAAGCCTTTAATTTTCTCAAAAAAACGACAGTGCGCCTTATAATCCGTGGCGCCTTATGGATCAATTGGTTGACCCACAAACTCGCGCTCTTGTCCATCTTGCACGCTCTGTCACACTGCCAGTTCAACCACGTACAAATCACTGTCCCCGGCGCTGCTCGCGCGTCACAGAATGTTCATAAAGTGCTCCCCGTTCAGCGCTCTTTGCGCTCCACTTAACTCGAACCCGCTCGCTCCAAAAAAACGAAAAGAAAAAAAAATCTGCATTTGTATTTCACTTTTTGGTTTTGGCCTTACCTTACAAAGAACTAAAGACCAACAACAACATTTTCCAAACAGAAATGTTTCATTTCAAATTACAAATTAGGACTATGTAAGAACAGGAATGTAGCATACACAAAAAGTCCTGTCAAATTAAACGAATAAATGGGCCTAATAATATGAATAAAAATTATAAACAAAAATATACATAAAAGTTTTAAAAGTAAATTAACTATAGGCCAGAATTTTGATAACTGAACTTTTGCTCAACGCGCACAATAAAAATTTAAATGGGCTTATAACCATTGTAACCAAACTGCTGTAAAATTAAACGAATAAATGGGCCTAATAATATAACTAAAAATTATATAAACAAAAACGTAAAAAATATATATACATAAATGTTTAAAAGTAGGCTAATTAATTATTAGGCCAGATTTTGATAAGCCTAACTGATTTTTGCGCAGCGCGCACTATTAAAATTTTATTTGGCTTAGGCCTAGGCTATATCATCTGTACACGCAAAAAAACAAAAACTGTAAAATTAAACGAATCAATGGGCCTAATTATATAAATAAAAATTTGGCTATAGGCGTACCTCAACGTGTTAATAAAAAGTAAATTAACTAACCTATTAGGCCACCAGACTTGTATAACAAAAGTTCAGTTACAACAAAACTGAATTCTCTGTAGCACATCTAGTGGATGCAACGCAAACCCAGTAGAACGTATTCAGTATTTTATGCGCCTTAGGCCTCTAATTCGTTGCGCCATATGAAAAATGTTCTAAAATATATAACCCACACCGGATTATAAGGCGCAACTTCAACGAATGACCATTTGCAACATTTAGAACATTTTTTCGCCGTATAGTGCGGAAAATAGCCTACGGGTATGATAAAAAGAAGCATGACCTACCTTATTGCATCAGCGCGCTCTTCTCCGCTACCCTTTCAATGATGCAATCCGTGTCCAAACAAACCAGAGGCTTCAAGATGCTCCTGTGACGCTGTGCTCCTTAATCGATTCTTGATTAATTTTAACGTGGAAAAGCTTCGCTCACATGCCAGACAGAGTTAACAGAAACTTGTATCCAAGTCTGATTAGATGGTAGGAGCAGGTTATACCTTTGTAGGACATAATAACAACAGATGGGACATTTACTGCAAGATTGGTAGGTTTTGTTCACAACATCCCATTCTTCATCTGGAGTCTCCTCATCATCGCCATCCTCAGTACTCATCTTGGTCAGATAATCTTCGCGCACAGACACCTTCAGCTTGTCCCAGTGCGTAGCCAGGCTAATAGTTCACCATGTAAGGCCTCAGGAGTTGCTCTGCTATCGTGTCTGAGTTTGGCGCTCAGGGCATTCAGTGCGCCTCCAGGTATACCGTTACATTTCAAGTCATTGAAATTCTGGGGATCAAGCAGGGCGAAATCTGTGTATAGTCTCTGTTTTTAGCAAAACGTCGGGAAATACTTTCAATGATGGTATCCAGAATGACATTGTGCACTTGTACCTCATACTTGTTGTCATCACCTGGATCGCCTGGCATCTTTTTTGTCTTCTTTAGTCTCCGGTTTGGCAGCGCATGTTCCACCTCTGCGTTTGTCTCACACACGACATTTAATTCTCCATTGGCCCATTGCACAAATGCGTTTGTTGCTGTCCTTACCCCCTTAAAATCCCTTGCATATTTTTTCAGATTGTCTTGTGTGCTTGTGACAAAGCGATGGGCCGTGAGCAAATCCATTCCACTAGTTTGCGAATACTTGGAAAGTGGAGTTGTTTGTTGGAAGATGCGTAAAAACGTCTAGGCAGTGAGGATGATTTGGTATTTCAGCAGAGCCTCTGCATAACCGTCGGCCTTCGCACGCACAGTCGGCTTCATGTTGTCTTTCTCGAGTGTAACAGGCTTGAGTTTAACAACAAGATCAATGTAAAGACATCCTTCTGGATCCCAAAACTTCCCAAACAATTTTGTAAGCGCAGCGTCTTTGGCCCACCATCGGGTAATCAACCCTGATTAGGCGGAGCACTCCACCTGATGAAGAAGGTTCGTTTAGCCGTAGTCACGTGACGTAGGTGTTTTGAATCACGCTTCGGAACAATGTTTCGAATCATCTGCGCTTCGGGATCACGCAAAGCTTCGAAATGAATTGTTTCGCGTCAGCCATCCCTAAAATATCCCGTAGATTAGAAGATTGGAAGATTAGAAATTGGTCAGATAACGTTATATCAAAATTGGATTTTTTTTTTCAGAAGGGGAGTAACTGAAGCATGTTGGTAGTCAGAGACTGTACCAGTCAGGGACCGTGCCACTCAAACTTATGTTTATAAAAAGCAGGAGATCAGGCCCTATGATTTCGACGATTTGCTTAAAAAAAGTGTGACGGAACGAGTAATATCATATGGACAAGAGGTAGGGTTTAGATATTCAACAATATCTCTGCTAGTATGTAGAGAAATTGAATTGAACATGCTCCAGATAGATGAGCACCACTTCAGAGAATACATACAGTAAGTCAACAGTGTTTGTGGTCTTGACCTTGGCGGCAAAAAAAGAAAAAAAGTACACAAACAACAACCCAGGGTTTAAAACAGAGACTATAGTGGAAAATAAAATTCTTGGATTATGATTTTTTGAAACAATCTCTGAAAGAAGTTTAGATTTAGCCGATATTAAGATATTATTATTGTTTAAATTAATATTATATTAATCAAATATGTACAATATTTCATATTAATAATCAAAATAAATAGTGACATTTTATTTAATATTAGATTTACATAATTATTTTATTTTAAAGATTAAATTAGATTTAACTAGATACATAAAAAAACATTATTAATGATGTTTCAAACTATTCCAAATGTGTTAGCGTCTTTGGAAATCCTCACAATTTTTTATCAAATAAATGCTACAGATTTTTCTCATAAGGAGCATCTCATCAGATCAGAAACAAACCTTCATGATTAAACATTGTCTAGAAAACTTTGTGTCTGCTGTAGATTGTGTCCTGGCACAGACGCATCATCACACCGTGTTCCTAATTCTGTTTTATGCTGTGGGACATACTGAAAATAAATACAGAAGTGGCTACATTTAACCACAAGGCTCATCATCACAAACGTAGTGCAGGGACTCAGAGACACACACCTGGAGCCCAAACACAGACTATATGAGCATACACACACACACACACACACACCAATAGAGTCATCCCACCCTTCCTGCAGGACGCCATATAATTACTCCTGTAAGTAAGCAAGGTGCACCAGTTGGCTCTAAGCAGGAGAGATCCTCCTACCCCTGGACTCTCTCTCATTCACTCCTTCATTCTGTCTTTCCCCTCCTTCCTTGCCTATTCTCCTCTCTCTTATCCTCTCAAGACTCTCCAAGCTGTGCATCTGCCACTGATCTGAGACCAGTGAGGCGAGACCACTGCACGACTCCACAGTGATCCAAAGGACCACGGCACCCTGGGACCAGAACTTAAAAGTGCTCATCTCCAGGCCAGGCGGAGTGAAAACTGGGTGAGAAGGATAGAGGGAGGAACAGAAAGAGAAGGCACACACTCAACTCAGTGGCAGTATGGAAATGGAGAGGCTGGGGAGAGGAGGAACCAAACCGAACGCGGGCCCCAACACTCTCCTGAAAGCTGCGCTTGCAGTGTGTGTGTGTGTCTGCATTGCACTACTGATAGCCGTCATTACGGGTGAGACATTTGAATGCACAATTACATACTTACTGCTAATGTGACGTATACATCTATCCAGATAGATGGATTGTAGATAGATAGATGGACAGATAGATTGATTGATTTGTGCTCTTCGGTCAGTTGTGTGTTTGTGTATGAGATTATTTTAGGAGTGTATTCTGTTACACACACACAGCGTGTCGTTGAAGGCTGTAATTAGCACAGTAAGTAGGAGCTCTGGTTAGGAAACATGTATATGCGTCTTTAAAGTTTTGAGGCTAAAGGGCCGTGAGTCGTTTAGGGAATGTGGGTGTTTAAGTTTAGAAAAGTGTGTGTTTTTAAAGTTGACAGTTGTCCTAAAAATGACCATCTAAATGTATGACTTTCTTCTGTTGAACATAAAAGAAGATATTTTAAAGAATGTTCAAGTTGCTCTTTTCTCTAAAAATGAAAATGACCAGGTTTGTCAAGCTCCAAAAAGAATTTTGGAGTGAACTGTCCCTTTAAGAGTGCTGACTGTGAGTGAGTCTTGTCTCATGGAACCTGAGACATTGTGAACGCACATCTCATGACATGCTGCGTGACTGTGTGGATGTACAGTATTTTGGTACACACAAGTGTCTTCCTACTGTTGAGACAGCAAATAAATTGTGTTCTTATTGTTCTCAGTTGTTGAGGGCTGCCTGCATTTTTTGCGGTGAGACTAGAGTGTAATTATGCTCATTTCTGTCTGTACATATTCTAGTCACACACACACGGCTGTGTGTGTTGGTTCTGAGGATAATGAGGCTCAGTCCCACGGGGCCGGGTGCTGGATCCTGCTGTGGTCATCTGCTGTCCAGTTGTGGACTGAACCATAAACACAGGCCTTTAAAAGCAATGCTTGTCTGATTTCACAACATACATACAGTTTTGCACTCACCCAAACTCACTGACACAAATTCACACAGTTTCACTGACCTCTGCATGGAGGGTTTACACTGATCATGTTTCAGTATGTTGAAATAGATATTGCAAAAATGCATTCATTGTACTTTTCCTCGCTCAATAAAATTAAAATAAATTACATTAAAAACTGTAAAAAAGCGAAATATATTGAAAGCAAACAAATACACAAAATAATTAATATTTTGTTCCAGAATTTGTTCGATTTCATTTTAAATTCCAAGTAAATGACAATATAAAGGAACTAGATCCCATCCTTCGACGAAGATGTAACCATTGCAAGCAGTGCACAGGGATAGTTTGTTTAAATTAAAAAAAAATTTGTAAAAAGCTAGTTATATCTAATATATTAATGTAATATATTCAGATATATTTCATTTAATTTTAATTTACTTTAATTTAAAAACCAAGCACAGTCGAATAAACAGGTCAAACAAACAAGCAAGAAAGAGAAAATGTAACTCAAAAGTAACAAACATTTTATTTTCCATAAAAATTAACACTGTAACCTAATTAGCTGTTTTTTTAAGAAGTAACACTAATTTTACTTTTCCCCTGCCCAGTTTGTAGTGCAGCTTCTTTGGAATGTGTGTAGTAGAGCATGCACTATGTTTTTGTCCTGTGACATCCAGAGCATGGACAGCTGAAGCCTGAGCACAGTGGGGTGCGTGTGTGTGTGTGTGTGTGTGTTTGTTCATTCGTAGCGCGGTGTTTGGCAATAATTTCAGGGCATAGTTGTCTTGACTGGTTTACTTGACAGATTTTTTTTTTCTCCCCCTGTAGTGTCACACAAAGCAAGCGATGAAGACGTTTGCCTTACCCCACATTGTATTGAAGCAGGTAAACCACGTTTATCATTAAGCCATGTAGGGGCTAGAATGTCATAATGACTTTTTTCTTAAAGCTACACTGTGTAATTTTTACCCCCATCTAGCGGTTAAAAAGGTATATGACCATCTAGTGAATATTAGTTTCTGTTCCTCTCAATTCCGATTTTGTTTTAACTCCTACGGTGGCCAATGTAGTCCAAGATTAACATGACTACCAGTTCGACCTCGTCCATGAGTGTTAACTCAAACGTAAACGCGAAAGGTGAAGCTTGAATTAACAGGTATGTCCCTCTTTGGCTAATGTACTTTCAAGATGGAGGGGCAACATGGCGATCAACATTAGAACCCCTTACCGGTATGTATTTTCAATGGCATATTATACACTCCCGAGAATACTTTATTACTTGAACGAAGTAAATATACATTAATGAGCACATATATTTTTGAAAGAACTAAGTATTTTTAGCTAAGAATAAACTAAAAGAGTTACACAGTGTAGCTTTAAACTTGGCGCCAGTAGGCAACTACCTAGCAATTCCCTAAACTATTACTTATAGTAACTAAACTCACTTTTACTTTAAACATAACAAGCAGACATTATGATTCAGAAAAAAAGCTCAGCTCACTTGTTTAAAATTACTGTAATGATGAATCTGTGTTTGATGTGTCACCTCTAGCCGGTTCTATTCTGAGTAAGATGGATCAGTCTGTTGATCCATGTGATGACTTCTACCAGTACGCGTGCGGAGGCTGGCTCCGGGATAACCCCATTCCGGAAGACTTATCCAGCTATGGGATTTACCCGTGGCTCAGACAGAATGTAGACCTCAAGCTGAAAGGTGCACTGACCCACATGATTCTCAACTGAATAAAACCTGCGTCCCAAATAAGGTGATTCAATATTGAATCTTTGTGCCACAGAGTTGTTAGAGCAGCCCATCCAAGGCGAAGACATCGAGGCAGTGAAGAAGGCCAAAGTCCTCTACACGTCCTGCATGAATGAATGTAAGAACCGAAAAGCTCTTTGCGAGAGGTTCTCTCGTATTGCGTAAGTTTAGCCTACGCTACGGGTAAAGTCGTCTTTTTTCGAGATATTGAAGCCAAAAATTATCCTTAATTTTGCATTCTTTGTCATCGCAGTGCAGCAGCTAGCAGACCTAGAGCATTCCCGTTTGGCCTGTCCCTAGCACCCCGTACGTTCACAAAGTGGATGGACGTGGCTCGTCTCGCCCCTTTGAGAATTCAGAATTCAGGGCGTGCGAATTCAGATCTATATGTACGATTGGCTGATTTTAGCACAGTCGGAGATAGAACCCGTATCTCACAGAACTATCGCTCCTCAGTCATTTGGAAAGCTTGAGTCTCATGGTCAACTGGACCAAGAGTTCATTACGTTGGCAAGGGGTTCCCGTAGTGTAAGCTAAATTTACGCAATATGAGAGAACCTCTTGCAAGAAAATGTACTTGGTTACCTAACGTAACCTCGGTTCTCTCTAGAGAGGGAACGAGTATTGCGTAACCGGCCATGCTCGCGCCACGAGCGATTTTCGCTTTAGATGATGAAAGCAGGGAAGCAGCCTCCGAGCCATGCTTTTATACACTAAGCCACACCCACTTGGCAGGCTGTGACACGTAGTGGGCGTGACTTCACGAAAGGCTCAGTGGTAGGAGCAGCCAATG
This sequence comes from Pimephales promelas, assembly GCF_016745375.1. The sequence goes on along the minus strand of NW_024121299.1, from coordinate 2,771,224 downwards.
AGTGCGCCAGACAGCCTGCTCTAGGTCTTCCTAGCTGCTGCACTGCATTGACAAAGAATGAAAAATTAAGGATAATTTTTGGCTTCAATATCTTGAGAAAAGATGACTTTACCCATAGCGTATGCTAAACTTAGGCAATACTCATTCCCTTACTAGAGAGAACCAAGGTTACGTTAGGTAACCGAGTACATTCCAAACAGCACTAATATGATTTGATGCTCTAGAAACATTTCTCATGAACGGCAGAGTGGTAAAAATAAACCGTAAACCGTTTGGGACTGGAATTGAGACTTTACATGATCTTATACATCAGGGGTGTCGGGTGAACAAATGTAAATTTGACTTCTTCATCTGTCCACCTGACAGCTATCCTGGAGATTGAGGATGCCAAACCTCTGCTGAAGAATTTACAGCAGAAAGACTTCCGCTGGCCCGTTCTAGGCGATGCGTTGGGCTCTTCCTCGCGGTGGGTGGAGTCTCAGTTTAACCTGCTGGAGACACTGGCACAGATACGCAGTCAGCACAGCAAGTCTGTCCTTATACGGCTTTTTGTCTCTCCTGATGACAAGAACTCCAACCAGTACATCATCAAGGTGAGATGAACATGTCGTCAAATGTCAACCTCAGGCTCAACCAATTGCGCGAGTTGGGGTGGAAAAATTCATAGCAATTCTTTTTTTCTTTTTCCTAGCTGGATCAGGCCTCTTTGTCACTGTCATCCAGAGAAGATTACATCACCAACACAACTGAGGCACAAATGGTACATCGGTACATCTGTCAACCTCCTTAGCCTATATGTCATTGCATGCAGTCACAGTCTGGCCTGGTTTTATCTCTGCTTTCTCAACCCATTCTTTTCATGCCTCTCTGCAGTATCGAGAAGCTCTTTTAAGGTTGATGGTCGACGTTTCTGTCATGCTCGGAGCCGATGAACGGGCTGCTGAGGCTCAGATGAAATCGGTGCTTGATTTTGAAATGAAACTTGCAAAGGTGAGAAGCAAAACACTGGAAAATCTAAGGCCAAATTCCTTCAAATCACTGGCATTGAGAAAGACAACAGGGCTGTCAGGGTACTTGATGCTTCAATGGAGTGTGTGCTCTTCTGTAGATCGTGATCCCCTATGAAAACCGCACCAGTGAGAACATGTACAACAAGTATAGTTTGTCTAAACTGCAGCGCACTATTCCAGATGTAAGTATATTATAATTCAAATAAATGTATATTTTATGCCATGTCACTCATACTCGTATACACATGATACTTAATTAGTGGATGGGTTTTTCCTAGCCCCCCCAAAAAAAATTTCTGGGGTAAACAATCTCTGTTTAAAAATGAAATAACAATGCTGTTCTAAAGTAATTTTTACCCCCAGTAATCTGACTCTAAATCCCAGGTGAAAACTGTAATTTTGTAAAAAATAATAATAATAATGTAAAGATATATTCATTAGCCATATATTCATTGCCCATACATAAGTGTGGGATGGAACTATTAAATTAGGGGCGAGGGGTAAATTAGGGGTCACATCAACATTGGTCAAAAGTGTTTTCCAAAAACTACTCATCCCACCTTTAAATGTCCCAATCGAACTATGGCCTAATACTGGCTTAATCTAAACTAAAGTGTATTTGTTTATATAGAATTTGACATTAACCTAAATTAATAAATGCTGTTAAAATATTGATCATTGTTTCATTTTACATAATTCATTAACTAATGTTAATGAAATAAAAATGTTACTGTAATTCAAGTAAAATAATTTCAAAATTCAATTTACCTGGTACAAATATAAATATATTTCTAAATGCATAGTCACACTACACTAGAGTTTACCCAGGTATAATTGCATTTGCTTTTTGCAGTTTAACTGGCTGGGTTTTGTCAGAGCAGTGATTGACACTGAGCTGTACCCAGACCTGAAAATCTCCTCTTCAGAGCAGGTGATCGTCCGTGCCCCACAACACTTTAAAGACCTCTTCAAACTCATCAACGTCACAGAAACCAGGTATCCAGACAGCTCTGTAAGGAGCAAAACCCTATTAAAACATCAGAGCCCCGAGGCTCTGCCTTTGTTGATCTGGACAGTGTCAGTTGTGTGATCACACACTGTTTATGTGTGTGCTGTTTGTGAGTTTATCTCTTTATTACCTGCTCTGCTCAATAACAGAGTCAAGATTACTTTGTAATTAAGCTGCTTCAAATGTTTTACTTGCAACCTCGCCTCAGGACAGTTGCCAATTACGTCATATGGAGATCAGTATTTTCCCGAATCACCACGTTGAGCCGACGCTTTCTCTACAGATACCTGGACTTTGCTCGGGTTAGTGAACCAACTTCTCATTTTTACCCTCCACCAATCTTTAAATAAAAATAGACTTGCTGAGGTTAAAAATACCCGTCTCTTCTCAGGTTATCTCGGGGACCACCTCTCTGACCCCTCGCTGGGACAAGTGTGTAAATTATGTAGAAAACACACTCATCTATGCCACCGGTAGGCTCTTTGTCGATAAGCATTTCCAGGAGGACAAAAAACACATGGTAAGACTTTTAAGTATTTAGATATGGAACCATTTTATATTCAAATTCTGCTTTGCCATTACAGGAATAAGTTGCATCTTAAAATATATAAAAATAGAAAAAAAAATATTTTCAATTGTAATAATATTTCTGTTTTTACTGTACATACATAAGTGTTGTAACTATTTGAAACTATTCTTTCTGTCCACACACACATATGTACATATAATTACAATTTTAGTTTTTGTCCCCATCTAGTGGCACTAATTGTGAATAACAACATAAAACGCTGGAACTCAGTTTTAACTTCTAAACTGCCAAACAGTACTTTGAATGCTAATGTATTTGTCCTTTATGAAGATGGAGGAATTGATAAATGGTATCCGGTGGGCGTTTATCGACATGCTAGAGAAGGAGAATGAGTGGATGGACGAAGAAACAAAGAAAAAAGCAACAGAGAAGGTGTATTACCAGTGTGTTTGTGATGGCTATGAATCCACAGCATGTCCTTTTCTTTATCATTACTGTCTGTATATTACTTTAGGCTCACTCAGTCTTGGCGAAAGTGGGTTACCCAGACTTCATCCTAAATGACACCTATATTAACGAGGACATCAAACGAGTATGTTTGCAAGCTTCTCAGATTTTGTTGGTCATGGTGATGATGATATTCCAGTTTTAATTGTGTTTGACAGATGTCAGTGCAACTCAAAGTCATTGGGGTTTTATGTGTATGCACAGTTGTCGTTCACTCCGACGGACTACTTTGGGAATGTCATGCAGACCCTGAAGTTCATAGCTCAGTCTGACATCGCCTGGCTGAGGAAAAAAGTCCCACGCACAGAGTGAGTTGTCAGCATTTTCAAAGCCTGTTCAAATGAGATGAATCTATCTTTGTTTGAACAAGATGAAACATCCATTTTTATTTCACTCAGGTGGTTCACCAACCCAACTACAGTAAATGCATTCTACAGCTCCTCTACCAACCAGATCAGTGAGTTATGTGTTTCAAATACACAGCTTGGTTGATCACAGCATTCTGTATTTTTATAAAACCGAAGTTTCGCCTTAAAAATGTAAGACAGCAAAATGACTGATTAATCTCAAAATTGTTCACTAAGCAAAGAAAACTACATAAAATAAATGAAAATTAAACAAATGAATGACTTTTATTCAGTAAGGACGCATTCTATTTCAAATACTGTGCTTTTGAACTTTCTATTTGTGAAAGAATCCTGAAAAAAATATTAATAACAGATATTAAACAGCACAACTATTTTCAACATTTTCTTGAGCTGTAAATCTGCATATTAGAATGATTTCTGAAGGATCATGTGACACTAAAGACTGGAGTAATGATGCTGAAAATTCAGCTTTACCATCACAGGAATAAATTACATTTTAAAATATGTATATAAATAGAAAACAGTTTTTTAAATTATTAATATTATTGTAATATTATCCAGTATAATGTGTGTTACAAAGAACACTTTTCATTTGAGTTTTTGATGTTTTTAGATGTTTGGTGTTTGTTTAGATATACTGGATCGTGTTCTTCTTTTACCCAGGATTCCCTGCAGGAGAACTTCAGAAGCCATTTTTCTGGGGACTAGACTATCCTCGGTGAGACATAGACACTTCTTCTTGTTGATGTTTTCTGATTCAGCTCAAGCTAATTTGTGAAATGTGTTCTTGTGTCAGATCACTGAGCTATGGAGCGATCGGTGTAATTGTGGGGCATGAACTGACCCATGGATTTGATAACAATGGTGAGGGCGTTTAATTTATAATGAGTCTCAACACATGCATTGCCTGATTCTCAAGGACATCTGTGTGTATCTGTGTTCATCTAGGTAGAAAATATGACAAAGATGGGAACTTGGACCAATGGTGGAGCAACTCCTCCATCAACCTCTTCACCGAAAAGACAAAATGCATGATTGACCAGTACGACAGCTACTACTGGAAGGAGGCAGGACTAAATGTACAGTAGGAACCAGCATTTTCAATGCATTTATATTTGAGCTACCAACCTAATACTTAATACCCACAATCTTCTCTCAAGGTCAAGGGGAAGAGGACACTGGGAGAGAACATTGCTGACAATGGAGGGATGAGAGAATCTTTCAGGGTATTACAGCATTTTCCATTAGATTATCAACTTGTCTCATTCCATACCTGTAAGACTTTCTTTGATGGATCACAGGAGAAGAAATTTGGAGAATTTCTCACAATTTGTGAACACATCATTGAGACTACTCTTCTGACCCGGATCAACTGATTCATAGAAAAATGTGACAAACATTCACAATTCAGACATTGCTACTTCTCTTAAGTCACAGTCACACACTACATTTTTATTTCCATTGACTTCCATTTATACTTATGTGAATGTGAGAGAATTGTGTATATGGTGAATTACAGTATATGTTCTTTTTTTAAAGACGCCACAGAGCGCTCCATTGTCCGTGAAAATTTTGCATACTTAAAGTCTACTGTGACTGCTTTTCCTGGAGAGTTAAGATATTCAGTGAATGAATTATTAAATATAGCATACAGCTAAATGGCTAAAGATTCATTTGAAACACTTTTATCATACTTTAATGGTTATTTTTTTTATCCTTTCTGAAACTTGAAAGCTCCAGTGACAATTCATTTTAATTGCATAGAAAAAAAATCCTGTCTGTGTTTTATGGAAGAGAGAATGTATTGAATTACATGAGGGTGAATTTTTAAACTATACCTTTAAAGCTACACTGCAACTCTTTTAGTTTATTCTTAGATAAAAACACTTAGTTCTTTCAAAAATATATGTGCTCATTAATGTATATTTACTTCGTTCAAGTAATAAAGTATTCTCGTGAGTGTATAATATGCCATTGAAAATACATACGGGTAAGGGGTTCTAATGTCGGTCGCCATGTTGCCCCTCCATCTTGAAAGTACATTAGACATACCCGTTAATTCAAGCTTCGCCTTTCGCATTTACGTTTCGGTTAACACTCATGGACGAGGTCGAATTGGAAGTCATGTTAATCTTGGACTACATTGGCCACCGTAGGAGTTAAAACGAAATCAGAATTGAGAGGAACAGAAACTAATATTCACTGGATGGTCATATACCTTTTCACCGCTAGATGGGGGTAAAAATCACACAGTGTAGCTTTAAAGGGTTAGTTCACCCAAAAATGAAAATTCTGTCAGTATTTACTCACCCTTATGTTGTTTCAACCCCGTAAGACCTTCGTTCATCTTCGGAACACAAATTAAGATATTTAAGATATTAAGATCGCTCCTGCATACAGTCCATAGGCTTCTTGAGGTACTGGCTCTTGCTGTCCCCGAAAAGTCATTAAAGACATCGTTAAAATAGTCCAAGTGACTACAGGGGCTCAATCTTAAGTTTATCAAACGACGAGAACACTTTTGTGCGCAAAAAAACAACAAAAATAACGACTTTATTTCAACTATTCACTTCCTTCTCCATGAGCCTGTAAGTCAGTTAACGTAGTGTGATTGCGTAGAGCTACGTCACACGTAGGCTCACTATTGGCCGACGCTGGTCATGTGTGTGTGATGCGTGTGACGTATAATAACAGAAGCTTACGCTATTAAACTAGTAACCTGACTCGCGCAGAGGGAGAAATAAACGAATAGTTGAAATAAAGTCGTTATTTTTGTTGTTTTTTTGCGTACAAAAGTGTTCTCGTCGTTTGATAAACTTAAGATTGAGCCCCTGTAGTCACTTGGACTATTTTAACGATGTCTTTAATGACTTTTCGATGACAGCAAGAGCCAGTCCCTCAAGAAGTCTATGGACTGTATGCAGGAGCGATCTTAGTATCTTAAATGTCTTAATTTGTGTTCCGAAGATGAACGAAGGGCTTACGGGGTTGGAACAACATGAGGGTGAGTAAATACTGACAGAATTTTCATTTTTGGGTGAACTAACCCTTTAATATTCCAGATTGTGGTATGTACAATTACAATTCTGTATCCATGTACTTGTGAATGTGTCTGCAGGCCTACAGGAGATGGATCGAGAAAGAGAGAGGAAACGAGGAGCCTCTCCTACCTGGTGTGGGTCTGACCAATAACCAGCTGTTCTTCCTCAGTTATGCCCATGTCAGTATTCAGTGTATCACATACATATTTGGGCCTAAATTTCAGATGTCACAGACATATTCTTACTAATTTAGAAGCGGTTGGAAAAGTTGAAAATGTTTCCTGTCTTTTTTAAAGGTTTTGTGTGTATCCTAAATAGTATGCGAGATTAGAATGACCATTTTATCTGATGGTGGCATGTTCAAATACCTGAGGACTGTTTTAGTACGCACTTAAAAGTACGCATTTTCCCATTACCCAAGTAATGTTTTGCCTGTGGTGTCTTGCCTTAAATAGGTCTCTTATTGATTTGTTTGTGTATATTGTTATGTGCTAGGTTCGCTGTAACGCCTACAGACCAGAAGCAGCACGTGATCAGATCCAAAGTGGAGCTCACAGCCCTCCTAAATATCGGTAAGGTGGAGTAATATATACAGCTCATTTACATCTATATTACATTCCCAATTCTTCAATGTCACTCACTTTACTCTCGTTGCAATGATGAAGGGTTATCGGGGCTATGAGCAACTATGAAGAGTTCCGTAAAGCTTTTAACTGCCCCGAGACGTCAGTCATGAACAGAGGGGCGGAGTCGTGTCGAGTGTGGTAATGAAAGTAAGGACCCTGTGAAGAATTCAATCACGGCACAACCCAAACCTCCATATTTTGTCCCGTTCACTGGTTTCTATAGAGAAACAGCGGTTACTAACACTGACCACTGCAGTGCCTGGCCCTCCTTCAGCCACTGGAATACTGTACACTCCTGAGAGCTTTCGGCCAGATCTGCGTTTTACTGTCAGACCTCAATTATAATGTGCAAATGGTAAACGGACCACACAAATTCCCTTGAGGCCTTCCTTTGGTTCATCACTGTTTTTTACTCAAACAAATTTGGTCGCACTGTTGCTTTAAGAGTGCTATAAATTATTATTTTTGTTGTTGTTGATAACAGTTAACATTGTCTGTCGTTTTATTTTATTGAACACGCTAGTAAATAATTATTGTTTTCCTGAGGTTTTCGAACTGTGTGGTGTGTTTGTTTTGTTTTTTTGCAGAGAAACAAATTTGTTTTGGTGTATTTTACATGTTCATGATGAAACGGAAGTAGCGACAGTATAATTATCGAAGAATAAAAAATGTAGGATGGGATATTTTGAGATGTGGGTGTTGTACTCAAAATTTGAGTGTTTAAGTGAAATTATAATTGGAGGAGTCCGGAATACGTAACCAAAGACCAAAAGATCAAATTATGACCTTTTGATTAAATGTCACAAGGTCCAAGAAATAAAAAACGAAGCATATGCAGTTATTCCAAATAAGATCTGTAACATGCAAGCATTTACAAAAAGACGAATGTACGTCATGTTTAATGTTGATATGGGTCATTTAACTGTTTCACAAGCTGCCTTTTTAGTTTATTTTTGAATTTATTTGGCCATGTAATAAGCAGGATAAAATTTAATCAGCCTGCTATTATAGAAAAAATAAATGGGACTGACAGTGTGATCAGGTCCAATTTTAACATCAACAAATGTGCAAGATAATCCAGACATTCATAAAGCACTGATACTGATTTTTTATTAATTTGTGTGTGGTTGCCTGTGTCTACACTTTTAAAAATAAAGGTTACAAACGGTCTTTTTAAAGCGATGCCATCGAAGACAATTTGGGTTTATTTTTATTCTAATAATCAGAAGAAGAATAAAGAAGAACACTTTTCCACTATAAAGAACATTGTACACAGAAAAGACTCCATGGATGTTAAAGGTTCCTCATGGATCTATAAATTCTATGAGTGCAGGTAGAGGAAATCAATGCAAATGTTCTTTTTTTCAAATGACCAATCAGGAAAGAATGTTTTAATAACAGTCTAACCAAGCACAGGGGGAAATCGGATGAATGACAAATGGAGGCAGCTCAATTGAACATAAACTCAAAGCACAGACACTGAAGCGGTCCAATAATGGACATAGGATGTGAACCAAAATCAATTGCTTTGACCTCCATTTATGCAAGAATAGTGGAAGTCTTGTGGGGACCAAACGGTGAAAAACAGAATTTCATTGATTGGACTGCTAAAAAGGAAAGGTCTAAAAATAACCCAGAGTTCCTGAGGAGATGCATCCGTCAGTCTGTGTGTTGTAGTGTTTGATGTCATTCTGAGGAGCGAGAGAAAGAAAGTGACAAAATATAATGGGTTCAAATGTCCAGGGGGCCAAATTTTCATTCTGCCCAGAGGAAACTGGATATGAAAGAGCAAGAGAAAGCCAGAGGTGCAAGGCGAGAGAGTTTTGCAGAACAATGCCAGAGGCGGCCAATTCATCCACTGAAGCATGAGGCTTGTGAATGTGAGAACACAACTGTGCCCTGCAGTCACATGCTATATTTCTTATATATATATATATATATATGCACTGTAAATGTAATTTAAGTTGAAATTACTTAAACATCCAGGTTGATTGTACTTACAAATTTAAGGTGTAGAATGCATGGAGTTTTTACTAAACCCATTAACTGACAAACACAGTACCTCTTGCCCGTTCATATTATATACCTACCAATTGATTTCTGTTGCTCATTTCCCCAAACGGCAAGCTTCTCTTTTTTTTGCCATCTAGCCTGGCTGCACAAAAATCCATTCATTAACAATGCATCAAATTAACCAAATTCATCAAAAGTTTGATTATACGTAAGTAATCAAGGCTCCTCAAAAGACTGTCTATCTCTCGCTCTCCCTCTCTCTGTCTTTGAGACAAAGACAATAACGCAATTATGAGCATTTATTGTATGTTCCTATGGTAACACAGCGCCCTATGGCTGCATTGGAACCTGCAGTTTGTAGAGGGATCGCACTGCCTGTGAGAGACCAAAAACTTAATTATAATATTATCAATGCAAACATCATCTTTACTCAAACCGATCACATACTCTCCCCATAATGCACTACAACTGGTGGCTTGAGTTAATGAGGAAGCGGGACAATCTCAGAGCGAAAAGAGCAATAATCAATTCAGTGGTTAATAGGCCTATCAATCTTTAAAAGATCACTCCCATAGTAATTAAAAGCTGATTGCATTAACTTAGCCTTTGTCTCGGTGTATTAGAATCGCTGCTGTAGATATTGTAGGCAATTACAGTACTAGATTTTGTGTTTGTGAGAGATGCATAAAGTTACCAGGTTGAGTGTTTTTAGGTTTGCCACTAGAGGGAGATTTAACCTTTATTGAATTTATAGGCCTATTTTTCTTTGTATTTTACCCTAAAAGGTGATTTGTATGTATGCATATTTAAACAGACGCATCACACTGGATGCTGCATCGGTTAAAGTGTAGTTCATATAAATAAAAATAGCTATCCATGCTTTGCCTTTTAGATATTACATGTTGCGGTATGTTATAGTTCACTTGGTCTGGTCTCGGGAGTTTAATTGCGTTTGGCTTGAGTGCCATCCTGATAGGCAGCATACAGAGATAGGAACAGGGGTACTAAGAGCTTTTCGAAAGCATTAAACACAGCTGGATGAGCCTGAAGAGCACACAACTTTTTAAAAAACCCAGACCACGTGTCTGTTAGATCTATCTATCTATCTATCTATCTATCTATCTATCTATCTATCTATCTATCTATCTATCTATCTATCTATCTATCTATCTATCTATCTATCTATCTATCTATCTATCTATCTATCTATCTATCTATCTATCTATCTATCGTGTTTACTGAAATAATCCTTTTTTATTAGGATGGGGGACTCTAAAAGATGCATGAAAATGAAAGGGAAGTGAAAATCATCTATCTACGTGTGTAATGAAAATATCGGGAGAGAGATATTGCTTGAATATCAAACTGGAGCCATTTTCAAAATGTACAGTGCTTCCGGATGACATTTAAGTGGCAGAGAATTGACATTATCCTTCCCAGGTGGTCCAGGTTATGAACCACAGAACCGCATGAATTCAAGCCATAAAATATGACAAGAGGAACATTTGGCTCAGACAGTTTATCTGCTCACAGGTTTTTGTAAAAATTGTGTTTTCTATCAGTGCCCAGTAGATTGCAGAAGACAGATTCACCTTTAATATTCTGTCTAAGAGCTAAGCTGGGACGGCACCGTTGAGAGGTCAGGTTGCTGGATTCACCTCAAGGGCTTATCCAAAATAAATACACTGGGAGATACACTGAAAAAGTGGAACGGCCAAGAAATGGAAGTATTATTTATAGACATGTATGGTAAAATGCAGCAGGAGATAGGGAATTCAGGAGCAAATCGTTTTCCTTGAAATAGAAAGAAAGACTGGTTGCCACTTTCTCACAACAAAACTCCTCATCAATAATGCACCTGTTAATATGCTTTAGTAATTTACTTCAAAAAGAAAAAATAAAGTTCATAAGGAGAGATAACTGTTTACATACTAAGGTACTCTGTCATTTAAGACCATGGGATTAGTTCACCTTTAAGGAGCTTTGGAGATCAGATTCTTATCTGTGAATGGTTGCTGAAAATCTTCTAGTGTGATCTTGAGGAAAGTCCATGTGTCTGGTGGTGGTGGTAATGATGGAGAATGGACTCAGAGGCGGGAATGATTATGGGGGTAATCAGAGTAACAGGCACATGAGCTGTCAGGTCGGAACGAATGTGAGAGATCTCAAGTATGATTTATGAATGGCAATCCAGGAGAACTAAATTATTGCCTCCGCCTCTCACGAAAAAATACCATCTGGAGTGGAACATGCTGACACACTTAAATCACATTCGATCGATCTAGGTGGTAGAATATATGGACACATGCTCCTCATGAATATCATGGTTTATGGAAATTTCAGGTGGAGGGATCTATTCATTTATTCACCAAGTGAATAAAAATGCAGGTCATCCATTTAAATGACCTGACTATCTCTTCCATGATGAGCATATTTTTAATGAAGTCCAAACTGAAGTAATTTTGATATTTTATAGAATGCTCATGTGATGCAACTATGATCTCAATGATGACGAGTCTCTGCTACATAAGATTAAGGAAAAAAATATTTTAAAAGTTTAGTTTAAAATATGTGCCAAGGTCTTAGAAAGGTTTCATTTGGGTAAAAAAAAAAAAAAGTCATGTTTTTAAATGCCTGCCCACAAAAATGATCTTGAAAAAAAATCATTTAAAATTCTTTTTTTTGTGTGTGTGATTATTTATTTATTCATTAATTCATTAAATTAATTTATTCATCCACATGTGCGAGCACAACTACATACAAGACCAGGGTTTGCTTGTAAAAGATATATATATATATATATATATATATATATAAATTATTTTACAATTATTTTAAGTACTCTAACAAAAGGAAAACATTATTATTTTTTACAAAACTTTGTACTTTTTAAAAAACATTTATTACTTTTGACATGGTCACATTTAAACATAGTTTTGATTGTACACGCCTTTATTTAATTATTTATTTTAAAACACTTTTTCAAGGTGAAAAGTTTTTTTTTAGGAAGATTGCACCACACGATGCAATTTTTATTTTCACATGATATTTTCAAAAAGCCTTTCAAAACCATATTAAACCAAGATGAGAACTCATGTGCATGTGTTTTAAAATATACTTTTAAAATGATTTCCGTCACCTCGGTCACTCTTGTACTGTATGTCATATGCAGCCGAGAATCTGAATGAGACTGTCTAGTATTACATCATAGTTACAACAGATGAGTGATGTAACGCCGACTGACAATACTATCTGTCAAATGACAAATGTCCTTGACGCAAATCTATTCGGTTGAATTTACTTCTTTCTCACACTTCACATTTGCGCGATGTGCCGTTGTCAGTAGAATAACTTGGATCAGTCATTGACAAGAACATTGCCTCAGGGTCTGGCGGACTGAACCATTACATATCCGTCAGGCGTTCTGACATCACTTCATCTCGCTGCCTTTACAAGCTGAAAGACACAGATGATTCATGATTTTATAAAAGCCAGCTCTAATCACCTGCTCTCACAGAATATAAATCCAAAACACAACGCCCTCAGCAAGACTTCCCTGACGAGCAGCATTTGCAGGCTACGCTGCCATTTGTAGCTCTGAAAACAGAAAGTACATTTCTAAAAGGGTTCTTGTCGCTCTGGCCTTTGGGCAAAATAAGTAGATTTGGAGAGAAAAGCCTAAGACTCAGTGTCTAACTAGATCAGACCTTTTTTTAAAGGGTTCTTATCCATCATGGTTTTGCAGCTAAAAGCATGCCACCATTACTCTGCTGTTCCCACTGAAAAGACACAGAGAGGCTGAAAGAGGTAGATAAATGAGGTGAAAAAAAGGAGAATGGAAAAGAGAGAAAGCGATTAGAAGGGAAAGGTAAATGGATTTTGTGTCCTAGGGGTTTATTTATTCTTAAAACTTCAGCTTTGTCTTATTTTCAAATGTCTTGGTTTAGTTCTTTGCTCTTGTATTCTTTTCGCTCTCTGACTTTCAATCTTAAACTAGAATGTACATTTCCTAAAGAAAATGTGAATGGTGCTTGCAGTGGCAAAAAACAAAACATGCATTGATACGGGTCTTGCTGAACGGTTGCTAGGGTACTCTGTTTGGTTGCTAGGTAGTTGCCAATGATGCTACTCCAAATGCTGCTTGCCACACATATCCTACTTTGGGTTTGGGTTGCTAGGGTGCTCTAATAGTTGCAAGGGAGTGGCCAGACAGTTAGCAGGGTTCAACCAATAGACTGGATGTCTGCCCAAATCAAAACAGCCAAACTCAAGTAGCTCTATTATGCTCTGATTCATTTATATCCCTCTTGTCTATTTTTCATTGGAAGTCTATGGGGTGGTTGCTAGTGCTGTAACTGGTTGCTAGTACTGGTTGCTAGAGTGTGGCTAAGAGAGAGAGAGAGAGAGAGAAAGGGCTCTGCGCGTGCCTGTTTGTGAAAATGTCAGTTGGGATTCAAAAACACGAAGATTCTGCCATTGTAAATCTATGGGATTTTTTCACCCGCTGTGCGCGAACCTTGTAGGGCCAATCCAGGCCTAGGTGGGTGGTCCCAGTATAGGTCATAAACCCCGCCCTCCCCATAGAGTCTAATGGGACGTGATGGAAACTAAACAATCAAATTACACTTCAAATGTTTAAAATTTTGAAATAAGTTTGAACGGGAATGTGACATCATTATTGACAGCTGTGACTGACAGCTTATCTAAAGGAAGTAGTCACTGAGGCACCAACAGACTTTTTGTGGGATTTTTGGGAGGAGATTGGAGCTTCAACTTTAATTTCTACATGTCCATAACTGTTTATTTTACACTAACACTGCAGAAAACTTTGGGAGTGAGGGAAGGACCTTGATACCGCGGCTTTACTTCCCGTTAACTACTGCGAATAGCCGTCATTAATCTTATTTTACAGTCTATGGTATGATCGGTTGTTAAAGATATAGCACACCTCCCCTCAAAATTAATTCAAAATACAACCACAAGTCAGATATAGTCCTTCTATAGTCTCAAATATACTTTATAATCAAGCTATAGGTTAAAGGCACAGTATGTAGGTTTTTTTTCGCCACAAGAGGGCATGGTTTCCAAGAATAACAAAGGCGTATGTTTATGAGTCGTTTGAGAATCATTGAAAATGTGGTGATGTGGAAATGTATATTATGAGAAATTGAAAACCTGATGTAAACATGTAAACCTGATGTTGGAGACTCCAAAAAAAAACATTAGGAAACTTTAAAATAGCATAATAGGGGCACTTTAAAGTATATCGCTGCAGAGCTAATTCCAACCTCTATTTCACTCTAAGCGAAGAAGAACGAGAAATAACTACGCCGTGAGTATATCGGGACCTTGAATTATTAATTAGTCTCTTGCACTGTGTTACATGCGCACAAGCAGTAAGCTGCTGACTGCAGTTCACTTAACTGCCACAAGGGGTTTTAAATTCTACATATAGCCCCTTTTATGGATACACAAAATCCTATTCAAGAAATTACCCTCAGACATAGGAGTCAGACATTATTTGAGATGAGATGTATAAATGACACTGTATGGAAAAAAAGTGCCTGGGTTTTATAATTCTCCTGTGATGCATTCATCTACACTGCCAGACAGATTAAATTAACAAGAGAATGTGAAAAGTGTGAGTGAGAGATAGTGAAAAGTGCCAGTTTGAAGAAAGAATCAAAAAGGAGCCCAAAAACATGTCAAATGTAACACTCTATCTTCAGGTAAAATATATCAGATCAAGATCCTGCACATGGAGAAATTCAGACCAAATTATATCACCTTGGCAGGAATAGACTGAACCTGATATAGGTCTACTCACCCGGATAAGATGAAAAGGTGTGGATTAGGCTATATAAGTCATATTGCATTACTCCTGGCAGCTCTTTTATACTGTCATTGTTAACTTCAGAAGAAGTCTGACCAAAAGTGCTTTAACTGTATGCACTTGGAGCAAGACTATGTAGTGCTTGTATAGGTAGAGACAGGTGGTTACGCATAACAGAGAGATGATTGATGGGAGAATGCATCAGCTGATTCAGGCAGCATAGCCACAGTAACAAGCTGGAAAATATGATTTTCTTTTGAGTGATTTGTTCCAATCTGATTTGACAGGGAGCGTGACAAGAATCTCTAAGACCGAGTCTCATCTCCTAACCTGTCCACATTTCCTTCATCTTTCACTGCCCTTTTCATTGCCGTCCCCAAATCAAACGCTATCGCTCAGAGGTTTCACTATTATAGCTCATGATCCTCAGTTATACCGAGTTCTCAGGAAATTCTTTTAAATAAAAAAGTCCCTAAGAGAAACAAAAAGTCAAAAATGAGACATGCAGTAAACCATGATTTGGTTTTGGAAATATTTGAGGAGAGATTTCAGACTTTTAATTGCAAATCTGACCACAGAAGAAACAATATATATATATATATATATATATATATATGTTAAAGATATCTCAGTTGTGAAACGTAAAGTGAGAGAATTAACATCAGGATCATAATGGTCTCAGTGGTTCACTGCAGCCGGTGGAAATATATGAGGGTTGTGTTGGTGGTTGCTGTGGTGATGGTTGCTGTGGTGACCGTGTCCGGTCCCCCACGAAGGGCTCGTGTTAGGAGGCCTTCCCATTAACTGCGATAATGAGGCATTTTTCTCCTCTCAGTGGCCGCATGCCCACCCTCCATTACACAATTGCTACACACACTACAAACAAGGTGCTCACAGACACACTTGTTGAGACGTGAAACTGTTGATCATGTTGACAATACTGATCGGTCACTGTGTTCCCAAAAAGTACGAAACACAAACACACAACAGCGAGAATTAAACTGGAACACCTCATTCAATAATTTGTTTCTAACTCCTGATGACTTAAAGGCATAATGGCTTCTCTGCCATTGAAGAAGAACATTGGCTCAAAGATTGAAATATTAATATAAAATAAAATATTTAAGTAGTTTAAGGTATCAGCCTAGTCTCAGATGTTTCTTTTTTATGGACGTTTGCTTCCGCCACAGAATAACTTTTTTTAAAAGATTGTGAATTTGTATCTCACTATGCAGCTTTTTTTCTTCAGAATTGCAAGAAAAAAAGTCATAATTGCGAGAAAAAAATTCTTGCGATTGCAAGATATAAACTTGCAATTGCGAGACAAAAATTTCGTATTTGCAAGATATTTTTCTCAGGATTGTGGGAGAAAAAACTACGCTATCTCACGACCAATTCGTACGAGTGATTAAAAAGTGGCTAATTCGTACTAATTCATACGACCTCACTCGTACGAATTCGTACGATTTGTCCAAACCCACGTGATGGGTAGGTTTAGGGGCGGGGTCAGGGGTAGGTCATTCGTACGAATTCATACGAATTGGCCAATTCGTAAAATATGTACGATTTAGCAAAAACTTACTAATTCGTAGGAGTGAGGTCGTACGAATTGTTACGAATTAGCCACCTCGTAAAATTCTGGCTTTTTTTCTCTCAGAATTGTGTGATATAACTTACAATTGGAAGAAAACAATCAGGAATTGTGAGATAAAAAGTTAGCAATTATTTTATTCAGTGGCGGAAATAATTAGGCTTCTATATATAAATGCTGGCTAATATAAGCATCGTCATTTGTTCTCAATTTCTCTCATTGCTCAATCAAATCTCAATCCTCTGATTGTTGTCTAGAGAAACAAATATGATATTAAAGAGTAACTAAACCCCTGGTCAGAGCCTGACTCCACCCACTAGCAATATTTGAAAAATGCTGAAAAAATGGGCAGACCCCAGCGGGGCCAGGGGGCGTGCACCTGAGACCCGCCGTGAGTGACAGCTGCTGTCAGACTCTAAAATAGAGCGAGACTGGAGTGACGCAAGTAGCTGCCTTTGCAACAGAGCGGCCATTTGAAGTCGAGGACTTTTCTCCCTCACCTTCACCTGAAGTGGATGAGGGTGAATTGTATGTAGACACAGGGCCAAATCCATTCGAGCCGCTGGCTCAAACTGCGGTCTTAACTCCCGCATCGCGACCGGCATCTGATGAGTTTTGTCGTCGAGTTGATCTCAATAGCGCACGCTCTGTGGGCATATATTCATATTAATATTCTGCCGCTATGTGAAAAAATCCAGCAAAATGCACCGGCTCGTTTGTCGACCCCAGAGGATTAACTTTATCCTAACCATAAATTGTGATTAAAATATCCATGATCACTCACATCAAGACGCCGCTGAGGTGGAGGAGTCCATGCAGGACGAGCAGTGTTTGGCACTGCGTGTGCAGCTGTGTGGAGAAGTCCATGTCCAGCTCTATTCCGTTACTATCCTGATCACTGTACTAAACACTGATAAATCTATGCTAACTTGAAGCTATCCTAACTGTACTATGCTACTAGCTACACAAAATAATCTAAATTATCTATATAATGCTATGCTAAATAGATGCAACAATACTCTATCCTGATTGTTTTCATAAATAACTATATAAATGCTGTGCTAACTAGATGCTAATATATGCTATCCTGATCGTTTTCAATACTCATAAATCCAACTCCTGACTCGCTACAGTAGTTTTGACGGAACCAGATGCTTTTATACCAGGGGCTGACAAGGGCGTGGTGAGCTCGCACCAAGGGTGTGACAGAGTGGCGTCTGAGAGTTCACTACGTCAGCAAGTACCCCTACTGCAGGAGCTTTCCGTTTAACCTGAAGAGGGCAGCACTCAGACGTTTTTACACCATATATTTGAAAATCAAAACACTTTATACTCAATTGTCAAAAAATGTACTCGAATCAATGAACAGCATTTATGAAGCTCCATTCTTACAGATCATTAACTAAAAAAAGTTGTTTTGGTGTTTAGTTACCCTTTAAAGAGACATCTTATACAGACAGACAGATCTCCTGTAACAATTGTTGCTGTTTTCTTCCATTTTAGAAGAAGAAAAGGTGTTAAAGGTTACATTTCAAGCCTCAGCAATTCACTTTCTCCCAGTTCGCCTCTTGCTGATCACAACCTTCCCAACCATCTTTAAGATCCATTCAAATTGATCAAACTCAACACCCTTAACCCAGTTCCATTTTTTTTTATTTGTTGTTCTTCGTCTTTGTCTGTGCTTTTGAGGTTTGTCACAGGCAGAAAGCCTTGAGATCTTGATTATCATGTGTTTTGAAAGCAGAACTGAGCTATGAGGCAAGTAGAAGCTTCTATGAAAGTGTATGAGTCACACCGTTCCATAGAATCAAACACCTACACACAGACCCACTAAGACATCCACTGGTGTGACGACGCACAGGAATTTCAAAATGAAAAGCTTGGTGACCTCAGCCTTTCCAGTGTGTGCAAATGGTGTGAAATAATGTGGCAGGCGGTGGGCGATGGGGCCGAGTGTGTGCCCACCCACTTGAAAGAAGAGGCACAACAGAAGAACATCTCTCTCTCTTTTTCTTTCTTTCATATGTAGCAGTTCTGCAGTGTGCCAGACTCCCCAAACCACAGTTATTTTCATGCTGAGAAATACTAATGACTTACATTATCTAGATTATGTCAGCTGTAGAGATGTATACACTTAGCTGAGCCCGAAAAGCCAGTGCTCCATCTTAAATAAAATACTAATGCAACAGTAAATGAGATCAGTTTAGATAACCAATTTAACAAAATGAACACAAACACACACAACAAATCTGACTCCACTAGTGATATTATTAGCAAAGCAATTTGTATGGAAGCTAGTTTCCGCCTCAGATTTAAAAAAATAAAATAAAAAGATAATTGCTACTTTATATTTCACAGTTAATTTTACATTTTGTAATGCAACATAGACTAGATTTTTATCTCACAATGCACCTATTCAACCTTTTTTTTGTAATTACGATTTTATTTCTTGTGACTTTATATCTCATCTTCACAATATCCTATCTCACGATGTGACTATTTCGTATTCTTAACTTTTTCTTTGTGGTAGTAAACAGCACAAACTGATACAGAAATAAAATAATCCACAGATTATGAGCACCCTAAAATGCTTTTAGAGCAATTCTCAGCCAAACTTTTCCAATAGACAGACAACAAACATTCAAAAACAGACATAGAAATTGTACAAGCGCAGTATGTGTCAGTGTGTATGTGTGTACGACTGGATGTGCTGAGTCATTGTATAAGAATAGCTCTCTCTCTCTTTCTCTCTGCTTCAGTTGTAGTTTTTCTCCATTAAAAAAATGACAGTTTAAAGTAATGGTGACTAATGCAGAAGCGACAGACACATTATGTATAAAAGCATGATTCAAATCGTTTATAATTTGTTTCGTGCATTTGTGTATGTGGGTGTGATGAAACAACATTGAATCATTTACTTGTTAAACTTTCAGCCAATAAGAACAGTAAATACTATTTTCCTGTTTGTGCCAGTAAGATAAAAGGCCATTAGTTGAGAATTAAAGCGTTTGTTAATTCTGTCATAATTTTGTGACCAGGAAGAACAAGATTATCAGTAAGAAATCACTTACATTTCTGTATTTTTATGACGTAATCTTATCATACGGCTTCATGACTATACTTCTATGATGCTTTAATGTGTTTCTGTCCTTTTTGTTGACTATAAACTGCCATGAATCTAATAAAATGTCTGGGTTTGAAGCAACATAATGCCTCAAGAGTAAATTATGATTTTTTTTGTGTGAATTACCCCTTCGTGTGTGCTTTTGGCTGGATTGGGATCAAATAACAGCAATGTCTCCTCTCAGAAAAGCCCCAGAGCTTTTCCACGCAACCATCCATCTTTCCATCCATCTATCCTCTCACTTTCCCTCTTTAATGCTCATGTTCATCGACTCACTCCGACAGTCCCTTTGGGTATGCTCTCTTCTAAACAAACATGAATTAATCATAGGACAATAAGACAGTGAATTATTATACTGATTTAAAGGGTCTGGATAGAAACTGAATTACAGTGATGAATGGCGTATTTCGATCTGACTCTTATTGTAGCTCAACCTGAATGGCTGCACACACAGTCTCCATCCCTATGCAATAAACTAAACGGTGCATAATCGGCAATATCCCATACAATCATGCACTGCCTGTTATCTTGCTTATTAACTAATTAATCATTAATTGCATTCTCTTAATGGACCCTGATTTCCGGCCCCTCCTGGGACAGTGCGGATTCATGCTCCCTGCTCGTTCTTTTACAAATGTGACACATTAAACAAGAACATCAACTTTCTCAATGAGCTGGGGAGCGACTCATTCGAATTAGATAACGTTTATTCCTCCTCCAAATTAGCTTAGGGCAATTTGCACGTTATGCTGAGTGGTAATCTTGCTAAAGAAAGGTAAATTGCTTTGAATGAGTCTTTTTCTTATACACTCTTAAAAACTGTATAGAAAAAATTCACAAATTATGTGTATATTACATAAAACTGTGTTGGACAAATTCATCTGTTTTACACATATTATGTGGTTTTAAAATGAACTCAACCTGTGGATTTGTTGTTCACAGCATCTAACACAATCTCTTTAGCCCAGAGCAGCCATAATGTGTCAATATAACACATATACACATATTTTTGTTAACCTTCCTGACACATTCAGGCCTGGTTTCACAGACAGGGCTTAGATTAAGCCAGGATTAAGCCTTAGTTAAATAAGTACATTAACCTTCAAAGGGTTTCCTGTTTACACTTCTGGGCTTCGGGGTCTATACGACCCCAACAACTGATTGATTAATTGTACAAAAAATATACATTTTTAATCATACAAATAATATATTTTTTTGTTTACCTCTCATCTATTCATTAATGCTGTGTTTTTGGAGATATAAAGTACTTTTGTATCCACTTTTGTATACCACACAATTCCTCAACTACACCATTAGCTTGCATGTGAAATATTATTTTTTTATGATACATTGCATTTATGCTCTAGTACTAGGCCTTCATTTCTGTGTAAAAATTTTCAGATTTATGCCAGATTTTTTTTTTTTTTTTTTTTTTTTTACACATGAAGAAAATATATTCAGTTTTTTTCACATTTCCCATTCATTTCAATGTGGGGTCATATTGACCCCGAAGACCATTTTTTTTTACATACCTTCAGAACAACCGAATCAAGCCCAGTATGAAAAGTCATAAAATCTTATTCCACTGAGATGAAGGGAACCTTTTTTTTTATTAAGTAAAAAGTCGATTGGGGTCGTATAGACCCCATGACCCGATTGAGGGTTAAACGTGTCTTAAAGCAGGATGGATTCACATTGACTGTCAATGTTTTATAATTCATTCCTTGCACCAAAGAGCCAAGGAATGAGGACACCACTTCTAATTAACGAGTTTGGGATGAAGTGGAACTCCAAAGCAAAGAAAGGACAACATTATAGGTACTATTAATGGGCATGGTTTTGACATTAAATGTAGAAGTATAGCACATATGTGTTGTTTAGGTGTCCACATTATTTTGGCCAAGTATTTATATATATATATATATATATATATATATATATATATATCTAAGCTATATTCTTATGAACAGTAATTAGAAAAGAGAGAGGCACAGAGAAGACACTCCTTGCCTCATTGATTCAGTGTTCCCACTGCAGCTTGCATGGATGTCTCAATCACTCTCCTCTCTCTCTCTCTCTCTCTCTCTCCCTCTCTCTCTCTCTCTCTCTATTACCATTTTGCCTCCACTGAGCTCAATCTAAATGGCCAATGAAAGCGGGGCTGTTGTTATAAACAACTTTTACTGCACCTATTCAAACTGTTCCTCTGTTGTGTTATTTACTTTAAACTGCAAAGCCAGGAAAACAACTATTGGGAATATAAGTCCTCTGCCTATTTTGTAAGGATTATTGTTAAGGGAGATGAAAAGCGATGGACAGAAATGAAAAATTCAGTGTAAAGAAAGAGAAGACGTTCTGAATGTACTTTTACTTTGAGTGGGTACACCTCTAAACTCACCTGTAATGATAAAAAAAAATGCAATGGTTGTAGAATAATATAAATGGATATGAATTGTTCGATATATACTTAGTATATAATAGTGATCATTTTTTTTTTTTTTAATAGTAATTTAATTTAATAAAAGATTTTCACTGTATTATCCAAAATGCTAAAACCAATTTTTTTCCCATCTTTAATTTAAAAAAAAAAAATGACGGGAGATGACTAGTTGACTGGTTTATAGAAAAATGTCAGTGTGTGTTTGTGTGTTTATTCCTGAATTGACTCATTTGTTGTAAATATGTTTAGCATTTCCTGTGAGCATGTGGTGGGGATTACCATGCAATTGTGCCCAGTTTGAGTCAGCAGGATGCAATGAACCAATAAGCTTCATAAAATTCAAATTTTCAGAAAGGTAATTTCTCTCTCATTGTGTGCATCTTTTCCTGTTCTGTCTCTATGCAGATTTTTCCTTCTATTGTTGGTTATCAGATCTTGACTTGATCACATTCAGAGAAAAACAGAGAGACATATAGGGGATTTTACTGCCATCAGACATGAAGTGCGCACACTGACTTAATGTCTCATTTGTGTTGGTTGTCCTAGGATGAAATCATCATAAGGACAAACAGATGGAGAGATGTACTAGTGGAAGGATTGTTTAATAATTACATTCAGCCCCCTACTTAAACAGGAGCTGCTGTGGCTTATTGAAATGTGTCAGTAGATGTACATTATATCAGAACCATACAGGTTTAGTGACTATAGTAAGGGGAAAATCACAGTGAAAAAACACAAAAATCTTTCTACAATGGCTGTTTTCACTAGGGTCTAGCAAAACTTATGGTTTATGGGAACAGAGATCCTGGTAGATAGAGCAAGAGCTAAGACAATGAAAGTCGTTCGGAGAAAGAAAAATGCTCAAAATAAACTACAAAGTCACAATGTAAGGTCCTTAAAGGGATAGTTCACCCAAAAATGAAAGTTCTGACATAATTTACTCACAAACCAGACATGTTGGTAATCAGAGAGTTGATGGCAACCATCGAGTTCCATATTTTTCCCCTATATGGAAGTCAATGGCTATACTGTCAACTGTTTAGTCACCAATATTCTTTAAAAAATCTTCTTTTGTGTTCTGCATAAGAGAGAAAGTCATAGAGGTTTGAAATTATGTGAAGGTTAAATGATGTCAGAGTTTTCATTTTTGGGTGAACTGTCCCTTTAAGACTTGCTTTCAAGGATTCAATCTTAATGTCTATTTATGTGTTTGTTTGTATTAACAACATTTGGTTACGTTTATGCTTAAAAGGGGGGAAATAATTAAAAACAAGCTTAAGCAGAATCAAACACATTATCTGACAAAAACTGTTATTATCTTTTACAGTTTTGATCAAATGTGAATGTATCTAAGAAAACATTTCTGATTAAGAAAATGATTAAGAGGTAAAATGAGGATAAAGATTACGAGAAGGAAAATCACATCATTGGCATTCAGCTCACATTTTCTCTCCTCCCTTCCTTTCTCTGCACCTCTCTTCTTCTCCCTCTCCCTTCCATCACTCTTACTCTCTTTCCCACTAACTCTGTCTCCATTCCTCCTCTTCTCTCAATCCAGGTCTCCTCCTTCCTCTCACATCAACTTTTCCCCAGACTCCACTGCACAGCAAGCAAACAGAGCTTTACTCAGTTCAGGTTTTCTCTGAACATCGTACAGCTCAAGTGAGATTTGAGCTCTGATCTTTGACTCTTTCCAGAAACTATTGTAAAGTGCAGGAGACCAAACTCCTGAATCTCTCTGAAAACTGAACCTTCTCCTCTACCTTTTTATGGTAACATCAGTTCTTCTCTTGCCTCCTAAAATAAACTCAATCCAAACGTTTCTGCTTTTTTGTGTTAGTCAATTTACATTTACATGATCATTTATAGATTTACATTCATGCATTTGGCAGAATATTTTATCCAAAGCAATGTAAAAGTTACGCATTTTACCAGTATGTGTTTTCCCAAGGAATCAAACCCATTACTTTGATGTTGCTTGCTCCATATAATGCCAGCGCAATATACTAGAAGTAATAATACAATATGAGTCCAAATATTTACTCAGAGAGGTATTACAGACATTAAACACAACCTGCACCTTCAGCTGTGAAGTCACAATGGTGCCCTAAAGCTGTAACCATGGAAACCACTCTTTGTCAGTTTACTGGAACGTTATGGCAAAGCATGGGCTACAGGAGACTTTGTTACCATGGCAATAACCATATAAAACAGTGATGATCATTACAAGCCCAGCTTTTGTGTCTACAGCAAACAGCATGGTCAAAGGTTAGATGCAGGAAGATAAAAACATATTTCTATTTGAACAACCTCATTGTGGGTTAAAATAAACCACATCCAAAAGATAGTGTTGTGCTACAAAGGTTCTCTATGGGCATTGATGGTTCCAACACTTTTAACATGTATGAAAACATTCCATTGCACAAAAGGTTCTTTATAGTGTTTTTTCAAATGTTCTTCACTCTAAGAAAAAAAAAATGCTATTTGAGAACTGTTTCACTGAAAGGTTCTTTGGGGAACCTAAAATGGTTCTTCTATGGCATTGTTCCAAAAAAAAAAAAAAAACCTTTTGGAAGTGTAATATGAATTTGTGACATCAAATAACTCTCAGGGGAGATCAAAATGCACTGGAGTGGTCCAGGTAAGGGATCGGGCTCAGTACATGATTAGACATGCACGGGTAGATCCAGAGCCGTGCCCCTGCGCTTCAGCAGTCTGTTCCACTGTTATTAAATGATCTGTTGGCCAGAGACTGTCTGTCTGTCTGAGGAATTCTGAGAGCTGGGACAGTTTAACCCTGGCCGTGATTGAACTTCCTCTGGATATATAAAAATCGAAACTGTAAAATGGTCAAAATTATAGGGAGAACATGGGTAATTGTGGAAATAATATCAATAGCACGTCAGAAGGAAAACGATTATGGTAAACTGAGACATAATGGGCCTCAATTTCTCTTCAATTCTGGATCCAGAAAGACCAAACTGGTCAATACTGGTACTGTAATCGTCTCTGTCCATGGTGCTGAATCAAGCCTGTGACTGGCTTTCATTTATGAGCACTTTTTTCCTCTGTAGGAAAATGTTGGTACAAAATCTGTTGCATCTGTAGGCTAATACTTTTTCTGGGTGTTGACTAAAAGTAGAGGGCAAATGCAAAATTTCATTATTATGGCAAACTGTTTTTGCATGGTATAAAGATGTGTATTTCACACACTCTTAAAAATAAAATGGAACCTTGTTTGCACAAATGATTATTTTAGCTTTTCTGAATTGTTCTTTGCACTTTGCACTTTTAAGAACTTATAATCACTGAAAGATTCTTTGGGGAAGCCAAAATGGTTCTTCTGTTGAAAAGCCACTTTTAGAACCTTTATTTTTAGTGTAAAGCGCTCACCAGATGATCAGTTAAAGTATGCTATGTGCGTACTCAGACAATAATTGTACGTGTAAATTAGTAGCCTATATTAGTAGGGTAATAGCAAATAGTTTCTATAGACTGTCACAAAATACAATTCCGTGCCATAATCGTTATCTCTAACAGACCAATCAGAAAAGCTTTCCTTTCCACAAACAGCTCCCGTGATTAGGTGTAATGGGGGTGGGGGCACCGGCGGCATTTACCGGCCGGCTCCTCGGGAAACTGGAACTTCTGAATCAGCTCCGTAACTGAGCATTTAAGTGCCGCATCTCGTTCGTTCGTGAATATTTTTTGTGCGGACCTGTCTTGTGTTCAGCGCAGTACCGAATGTCTTAAGTCGGAAGGAAATGCACACAAGTGGCCGAGCTGGATCTGCGCGGAGCTCTCACGCATTCTGCGCCGCGGGTCGGTGGTGGAGATTCGTGTTTTTAGACTGGTAACAGCGGATAACGGTCGTGCTGGGTGCGGTACGGGATTAATATGGATCAATGACACGCACCTCATAGATAATGGAATATACAAAACTGTATTTGCGCATTTGAAACTGTTTGTAAGTAGGCTACATGACCAGTTCACTGTTATAGGTACCGTACTGGATTCATCCTTTCCAAGACGCTGTGGACATATTCAAAGAGAAAAGTGATTCGTTTCTATTAGTCTATACGAGAATTGAGCATATATCACCTCTGGCACTCGGATCAACGACGCAGTTATGGAAATTGGGTCTCTCAGAAGGCATGAAACTGCAAGACGTTACTGGTAATAATTCAGGACCACATTTCTTTCCTTGTCAAGAAAAAAAACAAAAAAACAATTAAACCATGCCACTTTTCAGCTCGTCATGCTGGTTTAAGGTTTTTTTTCTTCTTCTTTTTCCCACTTGTCTATGAATATATAACCTGTCGCGCCCTAAGAAAGTGACCACTAGCCTACTGCCCATGAGTGTTATGGGGGTGGGGATGGGGGTTGGATGTTGACCCCATAAGGCTTGAACCCCAAACGACGTCAAAAGAAATGGGTTGAGAGATCTTGTTATGTAGCTGTATGTTTCACTAGCTACTCGAACACTGTTGGATGGTAAATCATAATAGTTCAATTTTTTTATCGTTTCGTTTTATTTTTTGCATATCCCAAAGCCGTCTTAGCGTTTTGTTTTAAATGTTTTTGAGGTAGGCTATAATTGAGCTTCTATACTGGCGGCGCTAAAGACCATTTGGGTTGCGTGAGACGAACCTCAGCCGACTGCGCCCCAAAATGAACTGTCAGAATACTGAAAGAAAAGTCGTCAGCTTTGAAAGTCACTGATTAGACTAATTCGCAGACTGATGTTACCACATACCTCTACGTTGTAGAGTTTCAAATGCATTTCATTTTGAATTCTCTGTTTGAAGTAATAAATAACAAAGCAGGACTAACAAGATGTCTCTGACCCAGCAGGACCTGATGATATTCAACGCAACGCTTCATCATTTCAGTGATCCAGCTGCGTGGGTTGAACACTGATGCTCCGGATCTCTGATGCTGATGCTGGTTCATCGCCCTTGCGCTGTTGCTGCATTCTAGGATGTTGCGACAAGTGTTGCACGAAGGGCTTAGGACATCATTCCACAGACTGGGCCACTTTGTCGCCAATCACCCGGTGTTTTTCGCCTCCGCGCCCGTGCTGATCTCTATCCTGCTGGGCGCGAGCTTCAGCAGATACCGCATAGAGGAAAACGTGGAGTACCTGTTAGCCCCCAAACACAGTCTGGCGAAGATCGAGGGGAACTTGGTGGATAGTTTGTTCCCCGTCAACCGGTCCAAACACACGCTGTACTCGGACTTGCAAACACCCGGGAGATATGGCCGGGTCATCGTGACTTCGCGCAGGGGGAGCGTGTTGGACCCTCACCACGTCAACACAGTCCTAAAGGTGAGCAACATTTCACTAGAGTCATTTGCTTTGTTTCACTCGTTTGAACGGATAGTGTTGTCAAGACTCCATGAATCAACATTTTGTTGATTTGGCTACTTTTTGACACGTCCAACAACATTTTTTTTTAAGCTTGTTAGACTTTCTAAACACGTAAACCATGTAAAGGAAATCAAGTGGTTACACTTGAAAAAAAAAAGTGTTTGCCTTAAATGTTTAAGTGGGCTACGATCAACTTGGATGTTTAAGTCACTTTAACTTAAGTTAGGCTATATTAAAATTACTTGGAAAACAACAAAATCTTGTATAACTTATTTTTATGAGTCCCTTTTTTGTTCCAGCAATCAGTGGGAGAATAACTGAGAAATGTCTGCCATTCGAAATTTAACAAATCTGTAATTTTAACTCCTCTGTGGAAGGGGTGTTATAATATTAACTGGATTTCAAATAAAAGTTGTCTTCCCACAGCTCTCCAGCAGATTTTTTGTTTTTAAATATATTAGAAATATTTCATGCTATGTGCCAGTCAGAGTTTTATTTTGTGGCCTACTTTTTCTTCCTGAAACACAGCTTCCCAATTCAGATCCCAAATTCACTCCCCCAGAAACAACCAACATGAAATATGATGCAAGCAACTTACTGGCAAAAGATCTTAACTTCAAACAAAAATCAAATGAGCACTTGACCTCTTTTTGTGGAATTTTGCTGGCTCTTTATTATTTAATGCAAAGTACTCATGTCTTGTGCATTTAGGCTCATCCTTTCTATCTCAAAACATTAATTTCAATTTTCTTAAGCTAATTGAACTAAGCCTGAGCCGTGAGCAGCAACCACATCTCAAGAATTTAAAATTCCCACAGCATTGCATTTTCCAGAAATAAAACCTTCTTTATATTCTCTCCCTACAACACGACAGGTCTCTTAGACCTTGTTTAGTGTATCATAGACCACCTTTGGTGAGCTCTCCTCTGCTGATCCACGATTTAAAAGAGTGTGAAAATTGTGTATGTCAAGATCTGATCTGATTCAAATCATGGTTCAAAGGATTTGAGGTGATTCTATTCTTTGCAATATATATATTTTTTTCTGTCTGTTGATATGCAAAAAGTCTGTGGGCATGCAATGTCATGCTTTAGTCTCCAACTGAGGGTTAATTATCAAGCTTGAGCAATTAGAGGCCTGATCGGTGTGTGGCTGACATTTCTTTGCTGCTCGAGGAGACTGGAGGATTGGAGGAGGTAGCCTCCCTCGGTGATCTGAGTCTGACACAGTCTAATCAGTCTGACATTAACAACGCAGAGACACTGACCTCAGAGGACAATAAATACGCTTCTCACATGGATTCCTGTTGAAGAAAGTCTAAAAAGTTTTTCTTTTATGTTCCCTTTGTCTTGTTGGCACACTCTTCCTGCAGCAACATGCTTTCTTGTTGCCTGGCAACAAGATAGTAGCAACTGAATGCGATGAAATGTGACATAATCAAATACTTAAATTTTACTCTTGATTATTAAAGGTTTTATTTTGAATTTATTTCTAATGTGTGCATGAACATACACAACCATTCAAAACTTTTAGTTAAAAGAAATTAAGAAAAGATTACTTTTATTCAGCAAGGACACATTTATTTGATCAATGGCAGTAGACTTTTACTTTTTTAGACTTTTAAGACTTTTACCTTGTTACAAAATAAATCTTTCAAATAAATGTTGTTCTTTTGAACTTCAATGCATCAAGGTTTCCACAAAAATATGTTTTCAACGTTGATAATAATAAATGTTTCTTGAGCACCAAATCAGTATTATAAAGATTTTGAGGGACCCTGTGACACTGAAGTCTGGCGTAATGCTGAAAATTCAGCTTTGTCACCACAGTAATGATTTACATTTAACATTTGATCAAATAAATTCTGCCTCGTTGAGCATAGTAGACTTCTTACAAAAACATTTAAAAAAAATAACTTTTATCTATTACCTGTCTGTATTATAGTAAAACATTTTATCCTTCTCTTTTTCCACCTCAAGCTACACAACACAATCACTCAGATCCAGGTTCCTATGCTGGGATTCAACTACACTTTTGCCCACCTCTGCCTGCTGGATGATAGCAAGAGCTGCATCGTGGACGACATTCTGCGGGTTCTGGAAGAGTTGAGATCGGCACGTGCATCCAACATTTCAGTAGCCCCTCTGCGTTATCCCATCACCAAACTCAAAGATGGGCGGGAGGCCTACATTGGGCACCAACTGGGCGGAGTCCTGGCAGGTGGAGGGAGAGACGGGGTGCGTTCTGCTCGAGCCCTTCAACTCACGTACTACCTGCAGGCGGCCAGCCCATTGAACGAAGTGGTGGCGGCCAGCTGGGAGCTGCTGTTCTGCAGGGAGCTGGAGAACTTTGGAGAGGCTCATCCGGAGCTTAGTCTAAACCCCTTTACCTCCTCTTCACTTCAGAGGGACTTCCAAAGGACCAGTCGTGTATCAGAGCGGCCGCTGCTCTTTAGCCTGGCCGCGTGTCTCACACTGGCCATGCTGTGCTGCTCAATGCGAGACTGCGTGCGTACAAAGCCCTGGCTGGGCCTTCTGGCTCTGGTGACCGTGAGCCTTGCTACACTCACCTCTGCGGGCATCTTCAACCTCACAGGGGGGAAATACAATTCAACATACCTGGGCATCCCTTTTGTCATGTTAGGTGAGATTATATTATTTCTCCATGTCATCCTATTATACAAATTTTGTACGCTTTAAAAGAAGTCTCTTACGCTCACCAAGGCTGCATTTATTTGATCAGGAATACATTAAAACAGCAATACTGTGAAATTGGATTACAATTTAAAATGATGGTTTAATATTTCTGAGGAAACTTGTCTTTTTTACAGGATTTCTTGATAAAATAGGATGTTACAAAAAGAACAGGGTGTATTTGAAATAGATTGTTTTTGTAACAGTGTAAAAGTCTTTCTTGTTCATCAATTTAATGCATCCTCCAATATTTTTAACGGTATATTTATCCTCCCAGTGATATGTGCTCTTTTCTTTTTAGTCGCTAGTCGTCTTTGCGGTTTGCTTGTTCGTTCCATTCTTTTGATCTTCTATTTACATACTGTGACTGTCAGGTTAAACGAGTACACCTTCTGACTGACCGCAAAGCTCTGCACTGCACTTTTGTCGAGGTGTATCATTAAAAATGAAACGCTCCACATCAAAGGAATTCCTAATAGAGCCCAACAGACAGCCTTTAGAGGAATTCCAACCCCTTATTTTGTCTTCTGTCCATGAGCCATTCTGGGTGAATCAACTATGTGGTTGTAGAACAGATTCACACAAGAAGATATCTTGCGATAATTACCAACACGCATACATGCATCCTGACAGATCACATCCATCTTGCTTGCTCTTGTTGGCCATCTCTTACACAGCAATTAGTGTCACATGTGGGAGGAGGCTTCTGTTGAGAAAATAACAGGCTGGGGCTAAAGACAGAAATGAAAAGAAAAACGAAGGCTTGCAAAAATAGACGAAGGCTAAGACGAGACTATGCGTTTGGATTGACCCCGTGCCACCCACTCCAGAAAATTAATAATGCATTTGTATCTCAAGACGACTGACATATGTGTCCTTCTTATAACACTCCAACAGTTCAATCTCAGGCAATTGTGCCAATCCACGTCAGCAAACTCAGAATTCTCCCCACTTGTTTCCAGTTGCAGCCTGGGAATGAAAACATCTCCTTGCAGAACTTTCCTGCAGAGCACTTTCTTAGTGTAAAAACAGAAGTTGCTAGAGCCGCCCAGTGTCGCTGCATTTTAATGTCATTCGAGGCTGCTCTTACTGGATTGAATAGGGTTCAAAGAAAAGCAGGGATATATGTAATAATTACATCATAACAGATGTCTGACAAAACAATGGCCCTTATCTCTGTAAGCCACCGGCCTTTTATTTAAAACAAATTCCATTACAAGGATATTAGCTGTCAACTGGAATCATCTGACAGTCCTCTGATGATAATGGAAAGATTGAAGGGGGAGATATCATAGGCCATAATTGCTAAGACTGTCATGTTTATTAAGAGGAAAGGGGGAGATGAGCGAAGATGTTCAGGAGATAAAGGACTTGCACATTGAGAATAAGTCTGTGTGTCACATTAGTATTTTTCACATTGGAGAAACCAGCATGAGAATAGAAATGCATTATCTCTTTCACCCGGTTTACTCTTATTGATAGATCTTGATTGTGTAGTTTAGCAACCATCTACACAGACATATTAATTTAAGTTGAGATCTTTAGCTCTGCCGGAAATCAGAACACGAGTCTAATCGTGAAGGCTACAACCTCAAGTCAGCTCTGCTAGATTTTGTGCCAGGCACACATCCCAGGTCTTTGTGAGAGGCAGTACTGGTAATATCTGACCGAGGGAACCTCCGTCATGAATGATGAGTCACTGATGCCGTGGCAAAACTGTAGGTGAGAGCCATCTGCTCACTCTGCCTGCACGAGCGAGTGATGTAGAAAGCTATAAACACGGAAGCAAAAAAAAGGGGGGATGCTTGAGTTAAACGTGTAAATATACTGCATGTTGTAGTATAAGAATGTTAGCTTCATCATGATACAGACTTTATGTTCAATCGTAGGACCCTGGGTTCCTTTATGTCAATTTCTAAAAGTAGGCTGACCCAGTTTGTCTAATGTCTTGGGCTTCTGTGCTCCTATGAAGTCCCAAGGCTACAGGGGCTGTCAGCCTTCCTCACATCCGTAAGGCTTTCTCCTTTCATCAGATCAATTTTGCATGGCATGTGGCTATCATGTGGGAGTGTGACTGAGATTTATTTAGCTACAAATTCATCAGCTGTGAAGATGAAGGAGGACAGAGTGGGCTATTGTTAGATCATGCTCTGTAAATAAAGGTGGTGATAGCCAAGATGCTTCCTTCCGTTTGCTTTCAAGACTGGATCCTTTCTGTATTTTAATTGATTTTCCTGTAAATTCCATTGGTGGTTATAATGATGAGCCATAAATTAGAAATGGTGTTTTTCCATTGACTGAAAAGCCTATATATTAGATTGAATTTGCAAATGCTCCACATGTGTGCTAAAACTTTTTGACAGCAGTGCCAGAACAGAAGAGAGCATCTGTTTTTTCTTAGATATCCATTGTTGCGATGCAGCAACAGAGTGACTGTCTTGTCACCGTTTTGTTCAATTATTTACGTCTCCTCTTTTCCCAGCAGCCATTTATGTCACTTGAAAGAGCTGCCTGACAAAATCATTCCAAGTGTCGCTTAGACCATTCCACTTCACGTTTTAAATTTAAGGTTTATAAATTGCTGAAAGACATATTTTTTCTCTTCATCTCTTCCAGGTCATGGTTTGTTTGGCACATTTGAGATGCTGTCTTCTTGGCGACGGACACGCGAGGACCAGCATGTGAAGGAGCGGGTTGCTGCTGTATTCTCAGACTGTATGCTGCCCTTCACAGCTAGCACGGCCTTGCACGTGGTAACCTTCGGCATTGGGGCAAGTCCGTTCACAAACATTGAGGCCGTGCGTCTCTTCTGTCAGAACGCCTGTATCTCAGTTCTCTTCAACTACCTCTACATCCTCACCTTCTATGGCTCCAACCTGGTGTTTGCCGGCTACCTGGAAAACAACTACCGCCACAGTCTATTCTGCAGGCGCGTACCGAAGCCCGAGTTGCTGCAGCAAAAGCCGGCATGGTACCGCTTCCTCATGTACACACATTACAATGAGGAGGGCACAGATTCAGGACCCCTGCGTGCTTACGAGAGTCACCTGCTGATAGCCTTTATGAAACGGTACTACTGTGACTGGATCACCAACACCTATGTCAAACCATTTGTGGTTCTTTTCTACTTGGTCTATGTTTCCTTCGCCCTCATGGGCTACCTTCAGGTCAGTGAAGGCTCCGATCTTAGTAATGTAGTTGCCACAGAAACAAGCACTATAGCATACACCCGTGCCCAACAGCGGTATTTCAGCAGTTATAGCCCTGTGATTGGCTTCTATATCTATGAGTCCATTGAGTACTGGAACACCAGCGTGCAAGAGGATCTACTAGAGTACACCAAAGGTTTTGAACGCATCTCCTGGTTCGAAAGTTACCTAAACTACCTTCACGGGCTAAACATCACCACTAGCCTGTCACGCAGCAACTTCACGGAGCACCTGCGGTCTGGCTTTCTAAGCCAACCCAGCTATGTGCATTTCTCGGACGATATCATCTTTGCCAAACGTGCGGATGGGGAATTTGATGTGGTGGCCTCGCGTATGTTTCTCGTGGCCAAGACAACAGAAAACAAACGAGAAGAGATGTCAATCTTACTGGACACACTGAGGAAGTTGTCGCTGACCTCCAGGGTGAAGTTCATCATCTTCAATCCATCCTTTGTGTATTTGGACCGCTATGCCTCATCGGTTGGAGCACCGCTGAAGAACTCTTACATCGCTGCTCTCTTTCTGCTTTTCTTTTCCACCTTCTTGGCAGCTGACCCACTGGTGAATGCCTGGTTGACTGTGACGGTTGCCTCGGTTGAGTTCGGGCTGGTGGGTTTTATGACTCTGTGGCGGGTAGAGTTGGATTGCGTCTCAGTGCTGTGTCTGATCTACGGGGTGAACTATGCTGTGGACTCCAGCGCTCCGCTAGTATCTGCATTTGCTTTAGGCCGGGAATCCACTCGTACGCGCTGGGTAAAACTGGCTCTGGAGCGACATGGAGTTCCTGCCCTTCAGAGCTACTTGTGTTATGGGGCAGCTCTACTCCCTCTTGCAGCCGTGCCCTCAAACCTTACTCGCACACTCTTCAGGTGCCTCTTTCTCACCGCCATCATCACCGCCTTCCACTGTTTGGCCATTGTCCCCGTCCTGCTCACCTTCCTTCCTCCCTCCAAGAAAAATCGACTTGAGAGAAAGGATGCTGCAGAAAACAGTGAAGAAATTGAGTGTGTGGAGATGGGGGACAGCACACGTGTGGTTGATCAGATTACCACTGTCTGACCACGTCGGAAAAAGAGAGGCAGGCTGGAGGATGTACAAGGGAGAAAAAAACAAAACACCCCCCAAGGGGGTGACAGAGGGAGACCTTAGATATGAGAGTTAGCCTTTGTGCAGCTGGGTTTCCAGTTCCTATACTTAATTAAGCCAGAGGTGGCTTTAAAGTACTTTATGGGTGTACTTAAGCATAAACAAGTATGAACCCACAAGGCTTTTTTTTGATGGTAAAAACAGTAGATGAGTTTGAGGTTGAGCCCTTAGTGCTACAGTATGAGTATCGTTTTCATGGAAAAAGCCCTAAGCAGGTTTGCTGCAGTTGAATGAGAGCGAGGAAGGCCAGATGAACCACACTGCTGCACAGTTGCAGATAATCACAGAGGGGGGCTCGTCTGGTCTGCAACATTACAGCAGCAGTAGAGCCGAAACAGTAACAAGCTATTGCTTTGACAAAGCATAGATAGAGGCTTACAATATTTCTGATGCCCCAAGAACCATAACAAGACTTTCAAGGACTAAGCTAAAGACCAAGCAGCCATATTCATATCTGCTGATAGCCATGACTTTAATGTGCCCCTCTTAGAGGTTTTGGTGAGACAATATTTTTGGGTTATAGTGGTCCTAAATCTGCAAAGCGTTTGAAAATATCAGGTTCATCATATTTTCACCGTCTGACCATGGTGAAAGTCCCTACCCCCACCATAACCAATGTCTCAGAGGCATTTAAAGGTATACTTCAGGATTTAGCATTAAGCTTATATTAGTAGAAAACCTGTAGTATTTTCGAATTACCATGCTTTCCACCCTCAAATCTCCCGATACAAGAGATTTATGTATTTTTTTTGTCTGGAAAAAATCCTCCGGTGACGCAAAAATCCTCATTTTGCGTCATCTGAGGATTTTTTGGCCAGAGGCTAAAGACTACAGTCAGTAGAAGGGGCTGTTCTGGATGTTTTCAACCCGCGGCCCTCAGTCTCGTCCTGCTCGAAACAGTAAAAGCCGAATCCCTGGACATTTTGGGCGATCTCTAAACACATTTTAGGGCAGACTCATCACTGAGACTCACTAGTTGCCAACTTGTTGTTTAATTACTGCGCTCTGTTACCGGTAGGCGTGGCCTCCTAGGGCAGCGAAGCAAGTGCTTTCATCCACATAAGCCAAAAATATATTTTCCGGCTTTTCTCAGTCAAGAAAGCTTAAATTTCTTCAACATAAATGACCCATTTTAAATACACATTCATCTTTCCAGAGGTGGAGTATCCCTTTAAGGCTGATCTTGTGTAAAGAAATCTATTAGAGAGAACAAAAATGGGCGGGGAAAAATAGAAGGACTGAAGTGGGTATGTGCTGAAGAGATATACAGAAGCAAGACTCTGCTGACATGTTGGTATTCAGTGCATTGCTTCCATGGTAACTCAGGGCACAGTTTAGTTGCATAGTGTTTGTATAATTCCCTACCCCTTAAGTTCAATAAGGGCAATGGTTACCAATTAAGTTGCACTACTGTGGGAGTATAATCTATGAAGGATTTATCCCTGCTGCTCCTTGCTTATTTTGTTTGCCTCTAAAAATGCTGAAAATCACCTTGTCACAGACAGCGCTCTTCATCAATATGCATGAGTCCCTTCATTTTCACCCTACTTTGCCCTTTGTGTATGAGAGGCTTCAAAAAGAGAGATATAGAGAGACCTGGGGCATAAAGAGAGCATAGCAAAGGAGCATCTGGCCAATCAAATCCACTTACTTTTGAAATTCTCCTTGGCTCCAAAAGCAACTGATGTCAAATCAAGGTAAAACAGCATCCCCTTTAGCTTTAGTTCAGCTGGGGGGGCTTATCTTTTTTTTTTTCAAGACTGTCTTTCTCAAG
Organism: Pimephales promelas; assembly: GCF_016745375.1. Next base: position 2,734,940 of record NW_024121299.1, on the reverse strand, counting down.
CACCCACGTTGGCTATGACAATGACATTTATTTCTGAGGCAGAATAGAATAGGTTATGTTGCAGCTTGTGAACTGTTGCTGAATGCATAGCATGCACCAGATAATCATTTAAAAGGACAGAAAAAGGGAAAAAAAACAGTTAAGCGACGTGTACATGATTGGACACATTTGCACTCAAACTTAATGTGGTGGCTGTAAAATAGTTTTTTGGCCATTACCTACTTGACCACTGGACCTCAACTACTCCATTCTCCTCCTAACTTCTGAATCGCTACACAACCTACACGCATGTGGATGAGACATACACACACCTATATGGCTAATTTAATCTGCCCCTATATTTTCAGTGCTAGAGCCTCTCACAGCTGATTTAACTGATCTCAGTGCAGTAGCCAGTATTCAATACTCTCGCAGACTAATCCAAGTCTAGTGCTCTGAATGATTCTCTCAACAATTTAATTAAAGTGTTCTAAGATCTCTGAGTGATCTCAGACCAGCAACCCAACTGCAGCTTTCACTGATCTCAGCATGCTGTTGATCTCAAAGGAGCACTCAGCTCTCACTGATCTCAGAACAGCGCTGTAAATAAAACTTACTGGTCTCTGAAAAGCACTGAAATAAAATCAAATACTGATTGTTCAGCACTCTTGTTGACAGGCCTTATACCGAATATATATATATATATATATATATATATCAGTAATTTTGTTTATCAAAAATGCATCAAATAATGAGGCTTGGTTTCAGAGAATAAACCATGCATTGTATTGTATTCAGTTTATTTCTTTGACATATATTATTTTTATCTTAATTAGCTATGTAGTGCAATTTTGGTAAATTAAGACCCAAGAGCAAAATTTTGAAGAAAAAAAATGTGTGCAGTGTAATCATTTTCCAATCTATCTATCTATCTATCTATCTATCTATCTATCTATCTATCTATCTATCTATCTATCTATCTATCTATCTATCTATCTTCATTTTGTAGGATCAGCAGTGCGGTTTAATGCAAGTATGGTCCAGTTATGTGTACTTGAATGTACTTGAAAGCATGTACCCTTTAAGAGAAATACCATGGACTTAAAATGATCTTCATTTTATAAATGAAACTTAAAAGTTCATGATCATTACAATCTCTTATTTGCCTCCTGAACATTCATTGCACAGTCCTTCACATACCTCTGCTTTACAAATCCACTCAGGCTTACATCTTTTCACTTTGTTTGTACAACACCTCCATTATTTTACTCAGCCCAGATGATTGCTCTGAAGCAGTATTGGCACAAGGCCCTTTGAAGATGTCAAAGCCAGTGGGAAGAATGAGGGGGGAAATAATTTACTGTACACCCACACTGGCTTGCACACACAAATACATACAAAAATTTAGCCTAGAGTATGTGCATTCTACCTGACTGATATGCCTCTGGAGATGATTGTTGTTTTTTTATGTTTCTATGAATTTCAGAAGAATAAAAATAAAAAGAGGTTGAAAAGAAAAGTGAACGATGACATCATTTGTTTGTCTTATTCCTTATTAAAGAGTAAATCGAATTTTCAGTTTTGCAGCATGCTGCCACCTAGTGTCCACTTGTATATATTGTTAAATGGTTGGAAAAACAGGTGCATGTAACACAATGCCATGTGAAACTTTTATATGAGGGTTAATAGTGTTACAGTAAACCAAAGGAATCCACAGACATAATTGGAAACGACTCACACAGTGTGACATTGCCGACAACCTCTACAAATTGAAAGTGCTCAGATTCTCAAAGGACTAGCATTTAGCATTGAGAGCTGTGAAAATTGTTGCTCTGTCATTACCATGCTGCAAAAGTAAAGGTTCATTACCACAGCAACAAGACCCATATGAGCAGCAGTAAGACTGTGTGAGAGTATGTGCAAAATAGGCACGAGGGATAAAAGAGTTTCCCTTCTTTGAGACAAATACTACACAAAGAGTGTTGCATTTCACATGACACAATTCCTTCTGTCTACCCCACTGGCAGTCACGCAGATCCTGTGGCATTCCCTAACTTAAATTCTAGTTGGCAGTGGGTGGGATCTAATCAGTCCCACAGACACTGATCATGAGGAGAGATTACAGAAGAGGACACCATTCTGGAAGGGCGTGCCTCCTCACCAAAGTAACCTAATACTGTTTTGTGCAGGTCAGTTTTTCTCCATCACAATACCATTCATGTAATGCAACCACAGCTTACAAAATGCATCAGATAAGAGAAACATCCACAGTATATTCTCATAGCATGGCATATTTAAAAAAGTGGTTACATGCAAAATTAACTCGAGAAAAAAAGGGTGAACGGACAGGTAGGTATGAGAAAACGCATCACTAAAAAAACACTCTTTGTGTTTCTGCATTTTCTCAGGCGTGATCTGTACTGTAACCATGGAAACGTGGTCTGCTGAAAAGCTCAACTCCATCAGGAGGAAGTCATAAAAAGGAAGGAATTATTCATTACGCACACTTATGGTGATGATACATCTCAATTCCTCCTAAATACTTGTTTTTTATCCATTATATTTAGGGCCTAAACCTATAGGATTCATAGTATCTAGGCAATTTTGTTATTGTTAGCTAAAGCTATTGTTTTATTAACTGTTACTATGCTATATTCAAAATAAAACAATTCATGAAAAACTGTAAAAATACTCAAATTAAAACTGAAATAAAAATAAATGAAAGCTAACTAGAACAACAAAAACCAAACTGCAAACAAGTTATAAAAGAAAACAGAAAGAAATTAAGTATATAAAACAGAATCAATCAGTAAAAATAAACTTAATAGTGTAAACGTATTACACAACTAACAATATACTAAGCTTATTCCACAGCTTGACAAAAGAAAGAGGTAAAAAGAGATAAAGGGGCCCCAGGGATCCACACCCTGTGAAATTGAAAAGCTGATCCGCTGTAAGTGTGAGGGCTATTTTCACATGTTTCTTTGTTTGTCTGTGTGTGTGTGTGTGTGTGTGAGCTACAACACAGTGGGGAGTCAAGGAGGAGAGAGAAATAGATGTTAAACCTGTGCTCCTCATTTATCTGTGTTCCCTATATGTGTTACCTGTGTGTATCTGTATGTTTATCTGTAAGGTCCATTTTTCAACCAACCCACATCACATTTTATTCACATGAAAATGTCATATTTATCTAAAGAGTAGTTCATCCAAAATGAAAGTTGTGGAATCATTTACTCGTTGTTAATTAAGTATGATGGCGTACAACATCAGGAAGATCAGGCCCTTCCTTCCTAACTGAGCGTTCAACACAACTTTTCATCCAGGCCCTTGTAATTTAGGCTAGACTACAGCAATGCTCTTCTGGCTGGACTTCCAACATGTGCAATTAAATCATGATCCGCAATGCAGTGGGTCTTCAAGGAACCCAAGAGAGCCAATGTCACACCGTTGTTTATCTTTCTGCACTGGCTCCCAGTTGTCTCTCACATCAATTTCAAGACATTAGTGTTTGCCTACAGGACAGCAACGGGCTCTGCACCCTTCTACCTCCACTCTCTCTTATAACTCTTGCCTGTTTGTGCTCTCAAAGAGCCACCAGTCTGTGAGCACCGCGTGGTACCATCACAGAGAGCCACAAAGTCTCAAAGATGTTTTCATTCACTGTTCCAATCCAGACAGCCAAATCCCTGACAACTTTAGATTAATCGCTATGATAGCGATTGATAATAATAAGGAATAGACAATATTCCTTGGTCTCATTAGCTACATTGCAACCAAATAATCTGTTAGTAATCAGAGTGAGACTGAAAAGCCTTCACGTAGCCCCTCAATCGATACAATGGAGCAAATTGATTTGTGAATCTAATTGCAAAGTTTAGGGTTCATAAACAGAACTTTTAGAATCTAAAATAGTATTGGATTCAGATCGATGAAAATTAAACATACCTATTGTGTCATTAACCTAATTTATAACAACAAATGTTGTTATTTTCTTCAAAAAAACAAACAAAAAAATGTTATGGTTTCTCGGGGCTTTAAAGATATAAATGTCATACAGCCTACTGAGATTTTTCCATATTTGGAGCTATACAGCCTCTGGTCCATATTCACTTTCATTGTACATTCTGCATAACATCTCCTTTTTGATATCAAAAATAAAATTATGCAGCATTGAGCAAGTGCTTTATATTTTTTGGGGTAAACTACTACCGCTTTAAAGTAAAATTTATCCTACTTAAAAATATTAATATCAATGATTGTCAAGTCCAATGTTGTAATGGACGAACGTAAGCGGTAAGCCGCACGTTCCCTACGCAGGCTGAACGAGGCATTAGCAATCGTTAACAGATCCTCCGATCACAAACCGGAACTTAAACTTACAGCAAAAGAAAGTGAAACTTATATAAACAAGCAAACACTGCATATTGCAAATTAAAGTGCATTACCCAAAAAGGTTATAGAAGTTAAATAAGACAGCATTTTAAACACATATCTTCTTTTTATCTTTATCCTCCTTTACTCACAAAGCAATGGATCACTGATCTACCGATCATATGTTTTTTTCTTTCTTCTGTTTTATAAATAAATTAATGTTTCTTAAAATTAAATATTTATTAACCAAACAGTGCAGCAATGCATTATATGAACAATATTGAGTATCTTTTAACTTGCATCAACCCATTCAATGTTACTAGGCTACATCTATTTTATAATCCTTAAATTTACATCTGACGCTTTCACATAGTCAGGTGAAAGGCACACAATGCAAAGACAAAAGCTAAGTCATGGAATATTTGAGTTGTCTGTGTGACGTTGCATCGCTCGCAACAAGGAATCCTGAAACCAGCAAGGGTGTCTGACCCTTGAGAAAGAGTGAGAAGAACCCTGATGGGCCGACACAATGCACAGATGGTCATGTTTTACCTCCACTGACTGGCTGCCGAGGGTCCAGGAAATGTCTGAATCCACATCCTGGTCCCCGCTGTGCCTCAAAGAAGAACCAGTTGCCACCAGATCACTTTTTCTGGAGTAACCATGGTAAAAGACAATAGATAAGAGTGCTTTTTAAAAACAGACAAATCACCTCACATTATTTATCTCATAGCCTACAAGTAATTTCATTCAGAGCCATAGAGAAAGCGACTTAGAATTTGTTAATCTAAAACCTTAATAATTAGATAATTTACTTAAGCAACAATGTCATGTCAGATAATAATAACGTAAAAGCTATATAATATCATCATAGCTATAGAAAAGCGTCAGTATTGTAGTTGGTGACTGAAAAGTCACTCAGTGTAGAATAGAGGAAGGCGTGTCATCCTCTTTTTGGAAACATTAAGTTCTCACAGTAATGGGAGTGTCACACCACTTTTGTTCAACTACAGAAGCTGTCTTTTTAACTTTCTCTTCACTTGAAACTGCGTTGCTTTGTTTTGTTTTGTTTTTTTGTTACCTGTTCGAGATAATTCTCGACAACAGAAGCCCACGTCGACCAACAGTGGGATTTGATTCACGCGGAGCGGGTTGGATGGTGTTAGAGCGGGAAAGGTGCCGCGAATTTAGGATGTCTCGAGGCGAATCACGCGTGACAATACCAGGTGAGCGCGAGACTTCATGAGCAAATCCTGTCAGCTTTCGAACACAAATCAGGCAATAAAAAAAAATAATTTATTTAATAGATAGATTTGCAGATGAAATAGAGATGCTATTTCATAAATTAAGCACAAAAAAGTAAAACAAAGTCTGAAGTAAAGTATTGATTGATTGACAGGTTCAGTGATGTAGCCTACTGGTTCTGGTCAGTAGGCTGAAATTATTTTAAACAATCTTTAGCTTTTTTGTACATTTATATTTACTACCCTCTATAAACTCATATTATTTGGGAGACTACAGTAAATGAATGAATAGTTCAATTGTCCAATTCTACTATTGGAAATTAAATGAAATTTGAAAATGGTCAGATTATTAAGATACATCACAAATGGTCAATGAATATGCTAGTTGATGGTGCAGTCAGAGATGGAGGGTCACTTTGGGTCAGGTAAAGAGACATTGGACAACTTTTAGACATTACTGAGTGAGTTTATATTAAGTTATAGCCATACAGTTCAACCTCAATACGGTTTTGTTTTGGACAGACAGATATTTTAGGCGATAGATGGATAGATGTGATGTGTGGGGTTGTCTGAGGTATGGACAGGTGTGAAGCAATCTAGACTATTCTTTCAGCTATGAATGGAATTTGATGTCATATTTATATTGACCCTCTGCACCCCCCAGATTGGCAGGAAATTATCAAAAGTCTGGGCCAGATTTTCTATCCATTGCCTTTGATGAAACAAATAGGCCTACATATCTGGAGATTATCGGCATGTTTAAATCCAGTCCAACCTGCTTACATTCCAAAAATAACAATACATTTCATTTGACTTCCTTGGCCAACAGACTCCTAGATTTTAAACTATAAAAGAATGTCTAAACCTGTTGGTTTAATGTCTTTCTCTGATCCATAATAATGACACATGATGCATGAATACTGTGGTTTTCAAAATTACTCTTTTGCATTGCTTTTCATATAGAGCTTTGCAATAACCAAAAATTTTTCACAGTCAAAACAGCATCATTTCCCCTTTCCATTCCATTTCCATGACATATCCATGTGAGTTCCAAGGAAGCTCATGTCAATAACATAAGATTGTATATTATCCAGACAAATGACTTCTCCAGACCTGTGAAGCACTATTTTACAATTACTTGATATTTTCAGGTTTTCCTGAAGAAAAGCCTGCTTTAAAGCTTGCAATTTAGTGTCTGCGGCCATCACAAATCAGCAAACATTAACACTTTAACAACTCTAAATCCTGATACTCATGTACACCAATGAATAGAATACATTTGGCAAAATTCCACACCACATATTTGTGTAAAAAAAAAAAAAGATTAGTATATAAAGAATTTATATAACTTGAATTTTGATCAACTCTCTTCTTTGTTGTTCAGTTTCATTGTTCCACTGCAAACTACCTCATCTGTGGCCCTTTAATACATCCCGAGATTCTAATTGGAGTGGGAACACTTGAGCTGTTTATTGTTTTCATGTTGAGAAATGCGTTTTTTAATTGAGCTCAGGTTGTGATGTTATCACAATTACTGGATGCAAGTGCTTACCAAATGAGCACACGGTACAGCCTCTTTACCTCTGTCTTTTTAAGCTGATTTCTACGTAGAATTGTATCACAACATGTTCAACGAATTCACCGTTTGTGTCGAAACATAGCCAAAATCATTGGTTTTGCTGCTTAGTCACTGCTGGTATATGCCATAACATTATGTTGGCAAAAAAGATGTTTAATCAAGGCTATTCAAATGTAGTACTAGTGGCCATGTCTAAGTACAACATTATAAAGCATAATAATGCATAATCGGTATTAGACCTGAAAATTGGAAACTAAACTAACTATAATGCTAATGTTTAGAAAGTGAAAAAATGAAGATAGAGGACATGAAAAAGAGAGATTGTGTGAGTAGCTGAATGAATAAGCAGTCAGACAGATTTGATGAAAGGGACTGTTGCAAGTTGACTGCCACTTTGCATTAGACAGAATTACTGCCTCACGCACACAGATAGTAATGTCTGTCTGTTCTGTCCAGACAGTAAACCAGGAGCATTTCATCAGTCTTATTCAAACATCCCCACACAGCCATTCAATCACTCTCAGTATCTCAGTCAGTCTTATTACTGTAAACCAGCCGCAGACATTTACTGTTTCCTGTCTTTTCTATAATCAAGTTGGACTTTTATCCCCTTTTATAGAGATGTGAATCACCACAGACTTTTGCGAACTTCTAGCCGAAGTACCATTTTGGACAGGGTATGAGTACACCTACTTACCTACTGCATAAGATACAGCCAACATTGTTTTTTCATGGAGAATAATATAGAATATAAAACAAATACACACACAAAAACTGTCAGGTTTTATAGAATATACATTACTAGAAACTTGTAAAAGTTAAAAACAAAGCATTAAATGTCAAAACATGTCACAACGACGGTCAAATCATTGAACGTACTGTATGTGAAAATCATTGGTCTGTGAAACAGGATATTCAACTAAATAAAATGCCAAACCCTTATATAAATTGTTATTATTTTGATAAAAGACTTTTGATTGAGACTCAGAGGACATGCAGGTTTAACAACAGTGTCATTTTCATTTCAGTGTCCACTGACACTCTGGATGAGCAGTAATAAGCTTCACTCAGTTACACCCTGTTATTGTGTGAGATGAATACACTTTTTCATTTCTTTCTTTGAACAAAAGCATTTCTTTGTTTTTCTTTGAAGGATGCTTTACAAGCACAACAAGCACCTGAGTGGACGATACAAGAAGTCTGCACATCACTTTATCTGGCTTCTCTGTCTTTGGGTTCAACTCCTGCCTCAAGGTCAGTACATATAGCTACTGTAATTTTACCAATCTTTATTTGTTAGAAAACTTGTGAGTCTACGAAAGTCAAAAATGCAATTTTTTATGGAGACCAAACGGAAAAAGGTGATATGAAGATTATATCTCAACAGGTGATGTTAACAGATACTAATCTGTTTGTATTGTTTCCGTATTTATACATGAGCAAAGTACAGAGATAGAGAGTCTAAAATTTGGCTGAGCATCAAGTCCAAATATCCTTCCAAGGCAGCATTTGCCTAATTGCTTGCCTGCACTCCCATAAAGGTCTATAAAACTGCTTCAAGCTGTAAAGCGATTAATATGAATGGAAGGAGGCTGTAAACTGTGAACGGGAAGTACTGAGTCAGCTGTGTTGTAGATTCAATCAATGCAGACAAACTCGCAACATTTTTAGGGGGCAGCGTATTTTAATCATATTATGAAATCATATTATGAGAATCCACCAACACAACATAGAGCAGAGGGCAAAAAGGGCCTAATTGGTTTTCAAATTATTGATTGATTAACTTTATTTTCTGTTCAGACCTACCGAACAGAAATTCATCTTTGACACTGGCTCTACAACCAAATTACACACCACATAGTAAAAACATATAAGACATACATAGTTAAAGGAGCTGTATGTAAGATTGCGTTTTTTTCTCAGAGCAAATCATCGCTCAAACAGTTTGCAGCACTAGTTTTTTTTCTGACGTCCATTCTCGTGTTGTGTTCGTCACCTTCTTTGATGGGTATTGGCGCGCGTGCTGTTTCGCGTCGTTTTCGGTTCGTTTTATCGCTTGATTGTTGCGGATCAATCAAACTTGAACAACTTGAACACTCCTGATTTCACAGAGAGCAAGTCATGTAGTATGAAGCGCACAGTTCAGCCCGACGTTTTAAAATCATGTACTGTAAACTAGGCTTTAGTAGCGTCAGTATTTTTACCTAAGACACATTACCTAAAACTGGACAGGTTAGACAACATATTCACATCAAAACAAAAATGTGAGAGTTTTAAGTACAATCCGTTTTTTTTTTTTTTTTTTTTTTTTTTTTGTAGATGAAATAACACTAAAAATAAGGATTTACAAAAAGTTTACAGTAGACAAACAATTTAGATGTGACCTATAGAACAGAATTTAGATCTAGGTTATCTATTATAATTAAATATCCAGTAAATTCTCATTTCGAGTTGTCAGCTACAGCTAGTATTATTTTGACATAGTCATATACTCTGAGTCTGACCTTTAAAGAATATTCATGGTATGCACACACGCATACTCACACATATGACTGTCAGTGTTACTGATAGGACACAGTGGAGCTTGTTCCTTTCAGGCCAAATCCGGGCCAGCCTGTTTTAACTGGTTGTTTTCTTTTCAAATCACCAAACGCAAGCATTGTGGAACTGACAGGCCTCATGGGGAAGTAATGAGTAAATTGGACAGGTCTGATGGATTTATAGTTCAAAGTTAATGTGAAGGTGTGCAAGTTTTGTGAAGATTTAACAGAGTAGAATATTTTCAGTGTCTTGAAAAGACTAAAGGTTACATTGTCTTTATAAATTTGCAGCAGTCTCTTAATAGGTTAAATAAATGTGCCATATAGCCTTTGACAAATGTCATTCTTCTCTTAAAAAAATAACCTTGTTTTACCCCGTTTATTTTCTTACATGATCCAGGTCTTAATGTGAACAATTTGTAGTGCATGGTAAGGTGCAGTCGCATTTGCAAAATTCCGGCGAAATTTTTGCAGTCAAAAAAGGTCCTTTGTCTATTGCCTATTTATAGGACTGGCTTTTGCCTATGAACATCAGAACAATAGTAAATATGTCTCCACCTTTATTCAAAAGAAGTCTTTTTAATGTTTTTTTCATTTTATATTATCAAGAACTCTATTATCCTCAGCTGCATTTATTTGAATAAAATAGGTTGTAAATCTAAATTTTATTTAATGGACATTGTTACTTTCTAAGCAAACACAATAACCAATGATTATTTATATTTTGAATAAAATAACTGATAACATCGGCCAGCGTCAGTCAATATTTTGTGAATCTGATATTGAAAAGTAATGAACCTTATTGTAAAGTGTTACCAAAAAAATGAGTGATTCAGATAAACGTTTTATTTTATTTATATTTAACATTAGGTAGGCTAAAATGTATGATTTATTGTATTGAATACATCAACCTGTTTACTTATTGACCTGTTTCTCTCTCTCTCTCTCTCTTCCAAGTAAATGGCTTCTTCATGTCGGATGCTAAGGCTGTCCTGCAAGCATGTGATGACCACTGGACTTTCCAAGGGCAGGGTCAAATACCCGTGCTCTTTCAAACGACTGTATGCGTGGACGTGAAGGTCCTTTCCCCAGGCGGGTGGACTGCTTTTAGCTATGTCTCGGCCCGCGCAGCCCGCTACGAACTGGCCCTGCAAGGTGATGAAAACAACCTGTACGCCTGGCTGTTGGGCGTACGCCACCAGTTCACTGTCCAGCTGACCGCTCGTCGCTGGCACCACATATGTCTACGGTGGGACGCCCCTAAGAAAAGCTTCAGCCTGACAATAGGTGGGAGCTCAGAAGTATATCAGCGGACCGCCATTGCCCGAGCAATTCCCCCTTCTGGACGTATTCTGCTGGGTTGCCAACCCAATGAGGCCTCACCTAAGGCAACAATGGCTACAGTGGAGCTCTATCTTTTCCGCATATGGGACGATGTAGGAGAGCACAGGATATGTGAGGATGGGACTGTGATTGGCTGGGACTCGCGAAATTGGGGCTTCACACGAGCCCAGGCCAGAGTCCAAGATTACACGCTTCAATGTGGTGAGTACATGGGATTGACAAGAGGGGAGCCTGTTTAACCGGTAAAGGATAGTAGAGGCGGGTTTAAAATAGCAGTGATAATTTGCCCACGTCAGATCAACTTGGCAAACTGTAAACAGCCTGAAGCACATTCTCTCTCTGATGTAAAATAATGCACTGTATGTTTTTTTTTTGTGAGTGTATCTTTAAAACTATTTAAAGCTTGTAACGAGCATGTGGATTAGTTGGGACATGTTTGGTTGTGTAGTGTCATATACACTATATGCATGATGCTTTGATGTTGCATGATGATTTCACTACTTTAACTACTAAAGAAAACTCACTTTCATGCATGTATTATTTGTAGATATAATAATGATCTAAAAAAATCCAGTAGTTGTATTTTAGAACATGGTACTGAAGCTGGTTTCTAACTGGTCTAAAGTGGTGATTAGCTGGTTGATTAGCAATGTTCCAAAAAAAAAGCTTGAAAAGCTGGAAACCAGTTTGTTGCTGGTCCATGATGATCTATACCAGCTTGGTCTGATAAACTTGAAGAATAACTAGCTATGAACACCCTATAACCAAGTACCTAATGACTAGCTTGGACTATTTAATTACTACTTTGGACTGCCTAACATCCAGGGATGTGCACCACAACTAATTTCTATAATGTTTAAACTAAAATTTTGTAACCGTCTGGTCAACTAGTCCTAGAAACCACAAGATAATTGTCAAACAACATGATTCATTTCAAATTGGCTACTTTATCTATTAATCAAACAGTCAAATTCCTTACTGAATGCCGCTGAAAAATAGATCATACTGTATAATGTCAACAATTATATTGACTGTATTTTGACAATATGACTATATTGACTGTTGTTCAATTAGTCTATATAGACATATTAAAATCAACTGAATTAATCGGCAATACATGACCAATAATTACAAACTCAATATTAAAACCAGATTTCCACAAATAAATGTGTAGATAATATAAAACATAACATAAATGTGCTAAAAACGAGTAGTATTTCCAATGGCGACTAGCAGCAGCAGTATCGTTTAGTCGACTAATCTTGAACATCCCCAATAACAATAGGATCAGCTAAAGAGAACCAGCAATGGATGAGCAAGCCCAGCTTATTTCCATCTTGGACCAGTTAATGACCAATTTAGACCACCTAACGACTAGCTTAATGACCATCTTGAACCAGCTAGAAACCAGTTATCATTTTCTGAAACACAGTTACTGGCTTAAGAATAAATTTTCCAACAGATGAATCACAAGCCTTGCCTGTTCCCTGCATCAGAAGGTATCCATTATTCATTTGATAACTGCCTTCTTTTTATTGTTTTTTTTATAACTGCAGTAAACAATTTCTCAAGAAGTATCACTGGAATAAAGAATTTATACTTGCCTTTGGTCAACTTAAAAAAAAATAAAAAATCAATAAAATCCGATATACATCAGATCAAATCTGGATTCTCTGTGTTAGAAGTGATTGAGCTCACCATGCAATACACAGGCCTTTTCTCCTCCACAGGAAATTATGATGTTAAATCAATTTCAAATATCCTACAGGATATTTGAAACATTTCAAAACACATCCAGATGCCAATGTTAGATTGAAAACCTTGGATGTCTTGATTTAAATGATCGGATCAGATTTTGATGCAGGGTACAAGAAAGACAGTAGTAACGACACTCACTCGCTCTTGTCTTTCTGTAATTTGTGCATGCAAATTCTATTTCTATATTTCATCTTCTAGGCCTAGGGCATCTACGTATGAAACGTGGAGTTGGAAATACATCCCCATCCATCAGTAAGTGCAGTGCAAGTGTGAATTCAATTTAATGAGTACTATTGTAGTTTGAAAATTACTTCCCAAGCTATAAGCTATTTATAATTTAAAGTTGCCTATTTTCTAAGACAAAACATTGCAAATTTCAATTAGAATTACAACTTCTACTATAAAGCAGCTCTCCAGTTTATGCTCACGCTTTTATTCGCGGACGTCAACTCCAAACTCCAAAAGAACTTGATTTTGGCCTAATTTACATCACAGCAAATCGTTATATGATTTAGCTTGAAGTGTATCAGGGCCTCTAAAACTCAACAGATACTGCACATATTACATACAATCTTATTGATCTTATGATCTTATTAGAGACACGCAAATATCTCCGACACAGCGCAGGAATGCCATAACGCCAGAAATGCAAGTAATCACTACATTAAGATATTTGGCAAATGATGATAAGTAAATGATACTTTAATGATGGCCTAGTGTTCATCCACTAATGGACTAACAGTAAACACGGTTCTTTGGCCAGTTGGGCTTTCTCGGCTTTCTCTTTTTTTATTCCATGTTTTCTCTATACTTAAAATTGCTCTTTTTTTCCTTGTTGGAGAACCAACAAATCACAGTCAGACATAGCAACGGGGTCAACCCTGTCTCCTCACAAAGATGAACGTTTTTGTCTTCTCCTTACTCAGAGTTGCTCTCAGATCAGACCCGAATCGCTCGTAAAATTTTTATGCTAAATTAAGAGTTTTCTGAGAGGATTCTTAGAATCTTAATGAAAACGGGCCCAGGGGTTTTGGGCCTTCCCACCCATCCACATTATGGAAAATTATTGGTCATAGAGTACACTACTAGTTCAGCCGTTTTAAATAAGAGATACATCCAAATGTGCAGTACTGCTGGAGTCTACAGGAATGGTTTAAAAACCTTCACTGTTGGAACAAACCAACTCACTATAAAGAAGAATATAAGAGAGAGGACAGTTTATTAGAGCACGTTTGATTATTGCCATGGAACACAAAAAAAGATTCTCACAATGTCTTAGCCAAACTTATGACCACTTACAACACTGAACATCTGAATGTTCTGCACTGAATTTATAAAGCTTTATAAGATCTGGAGCCGTATTCACAAAGAATTTTAGGTAACACTTTACTTGAAGGGGTGTGGATAATACTGACAAGACACCTTCATAGACATGACATACGTCTTGAATATGAAGTAGCATGTTTATGACAACTGTCATTAAGTGTCTTTCGTTCTATAATGACATTCTGAATGCAAATTTGACATTGTTTAAGATGTCTTTGTCATGACATAAACCATAACATCATAACCTGTCAGTGTCTTTGTCATGAAAACTTGACATAAAATTAAGTTAAACTGTCATGTAGTTGGCAGTTATAACTGTCATGAATATTTTCCGTTGCCTAATAATGAAAAAACGACACTTGCATTAACACTTGCTTGGTTAATTGACCAGCCTACCTACATAGACTACTTAAAACAAGGAAATGTTGCTATATATGAAGAGTTCAGATGCAAAAGCCTCTAAATGCCATTTGAAATTTTCTTCTTTAATGATGATTTTTATTAAACTTGTATTTTTAAGTTCAGTAATTTCACTTAAATAACAATTAATAGGTAATTATCATTGCCATTTAAGTGAAATCACTGAACTTAAATATACAAGCTTGATAAAAATGATCATTCTAGAAGAAAATTTCAAATGGCACTTAGAGGCTTTTGCATCTGAACTCTTCATATATAAAAACATAATAAAAATGTTGCTATATATATATAAAAACATAATAAAAAGGAAATTCTGCACTGGGATATCAAGCAAAACTAAGCGTGAGACATGGGAGAGGATTTGTTTCCGATCAATGCAACATAAAGCAGTCCGCATTATGTCGCGGACCCCGGACGACTGCGAGAGGCGGTGCTATGCGCTACAATCCTTCGTGAATAGGTCTTAGTGAGTCAGGATTCCTCTCGACTTCCTAGGGCTAAAATGCTTCGTGAATTACTCTCGTGAAAAAAATAAAGAGTCCTAAATTTAGGAGTGACACGCCGATTATTTTTAGGAGTTGCTCCTAAATTCGCCAGTTAGGAGCTACTTTTAGCCTTAATATTCTTTGTGAATATGGCCCCTGGAATATAGTACACGTGTCAAAGGGAACTACCTTAAAGGTGCTTTTTTTGTCCTATTTTGGAGCTTAACAGTAATTCGTCATACTTTTCCATCTTTTAGAAAACAGCTTGGATAATCTAGACAGGGCACTAAAATATCTGAATGGCAGGGAAATATTTATAAAAACAATCTCTAAACAGAAAGTTATTAACCAAACCTGTATTGTATATTTAGATTTAGAAGGCATCATTCAACTGATAGTTTTACGTAATTAGGATAGTTTCCTGGAATCAATACTTCTGAATGTATGACGGTGCTTCACTTTAACGTCATATATCATTTCCACTGCTCTGCAAAGGCAGCTCTTCCTTTGTCCTCGATCTCATTGGAATGCTGCACTAAATAGACATGCATGTTCTAGGCATGCATGACGCCAACTAATGTTTTGAACAGTGGGCGGGTTGGGTATGTTTTTTTTTTGTGTGTGTGTGTGTGTGTAACCGTCTGAAAAGAATCACAATTTCACATTTTGTGATTCAGAATCAGAATCTCTTTTTTCACTAGTGAATTAAATGCATTGGTGCTTTTGATAACCCCTTGAACCAATTCTGGATTTTAAGGTTTCAAGGTTAAATTATATATATAAATTATATATAATTATATATATATTTCCACTTACAGCATTCCAAAGTGAAGCCACTGGCCGAGAGCTTGCTTTAGCTTCTCAAAGTAAGTGTTCCATGTTTGCTTCACCAACAGCAATAGAGGCCTGGGAATTAAACATGGCCATGTA
The DNA here is from genome assembly GCF_016745375.1 of Pimephales promelas. The sequence goes on along the minus strand of NW_024121299.1, from coordinate 2,718,964 downwards.
CATTACATTATATACACATCATTCATATCAATACTATCAAAAAATACAATCCAATTAAGCCATACATAGACCTACACTCTAAAAAATGCTGGGTTGTTTTAACCCAATTTTGGGTCAAATATGGACAAACCCGAAATGTTGGGTTAAAAATGTAATGTAAAAATTTAACCCAATGACCCAGAGTTGGGTTAAAACAACCCAGCATTTTTTAATGTGTATGTATCTGATTAATCATAATACACACACACACATACATATTTGTGTGTGTGTGCCGGTGTGTGTGTGCCGGTGCTGGGGGGGTCTATATAATACATTATTTTTTCAATTATTAATATTTTAAGAGTTATATACACTGGATGTCAAAAGTTTGGAATAATTACTTTATAATGGAATAATACCAACTTTTTGTTGTTGTTGTTGTTGCATAAAATACTTTTTACTAAAAAAAAAAAAAAAATTATACTCACCAACGCTGCATTCATTTGATGAAAAATACATTCAATCAGTAATATTGTAATATTGATTTGCTTATTGATTATTATTACAATGTTTTACACACAAATATTAAGCAGCAGAAACTCTTTTCAACATTGATACTAAGAACCATTGTTAATAATTGTGAACCAATAATAATTGATCATCAAATCAGCATATTGATTAATGAAGGATGATGTGAAACTAAAGACTGAAGTAATGATGCTGAAAATTCTGCTTTGCCATCACTGGAATAAATACATAATAATAAATACATAAATACATTTTATAATATATTAAAATAGAAAACAGCTGTTTATGTAGTAATATGTCACAATATTAATGCTTTACTGTATATTTGATCCAATAAATTCAACCTTGAGCAGAATATAACTGTTTCAAAAAAACAATAAAAAGTCTTAATTATTCAAATTATTGTTGACCCCCAGAGTTTATATATAACATTGTACTTACTTACTACTTTGTGTATATTTGCATTTTAGATTTACATAGAATTTGTTTGCTTCTGAGTTAAATGACAGTTTGTCTCTTCCTCCCTCTAAGGTCCGCTCTACTCAGTTTTGACTTCAATATATAGGCCTACCAGTGCACAGACAAACACAACCCAAGGTCAGTAAACAGACGAGGATGCTGCTAATTATCAAAAGCTGGGGTGTGCATCCGAGTGCCAAAGCTCCTTCAGTCAGTGAGACATTTACTTTGAGTTGTTTTGGTGTTGCATGGGTCAGGATGGTTGAATATTCATCCAACAAGATTAGTGAGGTTGACTAGATCACAGATTGTACCAATAATGCAAAAAGGGTATGCATCTAGAAATGGATTTTCTCTGAGAGAGATTTCACATGTTTTTTAATCTACAGTAATGTGCATGAATTCATTCCTGTTAAAGTACTACAGTCAAACAAAACTCAGATTTGTTACATTTATACATTTCAAGATGATTAGACTTGTCAGATTTCAAATCACAATGTTCTACATTTTATGCATAATCTGTAGTACTACAGGGGCTTTCGCACCGGATAGTATACTATAGGAACAATAGGAACCAGCTACCAGCCAGTCCACCAGAAACTACATTTTCCCCTATGGCCAATTTCCTGGTCGCAATGTGTAGATACTGTATAAACTAAGTACAGTATATGTAAATTGTCTGTTTACACTGTCTAAGGGTTTCGTATGGCATACGTCACTGGAAGTTCCTATACTGTTCTGGGTTAGACCCTACTCTGAAGTAGGAGCTAAATTAGTTCCCCCAAAAGACATTCCTACTAAATACTGAATTATTTACAAAAAAATACCAAAAAGTTGGTACTTCCGTTCCGCTACATTACCTATGAACATTCCTCTAACTCAAAACAAATTCATTTCATTTTTTTCCCCACAGGACCTGGCCTCTCTGCTTCAACCTCTCAGGGCAGAAGCCCATTGAATCCTGCAGATCTCGCTACAATATCTATACCAATACAAATTCCTCTCACATCAACTACTACATCAAACACAGCTGTTACACCCGCCACTCAAGCTCCTAATGGATCAGCTCTTAATAACACAACTTCAATGTCAAATACTGTTAGATTAAACAGATTGCCTTCAACACCGGCCTCACCTATGTCTTACGTAACCGCTCAAACGACCCAGAGCACGTCAATATCTGCCCAGACACTTTCAAGCAATCACATTAGCCATCCAGTCAGTGGCTTGTCTGAAACAACAGCCAATCGCACGACAGCAAGCTCTCCCACTGAACCAACTGTCATGACTCAAGGAACCAATCAGACTGCAGTTCTACGACCAACGACGTCAAATGCATTATTAACAGGTACAGCTATTATCACTGCGTTCTGATTGTCTTTTTTTTCTTCTTTTTTGGAAAAAGATAGATGGCTTCTATTTCGGTGATAATTACAGGATATTAAATTAAATTCCCTACCTTCATTCTCTCATTCTGCCACATATTACATAATTTATACATTATAAAATTAATCTTAATGTTTCAATGCTTTGATGTGCCATTCCATTTGTTTCAGAGCCATTGGTGGTACAGTGTAACTTTTCCCAATACTGCGCTAATGAATGTAAGAATGTTTAGACAAAGCCTATTTTGTTCTCTGAAGACATAATTAAGATTCAATGTGGTGATTTTCTGAGATTGTGTAAAAATATCTCTCTTCTTACGTCACAGCATCATACTACTGGATGCTTGTGGAGGTACATGGCTCTAATATGACTGAAGGAGATATTCAAATTTGGGTATGAACCGTTTTTATGATTAATAACACTTTCATAGAAATAATAATAAAAGTTATTAAAACATTTCATTTGTACATTTGTGTGATGCTTCCCCCATTATAATCAGTTTTCAGATCGTTTTAACATGAGCATCTGCTCTGCTGGAGTTTCAACAACAGAAATCAATCCTACATCATGTCAAAATGAGATAGTCTTTGTGGTAAGTATTATTATTTGTATTCAAAGCCTGAACTTTGATGTTGTCCAACAATGCATCATTATAAAATGTATTTTTCATTAATATAGACTGCTGAGGTTAGATGTAAAGAGAAGCAGAACATCCAGTAAGTCAATCCCAAATCTCTAAGCTACACAAAAAACATGATATCATTGTATTTCAACATTAAGTAACAAGTAACTACTGCCCCCGTTCTTACAGGTGGACAAACTGCACAGTGCTTTTACAGCTGAGCCAGCCAGTGAATACATGCATCCTCCGCAAGTGGGTGGAAAACAAGACTATCAACCAATCAATCCAGATCCAGCTTCTGGGAGATGTAGAAAGAGTGGGTGAGTAAAACAAAATATATCATATATATCAAAATATAGACATAAATGGGGACTTCTATATAGAATATAGAATTCTGTTATGGATCTGTTAGGCTTCAAAATTACAAAAAGAATCGTAAAAGTGGTCCATATGACAACCAAAACCAGCAGTTTAAAAGATAATGCATGATTAATTGATCATTTTTTTAAATCTCACAAAATGGCTTGTGTTCATAGGAAAAGGCCTTTGCCCAGATAACCATATTACGCCCCCTGGAGATGGTTTTGTGCACTGCACATCTCCAATGTCTTACGATGGTTTCTGCAAGAACCAGGGACCTGTAAATGTCACATGGTACGATATGCTACTGATATGCTGACGATATGTTTACATTGAGATTGCAATATTCATTTCCTAAAGTTCCCTCTTTCTTGCATTAGCTCTTATACGGAGAATGGCTTTGTTCCTAAAGACTTGGTTTCTAATCAATCCTGCAGTGGTGAGTGTTATAACTCTTTGTCATCATTTTCTGACTAATACCAGTATGATGTTCACAGTTGAAATTTTGGTCTTTTTAGTTAATAACCAACAACATTGTGAGTGTCACGTCTCTAACAACAACGGTGAGTGAAACAACAATTAATCTATATACGAGTATGTTCAAGTACGTGTTGTTGACCAATCAGACTCCAAGCTCTCTCCTCTACCTCTCTTTTAGAGACATATTATGCCGTTCGCCTAAATATTACAAGCCCAGATGTTAATTTCACCTACGTACAGAACATGGTGAGTGTCTCAGATAAAAGGTTTTAGTGAACTGGTAAAATGGCTATAGAAAGTTTAAAAACATTGCTATCTAGTTAAGATTTTCAAGGTACAGCTGTGGCTTACCTCAGTAAGTGACAATATAGATATTGTCTTATTAGTTCCCTTGTTCCATCTAATAGGTTGAAGAGTTGAGAACTCCCTGCAACAAACCCATAATGCAAGGGTATGTCTGCAATTTCCAAATAACACATATGTGTGTGTGTGTGTGTGTGTGTGTGTGTACAGGTATACATTAAATTGGTCAAATGTGACAGTAAAGACGTTCATAATATTACAAATGTTTTATATTTCAAAATAATCACGTAATAATAATAATTCTGTTGATCTTTCTATTCAATAAAGAATCATTAAAAAAATGTATGCATGTATTGTGGTTTCCTCAAAAATATTACGGAGCTCATCTGTTTTCAACATTGATAAATGAGAAATGTTTCTTGAGCACCAAATCAGCATAATATTAAAATGATTTTTGGAGGATCATGCAACACTAATAGAGGAAGTCAATGATTATACTGTATGTTGGTGAATATAATTAATTTTTTGTTTGTTGATGATCCATGTTCATAGGTCTCTGTGTAACTCTGAAGTATCCAAGTTGTACCAGGTAATTATTCATTTGTTTCCCATCTTTAGCTAAATAATCTTGTTACATCACTTCATATTTTCTGTATCTGCTCTGAAAGGCTATGTTTGATGCTTTACAGGGAATACACTTGGAATGTTTTGGAGAAGGAACAAGGTAATTCGTACTATCATGTGTGTGTGTTTGACTCAGCATGCATTTATGTCAGATTAACACATCTATTATTCCTTAGGCTCTACACATGTATGTTGACTCTGCAGCTGTCAAAACAGCTGGATGTGTGTACTGTTAGTACTGCTATTGCCGTTCTTATGAAGGACAGTACCAACATTAGAGTCGATGGACCTCTAAGTAGAATAGGTGAGTGTTGAACTGTATGTACTGGTATTTCACATTCACAGCTTATCCAAGTGGTGTAAACACTAAAAATACATTTTTGTTTTCTATCTCTCTACTGTATAGCCATATGTCGTTTGCCCACTGATTCAGAAACCATTCCTTTGAACTCAACATTTACATGGGTCGCTGTAAATCTCAGTGCAAGCCAGAATGAGGACATCAAAAATCATTTGAGATGGTAAATCTTGTATTCAGTCCAGATTTTAATTATTTACTTATGTCTAATGGGTTATAATCACACTGTAAAACTAAATTTCAATTTAAACCAAATGTTATGCTTAAACATTCAAAGCACATTACAAACAGAATTATGCAGATTAATAAAAAAGAAAGAATTGTTGGCAGTGTGAACATAGCATGATTTCACTAATACTGTAGGTGTGTCTAGATCCAAATCCTTGTTGGTCTTAGATTTGTGAATTGAAAATATCACCCTATCATTTCGATCTTATTTTAGCAGTATTTAATGGTTAGGATTTTTTGTTTGACAAGAATATTGTCCCATTACTAACAAAAGCTCTTTCCAAACAAACTTTCCAATCCTGCTCTGTTTTCCAGTGCACAGGGTCAGACGTTTGCTGTTCTTTTAAATGAGAGCTGTGGGATCTCACCTTCTATATCCAACACAACTCAACTTGTCCCTCCTAGAACAAGCTCTAAGAGCAGTGTACTACAGACTGTAGCATCAGTAACTACAGACTGGTCACTGATCACCCAAACCCACCCTGCAGTCACACCATCCAGAAATATCATGAACACTTCTGATACACCTGAAGTCCTAATATCTACTACATCCATCAATAGTAAAGCCACTCAAACAAACACTATTTCCCATGATACGAAAAGCCTGCCACTCATTCCAACACTTGATAAAACAACCCAAACAGTCAATACAGCAGGTACACCAAACAATATAACAACCTCATCGGTCAGTACAACAGATACTACACTTGATATAACAACCTCACCGGTCAGTAGAACAGATATGACAGAATATATTACAACGTTACAGGCCAGTACAACAGATACAACACACATAATTACAACGTCACAGGCCAGTACAACAGATACAACACACATAATTACAACCTCACCGGTCAGTACAACAGATCCATCACACATAATTATAACCTCACCGATCAGTACAACAGATCCATCACAAATAATAACAACCTCACCGGTCAGTACAACAGATCCATCACACATAATTATAACCTCACCGGTCAGTACAACAGATCCATCACACATAATTACAACCTCACCGGTCAGTACAACAGATCCATCACACATAATTACAACCTCACCGGTCAGTACAACAGAACCATCACACATAATTACAACCTCACCGGTCAGTACAACAGAACCATCACACATAATTACAACCTCACCGGTCAGTACAACAGAACCATCACACATAATTACAACCTCACCGGTCAGTACAACAGATCCATCACACATAATTACAACCTCACCGGTCAGTACAACAGAACCATCACACATAATTACAACCTCACCGGTCAGTACAACAGATCCATCACACATAATTACAACCTCACCGGTCAGTACAACAGATCCATCACACATAATTACAACCTCACCGGTCAGTACAACAGATCCATCACACATAATTACAACCTCACCAGTCAGTACAACAGATCCATCACACATAATTACAACCTCACCGGTCAGTACAACAGATCCATCACACATAATTTCAACCTCACCGGTCAGTACAACAGAACCATCACACATAATTACAACCTCACCAGTCAGTACAACAGATCCATCACACATAATAGATCCATCACACATAATTACAACCTCACCGGTCAGTACAACAGATCCATCACACATAATAGATCCATCACACATAATTACAACCTCACCGGTCAGTAGAAAAGATACAACACAAAATATAACAACCTCACCAGTCAGTACAACAGATCCATCACACATAATTACAACCTCACCGGTCAGTACAACAGATCCATCACACATAATTACAACCTCACCGGTCAGTACAATAGATCCATCACACATAATTACAACCTCACCGGTCAGTAGAAAAGATACAACACAAAATATAACAACCTCACCAGTCAGTACAACAGATCCATCACAAATAATAACAACCTCACCGGTCAGTACAACAGATCCATCACACATAATAGATCCATCACACATAATTACAACCTCACCGGTCAGTAGAAAAGATACAACACAAAATATAACAACCTCACCAGTCAGTACAACAGATCCATCACACATAATTACAACCTCACCGGTCAGTACAACAGATCCATCACACATAATTACAACCTCACCGGTCAGTAGAACAGATCCATCACACATAATTACAACCTCACCGGTCAGTACAACAGATCCATCACACATAATTACAACCTCACCGGTCAGTAGAACAGATACAACACAAAATATAACAACCTCACCAGTCAGTACAACAGATCCATCACACATAATTACAACCTCACCGGTCAGTAGAACAGATACAACACAAAATATAACAACCTCACCGGTCAGTACAACAGATCCATCACACATAATTACAACCTCACCGGTCAGTACAACAGATCCATCACACATAATTACAACCTCACCAGTCAGTACAACAGATCCATCACACATAATTACAACCTCACCGGTCAGTACAACAGATCCATCACACATAATTACAACCTCACCAGTCAGTACAACAGATCCATCACACATAATTACAACCTCACCGGTCAGTACAACAGAACCATCACACATAATTACAACCTCACCGGTCAGTACAACAGAACCATCACACATAATTACAACCTCACCGGTCAGTACAACAGAACCATCACACATAATTACAACCTCACCGGTCAGTACAACAGAACCATCACACATAATAGATCCATCACACATAATTACAACCTCACCGGTCAGTAGAACAGATACAACACAAAATATAACAACCTCACCGGTCAGTACAACAGATCCATCACACATAATTACAACCTCACCAGTCAGTACAACAGATCCATCACACATAATTACAACCTCACCGGTCAGTACAACAGATCCATCACACATAATTACAACCTCACCGGTCAGTACAACAGACCCATCACACATAATTACAACCTCACCGGTCAGTACAACAGATCCATCACACATAATTACAACCTCACCGGTCAGTACAACAGATCCATCACACATAATTACAACCTCACCGGTCAGTACAACAGACCCATCACACATAATTACAACCTCACCGGTCAGTACAACAGACCAATCACACATAATTACAACCTCACCGGTCAGTACAACAGATCCATCACACATAGTTACAACCTCACCGGTCAGTAAAACAGATACAACACAAAATATAACAACCTCACCGGTCAGTAGAAAAGATACAACACAAAATATAACATCCTCACCAGTCAGTACAACAGATCCATCACAAATAATAACAACCTCACCGGTCAGTAGAAAAGATACAACACAAAATATAACATCCTCACCAGTCAGTACAACAGATCCATCGCACATAATTACAACCTCACCGGTCAGTACAACAGAACCATCACACATAATTACAACCTCACCGGTCAGTAGAACAGATACAACACAAAATATAACAACCTCACCAGTCAGTACAACAGATCCATCACAAATAATAACAACCTCACCGGTCAGTACAACAGATCCATCACACATAATTACAACCTCACCGGTCAGTAAAACAGATACAACACAAAATATAACAACCTCACCAGTCAGTACAACAGATCCATCACAAATAATAACAACCTCACTGGTCAGTACAACAGATCCATCACAAATAATAACAACCTCACCGGTCAGTACAACAGATCCATCACACATAATTACAACCTCACCGGTCAGTACAACAGATCCATCACACATAATTACAACCTCACCGGTCAGTACAACAATTCCATCACACATAATTACAACCTCACCGGTCAGTACAACAGATACAACACAAAATATAACAACCTCACCAGTCAGTACAACAGATCCATCACACATATTTACAACCTCACCGGTCAGTACAACAGATACAACACAAAATATAACAACCTCACCGGTCAGTACAACAGATCCATCACACATAATTACAACCTCACCAGTCAGTACAACAGATCCATCACACATAATTACAACCTCACCAGTCAGTACAACAGATACAACACACATAATTACAACCTCACCAGTCAGTACAACAGATCCATCACACATAATTACAACCTCACCGGTCAGTACAACAGAACCATCACACATAATTACAACCTCACCGGTCAGTACAACAGATCCATCACAAATAATAACAACCTCACCGGTCAGTACAACAGATCCATCACACATAATTACAACCTCACCGGTCAGTACAACAGATCCATCACACATAATTACAACCTCACCGGTCAGTACAACAATTCCATCACACATAATTACAACCTCACCGGTCAGTACAACAGATACAACACAAAATATAACAACCTCACCAGTCAGTACAACAGATCCATCACACATATTTACAACCTCACCGGTCAGTACAACAGATACAACACAAAATATAACAACCTCACCGGTCAGTACAACAGATCCATCACACATAATTACAACCTCACCAGTCAGTACAACAGATCCATCACACATAATTACAACCTCACCAGTCAGTACAACAGATACAACACACATAATTACAACCTCACCAGTCAGTACAACAGATCCATCACACATAATTACAACCTCACCGGTCAGTACAACAGAACCATCACACATAATTACAACCTCACCGGTCAGTACAACAGATCCATCACAAATAATAACAACCTCACCGGTCAGTACAACAGATCCATCACACATAATTACAACCTCACCAGTCAGTACAACAGATCCATCACACATAATTAAAACCTCACCAGTCAGTACAACAGATCCATCACAAATAATAACAACCTCACCGGTCAGTAGAACAGACCCATCACACATAATTACAACCTCACCAGTCAGTACAACAGATCCATCACACATAATTACAACCTCACCGGTCAGTACAACAGATCCATCACAAATAATAACAACCTCACCGGTCAGTACAACAGATCCATCACAAATAATAACAACCTCACCGGTCAGTACAACAGACCCATCACACATAATTACAACCTCACCAGTCAGTACAACAGATCAATCACACATAATTACAACCTCACCGGTCAGTACAACAGATCCATCACACATAATTACAACCTCACCGGTCAGTAGAAAAGATACAACACAAAATATAACATCCTCACCACTCAATATTGCAGGTACACTACCCAATATTCCAACTTCCCTGGTCAGTACAACAGATACAACACACAATATAACAACCTCACCGGTCAGTACAAAATATACAACACAAAATATAACAACCTCACCGGTCAGTACAACAGATACAACACAATATATAACAACTTCACCAGTCAAAACAACAGAAACCATAACAGAAACCACAACCTCACCTGTCAGTACATCAGATACAACACAATATATAACAACTTCACCGGTGAAAACAACAGAATCGACAACAGAAACTACAACCCCACCTGTCAGTACATCAGATACAACACAATATATAACAACTTCACCAGTCAAAACAACAGAAATCACAACCCCACCTGTCAGTACAACATATACAACACACAATCTAACAACCTCACCTGTCAGTACATCAGATACAACACAGAAAATAACAACCTCATCTGTCAGTACAACATATACAACACAATATATAACAGCTTCACCAGTCAGTACAACAGATACAACACAGAAAATAACAACCTCACCTGTCAGTACATCAGATACAACACAATATATAACAACTTCACCAGTCAAAACAACAGAAACCACAATAGAAACTACAACAGAAACCACAACCTCACCTGTCAGTACAACATATACAACACACAATATAACAACTTCACCAGTCAGTACAGCTGATTCAACACACAATATAGCAAACTCACCGGTCAGTACAACAGAGACAACACACAATCTAACAACCTCACCAGTCAGTACATCAGAGACAACAGACAATATAACAACCTCACCAGTCAGTACATCAGAGACAACAGACAATATAACAACCTCACCAGTCAGTACAATAGATACAACACAGAATATAGCAACCTTACCAGTCAGTACAACAGATACAACACACAATATAACTTCACTGTTACAAACAATAGATACAAAACACAATCTAACAACCTCAACAATCAAAACAACACTCAATATAGCAACCTCACCAGTCTATATAAAAGTCACACCACTCAATATAACAACGACACACATTAATACAACAGGTACAACACCTGTCACAAGTCTCAATTCAACAATCCCTCATGTCAGTACAGCAGTCACATCATTTAATACAACTGCAGTCACAACACTTGATAAAACCATAACAACTTTCAATTCATCCATCACTCCAATTAATACAACAAGAATGACACTTATTACAACTGTCATACCATTCAACTCAACTGCACTAAATTATACAACAGCCACGACAACAGTCACTTCTGAAAATGAGAGGCAATCATACACAAGTAGTTCTCAATTCTCTGGTGCAGAGTTTACCAACACAACCTTTCCGCCAAATACACCACTGATTAACTTGACAATACCATCACAAACCACATTACACTTAAATCCAACAACATCCCCAATAAACACAACTCAACACAACGGCACAATTACAGAAATCTCAAATAATACAATCCTAGCAAATACAACAGAATCACCAATTAAGTCATATGAATCAAACACAACTCAACCTCTTGACAACACAACTGAATTCAATACAACCGCCATTCCATATGACAGAACACAACTTCTAAATAATTCTACAATGGACACCACAGATGCTGGAACGGATACCACAACATATACACCACATGTCAGTACTACAATGAATACACTTAATTTCACTACTTTTAATCCTGATGTAACTTATCCCAACATTACAGATCCCCTGTTCAATACAACACAATCAAATACAACAGCCTTTCCAATGAACACAACCTTGTTTAACACAACATACATTCCACTGAATGTTACCATCTTCAATGGGACGGATGTGACTCGTAGCATCAACACAACAGATAACTCCAATAACACATCAGAATATAACACAACAGCAAGCCCTGCAGTTAATACAACACAATCAAATACAACAGCCTTTCCAATGAACACAACCTTGTTTAACACAACAGATATTCCAGTGAATGTTACCAACTTCAATGGGACTGATATCAACCGTAGCATCAACACAACCGAGACCACCAATAACACATCAGAATATAACACAACAGCAAGCCCTATATTTAATACAACACAATCAAATACAACAGCCTTTCCAATAAACACAACCTCGTTTAACACAACAGATATTCCAGTGAATGTTACCAACTTCAATGGGACGGATGTCACTCGTAGCATCAACACAACAGATACCTCCAATAACACATCAGAATTTAACACAACAGCAAGCCCTGCAGTTAATACAACACAATTTGACATCACAAACACAACACAGATAGATACAACAACCTTTCCAACAACAGAAAATATTACCAGAGGGCCAACTGACTCCACTTCAGAGTCTGTCACAACAGTTAGTCTCCTTAACACAACACAGTCAAATGGCACAGCAGAAAAAGCCTTGACTGATAATACAATCAGTAATGCAACTACAACATTCAATCCAATTAGTATTCTAAACAACCTAACAACAAATACTACATTTATTACTACCAATAACAGTGCAGTTTCCACAACTCCTCCGTTAGGCATACTTCCAAGCTCTTCTCAGAACAGCTCCACTTCCACAACAACAGCTCTAATTATTCCTTCAACTAATACAACTGAAGTCACCACAAGACCAGTTCCAGCTGTGGCCACAACACCCTCCATTCCCATGGCGGCCACTACAGGTTTGACTCAACATTCCAAAACTAACTATAGCTTCTTGACATTCCAAATATAAGTGTTTCTTCTAGGTTCATGCATACATAACAGTAGCATCAAAAAGTACTGAGACACTTAGGTCACTCTTAAAAGGGATAGCTAAACCAAAAATGAATAATTTAGTCATCTCGTACTTACCTTGTTCCAAACCTGTATTATTGTTATTTTTTCTTCTATGGGCCACAAAAAAATATAACTTTAATTTAAACTATGTCTTGTGTCTCAGTGTTTTTTATTGTTTATATAATGAAAATCAGTGGGGTCTAAACAGCATTGGATCCTATTGCATTATGAAATATCTACGCAAGTAGCATTTACTTTAACTATAACAAAAAAGGCTTTAGCCATCTTTAGTTTGCAGATGACACTTGATATTTTGTATCCAATGCAATGAAATGCAGGCAGTGTGATTTAAGCATCTAAAAGTGTCCAAATTTGTTTTAAGGCCACTACTATGTGTATCCATAACAACAACTCATTTGATTTGTTCATTTTTCAGAAGCAACAACTAAAAGCTCAGACTCAGTGGCTAGCGATCTTCTGAATAAAACACAGAATGTGGCATCTCTAAATTCAACTGAGGTGAATCAGTTGGTAAACCAGCTAGAGAATCTTCTTTCTGCACCGAATATTAGTCTGGATCTGGGCCAAACAGTGCTGTCCGTCATCAATAACTTTCTAAACAGCTCTGCAGATACTCTTGGTGCCTCTTCTAATCGGTGAGATACATGTGTAACACAAGCATTCAAAACAGTCTGATGCTGTCAAACTTGAAATATTGGATGTAAATATGATATTGTGTTTTGTAGATTAATCAAAGCTGTGGATAATTTGGCTTTAAAACTTGTGATTCGGGAGCAGACTGAGAACATTGTATTTGATTCACTCGCTTTGACTGTGACCAAAGCTGATGGCACCAACTTTGGGGCAACGTCATTCTCAATCGTAGATCCCTTGAACCCACAGGTAATGACAACTGAAGTCTAAAGAAATTCATTAACAGTTGGGATGTTTTTGGAAGTGCAATGACTCAAAATGTCTGGTTATACAGGTCACTAAAGGATTTCAAAGAAAAGTCAGAGCAGTAGAAAGTTCCTCCTCACTCGGCAAAATAACACTCCCTGCATCCCTGACAGAGAACCTCTCTTCAGAACAAAAGAAGATAGCCTCCAGAGTCCAGTTCACCTTCTTTCAGAAAAGCACTTTTTTTCAGGTAAAACTGGGTTGATTTATTTTCATATAATAAACTTTTTTTTTCTATTCAATTAACATGCATTTAAGCTTCATAAAGGATACAAAATCACCTTAAAAAAACACCCAACCCTGACCATTCTGCCACTTTTCTTCAGTTAATTCTTTGGATTTTCATTTATCGACAGGATAAAAACATGACTCAACAGATTCTGAACAGCCACATTCTGGGCTCTAGTCTGGCTAACCTGTCAATCAAAAACCTGAGGGAAGATGTCGAGTTTACTCTGAGGAATAAGCAACCCGTTGCGGTGTGTGTGTGCTCACAAATAAACTGTACATCAAATATCTCTGCCAGATCATGAAAACCGAATGATCTATCTCTTAACTTCTCTCCCACAGGGGAATTATACAGCTTCCTGTGTTTTCTGGGACTTTGACAAAAACGGTGAGATTGCACACCTCACAAAAATCCAGAGAAATTGTTATTAGGCCTGATGAAATGTGATCCGTCTAATTTCTTTGTTTCTTTGTTGTGTTTTGGATGTTCTAGGGGGTTCAGGAGGCTGGAATCCCGACGGCTGCTATGTCAAGAACAGCAGTACCGAGAACGAAACCATCTGTAGCTGCAATCACCTGACCAGCTTTGCTGTGCTGCTGGTAAGTATGTCAGTGTGTGGGATTGTTCCCAGAAATGTCAACATCCATCCTCTTCAGAAGTTTATAATGGCTCAAATTAATATGATTATAATAAAATCGAGAGTTATAAGTTATATTTTGAGCCTTCTATTAGGTATGCATTACACATCTCTGGGATTGTCATATAATACTTTCATTAATCTTGTTTTCAAAGGACATTAGCCGTCAAGGCCAAACTGACCGTCTACAGGCCCTCATCCTTACCTATATCACTTTCATCGGATGTGGGGTGTCCGCCATTTTTATCTCAATTACTCTACTCACTTACCTCGCGTTTGAGTGAGTAATATCCTCCTTCTCAGTGAATATTCTGTAAGCCCTAAAATGAGATCACAATTGGTCCCTTAAAAACCACTATGACGCATCTTATAAAATGTGACAAAAATGTACTTCCATCTCTCATTCCCAAAAGAAGCAAATTCTTATTTACCAAATTCTTTCTTTTAATTCCAGCAAAATCCGCCGGGACATTCCTTCGAAGATCTTGGTTCATTTGTGTTTCGCCCTGCTGTTCCTGAACCTGGTATTCTTGTTGGACCCATGGTTAGCTTTGTATAGAAATGCAGTAGGCCTGTGCGTTTCTACAGCATTCTTTCTGCACTACTTCCTGTTGGTCTCCTTCACCTGGATGGGACTGGAGGCTCTGCATATGTACTTGGCCATCGTCAAAGTCTTCAACAACTACATGACCAGATACATGCTGAAGTTTTCTCTGGTAGGATGGGGTGAGTTCAGCTGCTACATTGGCCTTGTGGTTTGTGGCTGTAGATGATTGTAGATGATTTAATTCTGTGATGTGTTTTTGCAGGACTCCCTTTGGTTGTTGTCATTATTGTGATTGCGATACCCAAAGGTTTCTATGGCCTCATTAGCGATGGGAACATTTCTGACGGAAATACGGAGGATTTGTAAGTATTCAACTTAAAATTTAAAAGGCACAGTCTTCATTATGTCTTTGCAATTGATGTTTCTATATTTGTCTCTTCCAGTTGTTGGCTGAAGGATGACATAGCATTCTACGTAGCCGTTGTGGCATACTTCTGCATCATATTTGTGTTGAACCTGGCCATGTTTGTGGTGGTGATGGTCCATCTGAGACGAATTAAGCGGCAAAACCCCCACAACAATCAGTACCGCAGCAGCCTGCAGGACCTTCGTAGCATCGCGGGACTCACTTTCCTGCTGGGGCTCACATGGGGCTTCGCCTTCTTCGCCTGGGGACCAGTCAAGTTGGCCTTCCAGTACCTGTTTTGCATCTTCAATTCCCTGCAGGGTGTGAAACAATATTAAATTGTTTTCTAAATGAAGTCAACATAATATAGTTAGAAGTATATTTTTTCAATGCAATAATGCAACTACCTTGAGCGCTTGATGAAAAAGGGGTCTTGTTTTTTCTTGTTCTCTTTCTCTCTCAGGATTTTTTATTTTTGTTTTCCACTGCGCTCTGAAGGAAAATGTCCGTAAACAGTGGAGAATGTACCTCTGCTGTGGCAGGTTACGATTGGCTGAAAATTCAGGTATGTCTTTTACCAAACTAAAACCTTGCTGCATGTTACACTAACTAGTTATTTTACGGGCATCTTCGTTTTACCTCTTTTTCTTCTCCAGAGTGGAGTCGGACAGCAACACA
The DNA here is from genome assembly GCF_016745375.1 of Pimephales promelas. The sequence goes on along the minus strand of NW_024121299.1, from coordinate 2,702,317 downwards.
GATCAAAACCAATAAGAAAAGTTCGATTCTGACGGCACTTTCATCTAATTCAGGGACCAACAGTGCACCGCGAAGCTCAGTGAGCAGCAATGAATCTGTGCCATCCCTTGGTATCGGTCAGTTCTGCTCACTACTGCAAAAAACTGGCAAGAAATGTACAAAAGTGTTTTATACAAGTCAGGAATATTTTTAACTCTTTAACTTTATGTTACAGGCTCACCAGTAGACGACAGTCAGATCATATCAGGGGAAGAGAATGATGATGTGGTCATCAATGAGATCAACAGTCAACTCAGTACACGACTCAGATCTGTGTAGTTTATGGAAGAGGTTTATAAACCCAAATTGGAAAATAGGTTCCATGTCTGACAGCTGTTTCTAGCAGGCCTGAAAAATATAATACCAAGATGAGAATCTAGAAATGTCTTCTGTCATAAGAAGTTTCTCTGAATGAGTGTTACATGCAGTAAAGATAAAAATATCTCCAAGTGCGGAAACGTTATATTACGCCCCACTTTTACAGCGCCAAGGGTTTTAAAGTCCTATATATTTTCAGAGACCAGTATTAAACAACTCTTCTGCAAAATAATAATAATCATTTGAGCTCAGATTATGCCAGTGCATTAAATAGTACTTAAAAAAATGCTAGTTCTTTTCCTGAAATTCAGTCTTAAAATCTGTATCAATCTGTTATATGTGTTGAAGAAAGACTGAAAATTTCACTGTGGGTCCAGTTAGCTGTTTATTTTTTTTCTCTTCACATTTTATAGTCATTCTCAGTGTTGTAATCCTCACATAAGAAATCTGAAAATGTTAGATGTAATCAAATGTTCTGTTGTCTCAAATTGTCTTTGAGTAGCAGAAGGGGTTCTGTTAAGCCAAAGTATAGTAATGTGATTTACATGTATTATGTTTTGATAATTGTTTTGTAGCAATTACTGTAGTGTTATGAATATATGTTAATTTCGCTTTTGCAAAATATATTTTTTATATTCATATATTTTAGAAAGAGTTAGGAATCTGACATTCTAACATAATAAATAATTTATTATACTTTTTTCACCCTGTGATACAGTTTTTGAGTGTGTGCGAGTGTGAATTCTATCACTGTGGCATGTGATCACACATCAAGTGTACGACAGTCTTGTAAACCCTGAGCAGGCCAGTTTTCTCTCGCTCAGGAGTATATGCTCCAGTAGATGATATTGAAGAGAAAGTATGCTAAAGGAAATAATATTCTTGAATAGGAGTCTATCTTGTAACTGTTGTTCATGATATGGTTGACACTTTGGCGGATGGAACGCCGTCGACGGAGGCGCGTGCCCAGGATTGGAGGGAGGTCAGGTGTTGTGGAGTTGCGTGAGGACACGCACGTGTCCATGTTTAGGTCAGACAGCCGAGGAAATGCGCTGAGCTCTATGTCCTGGTCATGGAAACATCCGTCGAATGCCATCGCTTGAGATGCATCGTAGTCTGTGAGCTGTAGGAGACAAAAACAATTCACTTTTTCTGGAATTTACACAGTAAGATCTTTTAAAGTACAATATATTTCATATATTATGGAAGTTCAAGAGATTAAAAAAATGGCAGGTTTGACAATGTTTGATAATCAAATACCAATGATGTTTGATGTTATTTTGATCCACAAGCGCCATGATTTGAGAGCAGCAAATGTGTTGTATGACTTGAGTTTTAAAATATAACGCATGCATTACATGGACTTTATTTATTTATTTTTGCATTCGGGACTTGACAATGTAGATAAAAAAATATAAGATTCTTTAATCATTTTTTATGCTGTAATATGCTGAATTATCCCTTTGAGGAAGGGGTTCAAAACCTTCTGGAGGGCCATAGCCATGCAGACTTTAGCTATCACCTAATAATTAAACGCACAAGATCCAACTAGTCAAGTCTTTCAAGGCTTATTTAAAAACTGAAGTTTATGAACTGCATCATAAAATTGAAAATATCTATTTTTATCAAACCCAAAGTCAATGAACTGAGAATCTCAGTATCTTTAAGGAAACTTTGACCTTTAATTGTTTGAGTTTCTTCATTTCCTCCTTGGTGGTGAAGTAGTTGACAGCTGCGTACTCGATGACGGACAGAAACACAAACAGGAAGCTGGTCCACAAATAGATGTCCACCGCTTTCACATATGATACCTGAGGCATGGACGCTGACACTCCCGTAATTATGGTGGACATAGTCAACACTGTAGTGATTCCTGGATTGAACACACATGCAGAGATACACATTTTTGTTAAAAAATAAATAAAATAAATTGTACTGTACTCTGATGCAGTGTTAAGGTACAGTTACATTTCATTGTTCAGGTGAATTTTCGAATTTTGCGTGACGGTAAAAGATTTCCCCAGGCATATTTTGCAACGGGGTTCAAGGCTACACTATTGACAATTATAGACAATGGACCTTTTTTGCCCAACTAATTTTGCTAATATGGCAGAACTTTTACTGTTACAAAATGCAGTGCTTTCTTGATCAACATTTTTGTTGATTCCTCCTATACAATAAGATTTTAGGACTAGTCTAGAGTTACATTACCAACGACAAGATAAAAAAAATAATAATTATAATTACTGCCAAACAACCACACCTAATCAGAACAAGTTTAGCAGGATTTTGGATCAATGAGATTTGGTGGGTGGAGCTACAGTTGCATTCACACATAGTAGGTTATAAATAAGACCGGAAACTGCATTTTGTAATCAAACCAAGCCCCTTCGAAATTTTAGAAGCCACAAATCAGTATTATCAGTAAACCTACTGTATGCTATAACCATAAGAAATTAACAAAATGTCTGACAAATTGGCCTATGATCGGTTGAGGTGATTTTGGCCACTGTGCGGCCTTGTTTCTTTTCATCTTCAGAAAAACGTTGCAACTTAGTTAAGCAACTATGAGCAAAAAAAACATTCATCACACTGGACTCCAGTCTAAGGCTCAATGTCAGACACTACAAGAGTGAATAAACTACAAGACGAGAGATCATTTATAAGATAAACATTTAGCCAAGTGCAAGTGTGTTGACAGGTGTTACGCACCAAGTGAAACACGGGCCGGTACCGCCCGCCTGTCGATCCAAAAAGACACCCAGGACAGCACCACCATCAGCATTGTGGGAAAATACGTTTGCAGCATGAAGAAGAATATGTGCCTTCTGAGGATGAAGTTGATGTAGAGCCTGTTGTACCAGCCTGACAAACACGTGTAAATCTTGTAATTAATGGCCTACTGATATATTACTAGCAAGAACAAAGATTTGTCGTAGCATGGATACATAGAAGGAGAGAGAGAAATGAAAAGAGCCTCTTACCTGTGCTGCTGTACAAGGCCAGACCGTGTGAAGGGTGGAACTCTTCGATGAAGAACTGAGAGAGGGCAATTTCATCTGTCCTTAGAGAGTCATTGCCATTTTTCCAGTACAACATGAGGTCGTTCTCATTATATGCATCTGAACGGGACAGAAGAGCGGAAGCCGTAAGATAAAAAAGGCGTAAAAGAGAGTGTGCGTCTGATTAATTCATGCTTAAATACATGGAGAATATGAAGAGAAATTTTCTAGATTCAAATTATTAACATCTAGCAACAGCATATGTGGAGTAAAGCTGGTTTCTACAGACAAAAGTTGTAGGCACTTAAAATGAACTTCATCCACAGGTTTAAACCAGGCTGGATAAAGTTAACCAATAGCTAAATAGCTATTTAAATGTATTACTAGCTGTAATGTATTCTGTGTCTGTGCTCTTGTTTTCTAGACTTTTGGTTTGTATTTGGTTCAGTTCCTGTTTCCTGTGTTTGTCTCATTCCCTGATTGTGTTGTTAGTCAGTTGCCCTGTTTTCATTCTTCTTGGTCAGGTCTTATCCTTTGTCCTCATCCTAGTTTTGCCACACTAGTCTCATGCCAATATATAATGTTTAGACCTCTTGCTATACTTTCGCATATTTCAACATTCATTGCATTACTCCACATACTTTAAATGCAAGCACTTTTTCTGTAACTACAATGTTTAAAATGGTAATTCTTCACATTCCTTTAATGAAATGATCCACGACGGTCACATTTTCCCATCCCAACCAGTAAAATACAATTAACTAAAAAACAATGAAGGTGGGACTCCTTCTAGGTGGACACGCACAGCTCTCCAGTTCCAGGGAACAATTCTGAGTGTCCAACGGGAATCTACTGAAGTCCATTGAGCAAAGAGAAGTAACTGTGATCCTACAACAAAGAGAATATTCCATTAATACAACATTTACATATGAAGGAAATGAATCAGCAGAGGATTTGGCTTCTACCTGACGCTGTAAAGGATGTTGCCGTCTGGGTAAACCCTCAGCATTATGTTCTCCATGGTGGTATCATGAATGAAGGAGCGCTTGGAATGGACGAAAAAGACATCAGGCTTCCAGATCTTATTCACCAGCCGACCATCGAATGTGCGGCTCAGATTGTTACTGGAGGGAAACGCCAAGCGTTCATCCTTCCAATAATGCCTCAGGTACAGGGTCATCGTGAAGTCCTGAGAGAGACCTTTACATTTTACTGACCTTATAGACAAACATGACAACTTATTACGAGCAACAGTGCAGGGTAGTGACTGGCATTTTGGTGCAAATGAAACTTTTTGACATTTACCAAGAAGACCTTTATGAGAAGCTGAAGGCCTGCTTTCTACAGGGCAAAATGTTATACATTTTTTAAATATGGAACAAGTTTGCGAAGAATACATCTTATTAGAAACTTTTATTCAGAAGCAATATGATGTTCAGCTCAATTAATGGATTGACTCATACGAGTTTTCTTTTTAGTGAATTAAAAGCATGCAGCCCAACTTGTAATTCGATTCCCGAATGAATTAGTCTTATAAGTGGGTCTATTCTGGTGAATCAAACTCATGCAGCTTAAACATTTGGATGTTCACATGACAGTGTTGTTAAAGATATATTTTTAGTTTTGCGTAGTCATGCAGTTTTTATGTTTAAAGTCTTTGCAATCACTTTCAAGAACTGTTTTATATGTATTTATTATTTAAATTATGTCATAATGTCTTTGTTCCAAATATTTATTCAATATATGTACTAAAAGATTCATTAAAGGAACCATTACGGATCCAAAACATTGCTCTATTAAATACAAAGAGAATATGCACTTTTACCATGTTTACTTCAGAGATGCTGTCTATACTCTCCACCTGCACATCAATGCCCACGGGGATGGCAGATCCTGCCGAGCAGAAGACACAATACATTTGCATATTGGTTCAGGACAACAGCAATGCCTTTGATATCAACTTAGGGAGAATCTGCCTCCTTTGCTCCTACAGAGAGAGCATATGGAGCTCAAAATGTTACTAATCCTATTTGTCCCATCATTAATTAGCAGTGGTTACTGACTGAAGGACGCCATTCAAAGTCTGGTTCCACCTCTTGATCTTCTTTAATCATGTGAAAGATAGCCTACACTCCAATAAACTACTCTTTTATCTAAACATCTCTTCTGGCAGATTAGAGCGCCACCCTGCTGGTTGAAAGGAAGCAATACAATTATTTATGCTTACATGTACATTGCCACTGATTTAATTTCTATTAGTCATGTGTATTAGTTAATATGTTAACATGTATGCATTTATAAGAATAGTTTAATATGTTTTAATACTATTTAAGGTTTGGATGAGACCTTATTGGCCCTTGTTAAAAAGTAGTGTGCTTAATTGTACTGAATTGTTGAACACACTTGTTAATTAGATGAGTTGTGAATTAAGTATATTACTTAATTCACTTGTCAGTATTAAAAAGTGCTCTTTGTAATAATGTCACTGTCAGATTAAAGTGTTACTTTAAGGTACATTTTAAATCACTGTGTTTTAATAATCTATTGTCATGCTTTAAAGAAGTAGGCTACACTTATTTAGGTCTGTTGACTAACCTATACTTAAGTACATGTAAAAAATTTGATTGTAATTTCAAATATTAAGCAGCTATAATATTTCATAAATTGCATTGTATTCAAATATGTGTAAAAATGATAACATTAGCACATCTGTTTTAACAGGCCTGGGATGTAATCCAGATTACTGTCCTCCAAAGCACATCTGTGTCCTCAACAACACCTATTGTCTAATTTGCATAATCTGGGTCATGTTTGAATTTAGGACCACACTCGCTCTGTCAACGTTACCTCTGGCCGCTTTCCCCCGAATAGAGAGATGGCAACACCGCCTCGTTCTGCCCTCTGACACGGCAAAATGGTACAGCCCATTTTTAATCAGATTTAGTAAAAAGAACACTCTAATTGTGATTTTCAGGGTTGTGATGGTGATTAACAAATGGAGCAAATAAACAGTTCATCCTGACCTCCAAATCCAGGTCTCATGGCAAAGTCTTGGTCTTCGATCCTTAGCAGCTGTTCCGTTTTGATGAGGAGGGACTTGGTGCTGTCCTTTCGCTTTAATTTGTAGTCAATCCGGCTGAAAGAATGAGAAAAAGGGTCAGAAGAAAACAAGCCATTATTGCACTTCAGTAGTTATTTCAAAATAACAGGAATATTATCCCGGGCCCTGTGAGCAGGTGGACCTTTGCATTACAGAGAAATAAAACAGTTGGATGTTTTATTTCCACCAAGAATGTGACCATCAAACATCTGCCTCTGTGCTCCAGCATCTGTAATTTGAAGAGAATTACTCAGCCATTAAAGGGATGATTTATAAAGAGCAGCTTGTTTTACAATGGCATGAGAGCCAGGTTGTGAAAATGAACTGTGATTTGAAGCGCTTCCAAAGAAACTATTTTCTGAGCCTTAAAGGGATAGTTCACTTTTAAATTAATTTTTGGTATGTTTTAGCTTACCTCTAGGCGTCTTTAATTTTGATATTTTTAGGTCAAACCGTTCTTGTCTGTCATATAATCTATGGTCTATGGTCCATGGTCACCACCTCAAAGAGCACCTCGTTTTTACCTCTTGTAACCACAGCCACGTCCAAGTGATCTGAGGGCGCGGGTGCTTCGGTCTGCGCAAGCGCCGGAAAGCGCTGGAAGCGATCTCTCGTGTGTGTATGTCACTCATTGTTTACACAGATATTTTGGAAGTGTTACCTTTGAAGATCTATTCTAAACCTATTTAGATTAGATATACAGAAAATCGCAATAGAAGGCGATTTCAATATACAACGCAACAGACAACGTTGAATTTTTTTCGCAACCGCGCGAGAGATCACTTCCGGCGCTTCCGCAGACAGAAGCGCCCATGCTCTCAGACCTCTTGGACGTAGATGTGGTTACAAGAGGTAAAACGATATAAATACTGTTCGTTTTCTCCCACAAACCGCTCGTTTCGTGTCTTAGGCCATCAATGTGTACTTACATTTATGAGTCATTAAATCATGTTTAATTTGAACTTCTCTATGCATGCTCTTTGAGGTGGTGACCATAGACCTCCATTATATGACTGACAGACAAGAACGGTTTGACCTAAAAATATCAAAATTGAAACTACTGCGGAAACAAAGACACCTACATCTTGGATGCCCTCGAGGTTAAGCTAAACATACCAAAAATTAATTTCAAAGTGAACTATCCCTTTAAGAGATGAGACATGAACAAAAACCCGGCAGAAACTGAAGGTCAGTCAAACACGTACAATGTTTCCCTACATAGACTTCATCTTCATCTGAGTGCTGTAATTGAAACCCCAAATACTGTCAATCACGCTGTGCTCATTCCATGGCAAAGTTAATTGCACACCGAAGAGCAATTACAAAATTAAACCTCAAAGTGAATACAGCATACAACCACTAATGACGACGTGATAGACTCATTACGCAATCATCCTTACAAAAACACAGCAGCACTAATGACACAATGCATGCTGCGAGATTGCTCTACACCGCTGTGATTAAAATTACAACAATATGAAACATAATTATCCTATACATTTTTTCACCTCGAAATTTGAAAAACTCTCTTGGATGGAGAGAGACTAAGAGGGAAATGCCCTAGAAAATGTATCCTATTAACCTCTTATTAATCTATTTCTAATGGCTTTTATAATTATTCAATGAAATGACACATTATGCATTAACAAAAGCTGTACCTGGAAAACCTGGCTGACACTGTAAAAACACAGGCTTTTTAGGGAATCTGCAGGCGTGATTTTAATGCCAAACAGAACTTTGGCTGCTCTCCAAAAAAACAGATGATGGCACCAGGATGGTTTTAATTACAGAGTGAAAGAATACTGGCACTCTTGAGGTTATGTGACTCATTACGCGGTGGTAACATAGAAACCACCAACAATGGATTAAAACCTCACTTTATTTCTCATTTAGACACGTAGTAAAGAGGAAATTTAATGATCCATGGAACTATCAGCATCTGATCCTTTATAACTCTTTTCTACCCTTTTTTATGCGTTCTGCTATTGTCTCAATTCAGGGTTATTATTGTTAAACAAAACTAAAAAAAAAAAACTACTTAATACAAACTAAATAAATATTAACTGAAATGTATTTTATTTCAGATAAATGCCAAGGCTGTAAATTAAAAACTAAAATAAATAAAAACTAAATCAACTAAAACAAATAAATGCACACTTATAAAAAAACAATATAGACATATTTTTGAAAAACTTTAACTAAAATTAAAGTCCCCATGTAGTCAATAATTGTCTCTCTTAAAACTCATCTTTGACATGATGAGATAACTGTTTTTCCTGTGTAAAATATTTTTCTTTATGCCTTCAAACAGCTTGAGTGTAACTCCACACCTTGGCATTATTTAATATACGTGAAACCATGACTATGCAAAATAGCCCTGCCTCCACTCACTCACACCCCCTTTTAACTTTACAGTAGTAAATGCTACAGTGTTGCTTAATATTTTTGTGGAAACCATGATTCTGTTTTTAGAAGCTTTTGAGGAACAGAATTTTCGAAAAGAACCAGATTGAATTGAAATAGCATTTTTAGTAGAAATAGTAATTTCTTTCCTGTCACTTTTGATCAGTTTAATGCATCCTTTCTGAACAAAGTATTCAGTAATACTATATATAAAATAAAACATTTTATTTTAGTGTCCTTGTTCCATGTTACCATCATGATGCAATAGTAATTATTTTAAATTACATGCAACTAACCATAACACCCTAATCCTAACTTTACTTATATAGTAAATACACAACGCATTCTCATCCCAAGGCATCATATACGACACTTTTGCCAAAGCGTAGACATCCAATGCAGATGGCACCCTTTAGCGTCAAATGAGATGCTTCGGTTATGGTAGGTTTAGGTATGGGGTAGGGTTAGGGTAAGACCACTAGGAGGCGCCTTTTGCGCCATATATATCTGCGTCTCATATTGACGCTAAAGGGTGCCGTGTACATTGGATGTCTACACTTTGGCAAAAGCGTCATATATGACGCCTTGGGATGAGAACGGGCTCAAATACACAGTTAATAGCCTACTTATGACTTCATACTTAAATGTGTAATTACACTGTAACACACATACCTTAAAATTAAGTGTAACATACTGACCCCAAACAAGCAAAAGAGTTTAAATATTCACGACTCACCCTCTGAATCGCTGTTTGGCGTGCTCAACCAAGTAAACATCCTTGTTTTTCTTCCGGTTAGGGTAGGGGTTGTTGAGCAGGGTGACGGGCCAGAGACAAGCAAGGCACAACAGCCTGAAGGTCAGCAGGAATAACTTCATGGCCAAATACGATGATGGAATACTTGTTCTTTTTCTTCTAGGGCTCTTGGTCCTGTAGCAAGGGTCCAGAAATCTTCCACGGTGACGGAGCCAAGGCAGGACGGTTCCTGAGTCCTGGCCATCCCCAGCAAACCTCAACTGAGAGGGCGCTGGGAAACGGTACGGTAGTCCTGATGACCTCTCAAGATGTTCACACGTCTCCCAGAATAAATGTAAACGTGAAACTAGCTTGTTGGATCGTCAGCATCTATTCCGCATACTTCAGCTGATTGACTCGGTGGTGCTTTGTCACCCAAACATAAATCAATGGGAATGTATTCTTAACGGTAATAAAAAGACTGGCATTAATTCCTATCAAATCCTCTTATCTAGCTGGTGGATCTACCCTTAACCTACACAGTGGGCTGGGACCATCTCTAATCGGGATTTCCTCGTGCCAGGCGTTATTGCTTTGTTCTGTCTCTGTTGAAGATAAGCATCTCATACCTGTCCACTCATGCCCTTCATACACTGATCCTGAGAGGTGGAAACCAAACAATGCACAAATCAAAGATAATTAAAGGATTTTCTCATCAGAGTGACAAGTTGCAAAGACGTAAATTGATGTAATCCTGTCCTCGTCCACTTTTAATGTAATCCAGAAAAGATCTTCAAATCGTCAGATTAGACACCTAAGAATAAATATCACAGCAAATTAACTTTTGAAGGTGGTATTCCTGGTTAAAACATTGGATCTGTGTTGCTCTGTTTTGTAGAACTGCGCTCTGGCATCACCTGATGCTCTAGTTTCAAGCACATTCCATCATTAGTTATTATTATAAAAAGCTCAGGGGCTAACCAATCAAATCACATTTACACAATCAATTACATTACAGAAGCATAGAGAGAGGGGGATGGGAGAGAGTGCAAGATCATATGATGGACAGATACAAAGAGAAAAAAAATCATAAACCAATGTCCCTGTGGACTCCCTGTGTCCAGTAATCCCAGTGCATTGCCTAATCTGGTGGATTACGCACCGGAGACATCATCACAGATACTGTATCTGCATTGACTTTGACTGGTTAGCTAACCATATCACATGAGGGATGTGCGCTTAGCGAAGAAAAAAGAGAGAAATCACTTCCTGTAATAAAAAAGACGATCGACCCTTACGAATGAGTATGTCTCACGATGTTAGTCTCATTGCACCCAGCAATGTTTTTACTTTTTTGTGCAAATATTGGAAGATTACCAACCCATATGGGCTACCAATAAATATTTGTGGAGCCCAATGTATAATGTACTGTATATGATGCCTATTTTTTACATTAGCATGTTTTGGAGGTAACTTACAAAACATCAAATATTGCAATAATGAGTGTTCACATATTTCATTAGAATATTGTTAATTTTACTCTATTTACCTGTAGCGCCCAACAAGTGAAATCACGTTATAATCATTAAATATTGTGAAAGTTTCATAAGATGTACACTACCGTTTGAAAGTTTGGGTTCAGGTTTTTACTAACTAAAATGAACCTAATTACGAACTTAGGTTAACTAACTTAAAATAAATGTTGCATATATTAAAGTTTGAAAGCCTAAATTGATCCAACAGAAATTATACATACAAAATAATACAAATAAACTTAATCTAAAACTCCTCCCATTCATGTAACAGCCCTAAAGTGTCAGGCCTATGGTGATACGTGTGTGTTCCTAAAATAAACAAGTCAGTCTAGTCTAGTTCACCTTCAGAGAAGAGACTTCCATCCACAATCAAAACACACACACACACGTGAGTCTGCCTTTTCAATCATAACCACAACACATAATAAGCCTAAAAGAGAATAATTACTTTTAATTAACTAATAATGAGAATCAGTTTTATTATCATCTACTATATGCTTTGGAGATTTGTTTAAGTGTCTTTGTAGAGTGAATAATTATATCTTCTGGTTTGTGTGCTCCTTATACAGAGGTGTGTGAGTTGTTTCGTAGAATGAAATTTCTTAGTATATGGCAAATTTCTGTCTTCAAATGCGCTGTTATCATTAGTAATCAATGATCTGCACAAAAGAAAGAATGTAATCGACAGATTTCACACAAAATAAAAACTTAATGCTAAATGTCATTGAAAAAAGGGTAACGTCAAACTCATTATATATAAACTTCTTCAAATATCACACAAAACTCTGAACTTATGCTGGTGTTCTCTGAGTTAAACATTTGGCTACATCAGATAAATTTATTAAAAATTCCAATCCTTCTGATATGCCACCAGGAAGTAATAGTTATCTGGTTAATAATGATTTATTGTTTATATACAGGTGATGAAGAGTGCATTCATTTAGTTTAAGCCTTAAAAATGAGAGCGATGGCAGCAGCACATTCTTGGACTTGTTTGCTATTGTTGTGGATTATTGCTGATACATCTGCGAAAACTCCAGGTAATATTCCTATTACTACAAGACTCACTTGCAGCTTCTCAAGAACATTTTTCATAAGAATCCCTGGTTTAATTGAACAATTCATCGTCTCAGACACACCATGAAGTCATTACATGCTTTAAAATATGACCACAAGAATCAATGTGCTGAGCTAAAAGAAATTGAGCACAGCGTCTTTTCAGCACAGCATTTTTCATCCGTGACCATTTGTTATATTTTGTAAAAACAACATTTAAATGACTCGAAAAGAGTAAGAGCAGACATTTTTGCAAAAATCGAACCAAGCAGCACGTCCTAGAAAACTGTCTGACAACCAAAACATTGGCCTGATTAATTGTCTGATGTTTATCGGTCACTTGGAAAACCAGCTTTCCAGAACTACGACCTAAATATTTTCAGGTCAGTTTGTAGATCTCAAAATGCACTCAGAGCGACTCAGGAAACAAGAACAGACCCATGAATATGATAATTAGGTATATGATCCGTATTATATAGAGTATAACTTATCCTTTCAGAGTGACTGAAGTATTTCATATCTTGACTTCCTTATAAGAAATCACTTTCTTTTACAGTAATTAGTGTAAAACCTGTCATTTTCCCCTTCGCCACAACTCTAGATGTCCAGGTAACCTGCATGTTCTCGGAAGATTGTGTCCTACCATGTGTCTTTGAAGCAGTTGGAGATGAGATCATATACTGGTTCAGACAGAATGTCATGATCCACAGTTATAAACAGGGGAGCGGTCTGTTAGAGCAGCCTGCTGATCAACACTACAACAACAGGACGTCACTATTCACTGAAGTGATTTCCTCTGGTAATGCATCTGTTCATATCCAGAAGAGCGGCCCACGGGACAGGGGGAAGTACAGGTGTCTTGTCACCAGCAGTCGAAAAACCAGTGAGCAATTCATCATTGTCAAGGTAGAAGGTGGGCTATCACAAGTTTATGTTCAAGAGTTTTGCTATCATAAATAAAATAATAAATACAATTATTTTACAATCACCCAACTGTGACAATTTGAAAATGGCACCTTTCTTGAATAGGGGACAAAAGGGCATTTTTACTTTTTTATCACCAAGGCACTTTTAACCACAAGAGGTTACTTTATATATAGACCATTTCACAAGATGTAAACAACACTGGTCCAGAAGCACTTCCTGTTTCAGTTTTTTAACACTACATAAAAGCTAGGATAAAATACAACCAACAGAACATTTAAAACTGAATCAAAAAGTTAAACAAACATCTTTAAGATGATTTCTTTACATGTGAAATAAAGAAAACAGTTACAAACTGAAACAGGAAGTGTTTCTGGTTTCTGGATTTTCACTACAGGGGGACTTCAAAAAAGGTAATCAGAAATAAAAAATAACATTAAAATGTTCCTAATTTATGCCACAGCAATCATACGAGACTTAAAAATGATAACTACACCATAAACAACAACATCAAATATCTGTCATTCCAGCCCCTATCCACTCAGTGAGCCTCGAGACGACACGTCTCAGTGGTTTCGAGGAAGTCATATGCTCCACCCGAGACGTCTACCCAGCTCCCCGTGTAACCTTGTACACAGAGCCAGCCGTTCAGCCTGACGCCCTCCAAACCTTCGCACGCAAAACGGCCGACAAACAAGGCCGGTACTCGGTGGAGAGCAAGATCAGGAAGCTGGAAGATCTGACCTACATCTGCCTCGTCCAATCATTCTACAGGTCTGAGACATGGAGGACATCACTGCAGGAGAAAGGTTCGATCTCAGACTAAATTCATAAATGCCTGGACATGTTGCACGGCATTTCATCATCATTATTATTATTACGTGAAATTGCATCACCAAATATTTCCATAGTCGACCAAACAATTACATCCAAATAAGAGATAGTGTATCTCCCACATCTTAAAATGCACCAAGTTAGAATAATAACCAATTTCCAATTAAACAGAAATATCTAGCATCGAAGGTCAGGACTTAAAAATATCTTGCACGGCTCCATGGAACTTGCAGAACTTCACACTGACATGGTCCTTCACCAAAGGACACGAGTCCTCAACCATCTACACCTATGACAGCCTCACACAGCTGAGCTCCAGCGTTTGGAAGGAGAGGGTGCGACTGGTGACCCCCAGGGCTCAGGGTGGGGACGGGTCACTGCAGTTACTCATCCCGCTGAGACTGGAGGACGCTGGGCTCTACACCTGCATCCTCTCTGCTCTCCGGACCAAGCATGAGGTCCGTATTAGAGTCAACATCATAGAGTCGACTGGTGAGATCTCACTCTATGCTTCTCATTTTAATAATTTATTTTCACAAATAACACCATATTTCTTACTCTGAAATCCAACACACTCTCATAATTTGTAACCATTTGACATTTCATACAAATTCATACAAATAATGAAATTGTTGCTCTTTTATAAAAGGCTTGCTCATGTTGTATTAAGTCACCTTTAAGCTCTGTTCCTTAAGAAATGTTGCAATTTCAGAAAATGATTTTTTTTTATTAGAGTATATCTGACTTTCACCTGTCAAGCTTGGGTGCCTACACTTTGTTAATCATAACTCGATTATTGAAAATGAAATGATGAAAATAAAAAGATGAACATTGTCACTGCTCAGTGGGTGACTGTGAGCAAGTTTACATTAGAGTTTCACCTTGTTTAACTTTTAACATTTTGATAGTATTCTTAATATTTCTAGAGTGAGACAAACCAACTGACACCACACAGAAAATTAATCAAAGGCTTGTGAATGTACTTACAAATGCTCGTGATGTCACTTCCTGCTTGATGATGTCAGTAAGGAAGTGGCTTAATTATCTGTTAAAAGACATTACAAAACAGAATGAAAAGTGATATAAAAGATAAAAGAACCATTACTTCAATTAAAACAAAATTCAAATGAAAACATCTTTTGTTCTAAACATTTTGACGAGGACCCTAACCCTACATTTTCGAAATGGTCAGAAATTGTTTTGTTGTTGTTGTTTTCATAAATGATAAAATTCACCACACACGTTTAGTTAATTGTGATGCTGATAGGCCTCCATCTGTAAAAGAAAATAAACCAATATGATCATAGTTTAAAAAAATAATTATTTATCCTACATATTAAAACATACATTTTAAAACATATACTGCATAAGAAGTCAAACTAAGCTACTCGAATATGTAAACAATGATTTTACCGCAATGGTGGCCACTCTCTTGAACTCACATCCTTTTTGTGGATTATTGTTTTCAGCTAAACAGAGATTTGATGTTAAAATTTCATTGATCTTTCTTGAAGACAAAATAATCAGCACTTATGTTTGATTTAAATATTTAACTAAGAACGTTTTTTTTTTCGTTGACTAAGTTTCAGCTAGAAGACAGCCCGAGAGCTCCATCCGGTGGTGGATTCCCGCTACTGTCATCACAAGCCTTGCAGTCTCTGCAGTCGCAGCAATAGTGACTATAAAATGTAAAGGTATGCATTACCAGAATCTCAAAAATATTTATTTAAAATATCAATAGACTACTTCAATTCTTTGTCCAATAATGATATCTTCCCCCAAACCAGTTGGATGTTCAAAATCAAGTCAAACCAACGTAGAGGCTGCAGAGATGCAACCAATCAGAGGTGTGTTTGTGGTAACAGTTAATAAATATACTCCTCACTGCATCACATTCACAGATCATCACTCTTTTCTTTACAGAGACAGATGCGAACAGTGGAGCTCCATCTGAGGATCCCTGCTTAACGGAAAGATCGCCAACAGAACTGCATGAGAATACATGATGAGGAACATTTTATTTATTTTATTTATTTAGTTTACAGTCGCCTATATGGCACGCAGCAATCTCTAAAACCATTTTAAATTCAGAAAGTGGCTTTGTTGTGTCTATAAAGTAAGTGTAGGCTACGCTACTATATTGGAGTTAACCGTCCATTCTATTTATTGTAAAGTTTAAGTATAGGTTGAAACAGGGCAGGCTAAGGCTGTTGTTGTTGTTGTTGTTGTTGTTGTTTGGGAAAAGTCTAAATACAGTAGGCCTGGTAATGATACAGCCTATTAATGACATAAAAACTATCCAGTATTGAACTTCTATTTTATTTTTACTAATTGTACACATGTTTTTATGTGTGCTTATCTCAAAAAACGTTTTGAATTGCGTATGCTACTATGTTGACCATGGTAATCTCACAAATGAAACTGATTTCTAAATACAGTAAATATTGAATGTATTTTTAAAGATACAAAGTCTAACTTTTTACAGTCTAATCTGTAATGAATCATTATCCCACAGCAACATAGTGTCGGCCGGGCAGAGGTGAATGCACATGTTAAAAAATGCAATGGATTGCAAGAAGCTGTAATGAACTACTAGCCTAAGCCTTATTTCAACATGATTTTTCGACATGTTTTTAAAAAGCATTTGCTGTTAATAATAGCCTATGGTGTTATTTAGCCTTTTATTACTTTTTGGGTAAGAAATATTTAGCATTTTTATTTTATATTATTTCTGAGTGTGTGTAGCCTATATATATATGTTTAAGATGTTTGTACAACATTTGCCTTCATATTTCATGCATATTTTATGCAAAGGTATTTAACAAATAACAAATACGTAATTTGTTTTACATTCACACCGTGTTGTAGATCACTGTGGTGCACTTGGAGTAGGCCTAACTTGTTTTAACCAGATTGTTAATAAAAAGAAAGTTACTTGAATAGTTCTGTAGTTACGTTTTTTTTTTAAAGTTGACTAGTTAAAAATCTAAATTGTGTATCGGCAGTAGACAATTAGACAGTAGACAGTAAAAGAAAGATCCAATATCGCAGTCAAAGCACAACCAAACAATGTTGGCGAGAAGGCCAAAAGTTAAGGCTACCTTTGAATATCAACTTTTATGTGAAATGCTCATATATTTGTAATATTGATCATCAGTCTACATCTTAACAGCTTTGTATATTTTATTTCTAAGCAATAGCCTAATCAGAGTTAGACAGTAAAAAAAAATGACGTCAATCCAATTTATTCTAGAACTAAATTTGATATTGATATGAGGGTAGGAAGGCAGGCAGAGTCATTTTAAAAACGAGTAGGCTATCTGTAATTTTACTTATAAAAATTGGTCTTTACAACTTTTATTTGTAACGGAGTAACATTTGACCAGTATCTGTACTTTGCATTGACTTCGTCATCGTCATACTCATATTCTTCCAAAAAAAAAATGTTGTGGGCGGACCAAAAGGTTTTGGGAAGATTTACTCACTTTCTTTGGGTACTCATCTCGAAATATAACTCACTCATGAAAGATATTATCTGTTACTTTTGCTTCCCACAAGATGGCACCCTGGAGTTTGTATTAATCTTATATGCTAAGTTCTTTATAGACAAGCAGAAATTTAATAAGTCTTCCTTATGTTTTATACATTATATTTTGGAACTTAATATGTTTCTTAAATCACATAAGCTTGTAAAGAACAAGAAGAATGGAAAACTTTTGTGTCAATATTATAACCTATTCCCCAATTCCTCTTAATATTCTTATTTTTCCATTTTTATTTAGTATGTGTTTTTTTTTTTGTTCTTCTTTTGTTTGTTTTTAATTCTTTGTCTCTGGTATGGTATTGTCTGTATAAATGTTTTATTGTATATTGATGGTTTTTCACGATTGTACCCAATGTTGCCTTCAATAATTTTTTTTTTTTTTTTTTTTTTTTTAAATATGGGCGGGGTTCGGGCTGGCATCTCTGGTACAGAGGTCAGAGATTATCATGCGTTTTGTTTTGTTTTGTTAGTAGGAATTCTAGTTACTCTCAGAACAGATACTGGTTATGTTAACTATGTGAAATCCGTCGACGACACACAAATAGTTTAATTTTATGTGATTATGAAGCTGGTGATCTTGCTGTGGATTCTGCCTGTAACATTAGGAGGTAAGAAACTAAAATATATAAAATGACATTTATTTTCATGACTGATATATATACAGATCAACACAGCCTCAAAAGTGTCTCATCTCACTGACTCAACCTTGTACAGTCACACAAGAACCTCTGTAATTCAATTAAAGTAACTTTAATTGTATCGATGTTTATTTAACTTGGTATCATGTAAATGTCAGATTGAAGATTGACATGAAGATTGTTTTATTGCTTACAGAAATCATTGTTATCGATCTCAGCTGTACTGTAAAACCTACATTTTAGATTAAAAACATTTTTTTCTTAATTATACTAATCTCATGATCATTCATAAAAAAACTATTTTAACCACTTTCATCTGAAAGTAAACGCAACAGAACAGGTTTACTCAGATTTGAACTTTGGTACACAAGTAAATGATTGCAGACTTATTGGAAACAGCTGTTCTATTGAACCCAAAGGCATTTCACAATTGCTATTTCAACATAACTCGACCTTATTGAAGTTCTTTTATTCATGATTTTATGGACATAAAATGACTTACAACACACTTGACAGTGGTTGAATACACCTGTATAGTCTTATGACGGTATGTTTGTGTTTGTTTCTACAGACATCCATGTCACTTGTATGTACTCTGCGGAATGTTTGTTACCTTGCACATCCACCATCCTCCTGGATATCATCCACTGGTACAAAGATAATAAACCAGTGCATTCATTCTATTACAATAAAGACCAGTTGGGCCATCAGTCCGAGGACTACAAGGGAAGAACATCCCTTTTACCGGAATCTGAAATCAAAAATGGAAATGTATCACTCTTACTAAAAAACATCAGGGTCCAGGATGAAGGCCGATACAGGTGCTACACTGCCAATGAAAAAACAAATGATGAGAAGTTTGTGTCTGTGTCTGTAGAAGGTGAGAGGAAGAACTTCTGAAACTTTTAAATAAAGACTTGTTCAAAATGACTATTTAAAGAACGTCTAGTCATCTTTCTTTCCTATGAGTCTAAATCGCTATACGGTATATGGTGAACATAGAAAATAATACTGTTACTATTTTTGTTTTGTTTAGCTCCAGTTAAATCGGTGGATATCACTTTAAAAGATGATACCGTCACCTGCAAGACCAGTGGAGTTTATCCAAAACCACAAGTCTCGTGGTCGTCAGGGAATGAGCCAGTGGATACTTTCCAGGAAACAGAAGAAAAACTGTTTATAGTGACAAGTGAGCTTAAAGTGGGTGACAACAGTGGTACCTACAAATACACCTGCTCCATAACCAGTAAGGACAGGACAAAGACAGCTACTCTGGAAAAGCAAGGTAAATTTAAAGATTCTGGAGATATAGAATATATAAGATTAGGTGAGTAATAAATAGTGCAGGATGGGTCATTAATGTTTTTGCTCTGATGTTTTGGAAGAGAAAACTTATATATTTTAAATTTTGGAGTACACAGCACATAGCTTGTTCTATTCAATAAAATAATATTTTATGATTTTATAGCTCTCAGGTAGGTGTGAAACTGTGTTTTATATAATTAATGTTGACATTTTATACATTTTTTGTTTGTTTATTGTTTAGAAGTTTCAGAACTCAAAGAGAATGAGTTCATTTTCAATTGTCCTGTCCCTAAGGATGTCGACTACACTCTCATCTTGAATTTTTCCACCAACATCCTGACATATGACAGCAAAACCTCTATGAAATACATCTCTGAACAGTGGCGGGACAAGGTTACCTTTAATCCAAAAAATGGAACAGTTACACTCTCTCCTCTTAATGAAGAGCATTTGGGAACTTACACATGTGAGAGTAAGACAGACGAGGACAGATACATTATGCAAGCTTCAGTTTCACCAAGAGGTATTTCAACATTTCTACTATAGCTTAAGGTTCTGTTTATGTAAACCAATTAAACACCAAATAAATAACTATAAACCATATAAAAATGTGTTGAACAGGGTCATAGCACTTGAAGTATCAGTCAAAGAGATTTAACCCTCTTTTCTTTCCATACAGGTTTGGAAACTGCCCACATTATCGGCATTATAGCAGCCATTGTCATTGCCATTGCCATTGTCATTGCCATTGCCATTTTTGTTTTGAATAACAAACAGAAATCAAAAAATGTGAGTTATTTTATTTCATTTATAGGCTACATTTGAAATTCAACAAAAAAAATGCAAAAGAGCTCAAAAGAGTCATTACCATACCCACAGTTTTCATGTCATTCAAATTAAACGCAGAACTGTGTTTTACTTCAATATGCTAACTTAAACCTGAGCTGCCATGTGTCTTCACACAGAAACAACAACCATTAACTGAAGAATTGAAACACTTGAATGGAGGGAAAACGGGAGATGAAAATGGTAATAAATAGCCAGAAACGTGACATCTCATCAAGTCCATCCAGATCGCTTTGGAGATCAGTAAATTCCAGCACCGTATCTTGCGTATTCTTATTTATTATTCAGGATTTCATTTAAATGAGGACGAGTAAAAGCCTGAAGATAAATAAGAAGACTGTTGAAGGCAAAAACATGCCAGGAGAAACAAGTGAGCGCAACAAGACCCAAAACATGCTTCTGAAGTTTTGTCTTTGGTTTGAGTCTGAATCATCATTGAAGCAGTCGCTGCCCCAGACTCGAGTCCTTCTAAACTCACTGCCAGCTTACAGACCTTCAAGCTTTGGGGTTTTACAATGTTTTCTGTATGAAGGACTTCTTCTATCTTCCCCATTTTTTAAATATTTTCCATTATTGAAGTGGATAGATCAGATTTTTGTCATTCTCAGTTCCATGACATGAACATGAAACCGGTTTTAGCAGATTCCACACTAATCCATCTTCTAAAACCACTTTCTTAAAAGAACCGAACCCAACATGGTAAGTCCTTCTATAGCAAGTTTGGATTTTTTTTTTTATGTTTTGCTTCATTGTTTGAATTGCTGCTAATCTGTGGCCATGGCAACATCAACATTCCAACAAAAAATGTGACTTTTAAGCTGTCTATCCACATGCTGATAAATGAAGACACTAAAAAAGGGACTGTGAGGGGTAATCATGTTTTTTTGCTGTTCTTTTACATGTAAACCTGTATTTTTACAATCTAAATGGCAGTATTCTTTAATTTAATGAAGATCAATTTGACTATGAAGGTAATGATGTAAATAAAAACATTTCTAATGTGTTAATTTGCCTCATTCCATAACAGGGCTTGGGAAGTCACTCTTAACTATGTGAAACTCTGTGTCACGTTACGAATCAAGTGATAAAGGAAATCATACCTTTAGCCTGAAACTGAGACACACCTCAGCTATAAAATTATAATTAGGTGGCGGAAAATGTTTCTTCTTATATTTAAAGTCTAGGAAATTGTTTTACACTAAGCTTGTTAATCCAAATACAGCTTGAACATTTAAGAAAATAGTTCAACCATTACTTTTTTTAGTCTGTTGTTTGTGATTCACTGGACTTTAATTCACTGTGAGCTGCTGTCATGAATGCCCTGTGTTTTTTTCTGTTTTTTTCTAAAAACAGCTGTGCTTGCTGTTTTTAAATGTGCTATATATCTATAAAACAAACTTGAAACTTGATACTGATTTATCAGTTAGTGCATTAAATCTGACATACTGTGAGAATCTGAGAGAATGTTCAAACACACAGATGAGTGAGATTAACACATGTCTCTTGAGGAAACATTCACACTCAGATGTCAGAATATCACTCAAAGAGCAAATGTGTGGTATAGTGTGCTGGCATACGGCCACATCTGATTGGCTGACAAACAACCAGTCGAAACTATGGAAGAATGTAAAAAATCAGGTTCTGACAAAGTCAAATGCAAAACTGAAACATGAATGTGTGTAAAATAATATTTTTTTATTAATAATGTTTTATTATTTTCTGAGCTGTATAAACTGTCATTTTTTGTTTTTGTTCAAAGTTGTAAATAAAACAATTTATTGTAGAATATTTTACACACAGAAAATACTATTTCAGTCCTTCTTTTCAGAGTTATGCATTAGTATAACTCTGCTCTTGTTCGGGTTTATTTGCACATTATGTTGTTTTCTACACACTCATTTTCTAAACTAAATTAGTAATTCAAATTTAAACTAATAATTAATAAACATAACTTAAATGGAAGAGTGTGTGTGAAATCTGATTATCTGATAATGTGAAATCTGATTTTTATTTTGTAGGAACATGTCCAGTTGGCTAGAATGCCCCTGATAGACATTCTATGATGATCTGGATAAAACAATAAAGATTTTGTTGTTGTTGAAGCATTAACAATTCTTGTAAATTGTAAAACAAAAAGTGGGGAAAGGTTTAAATCATGTCTGTTAAAACTGTGCTTGTACGGCGCCCTCTAGTGGCCAAGGATTAACATTTTAAAATTGGACATATTATTTGCTGAATAATTTCAGTCTGAAATAATTTTAAATGAATTTAATCCAAAATGAAAGCAGAATAATGTTCTCTCTTCAATTTGTGCATACATAAGCTCATGAAAGTATGAAAACATTTAACATATTAATGACCAAATTTAAAAAAAAAGTACACATTAAATGTGACAAAAGAGATTAAATAAGTTATTTTCACTTCATTAAGCGTGTGAAGTGTATATGAGAATATCTCACAGAGAGAGGTTGGCGGTGACGTCCTTGAGTTTGCCGCTGCTGAGACTGTGTATCATGGCGATCATTTGTGTGTGTTTGCTCAGATCTTCCTCCATCTTCTCCACCTTGGCCTCTAGCTGGGACTTCTGCAGTTCCAGAGAGGAAGCCTAGAAAATGAGTGCAACAACAGAAAACACACTAGATCATTATTATGCAGCCTAGGCCTGTCTGTTGTTTATATAACAGGTGTAATATATTTGAAGCTAAATTATGAGTGTTTGGTTTAATAGACCGTATGAACTGAGAGGTTTGAATGAGTGTTGACGGTACCTTGATGCTGCTGTCCTTCCTGGCTTGCTCTGTCTTATTAAGCTCTTTCCTGAGAATGGAAATATTCTCCTCCATCTCATGGATCTGCTCTTCTTGTCTTTTCAGCTTATTCTGAAGACCTAATACAGCACAGCAAGACACATAATTGTATACAAGTGTGTATGACGGAAACAGCACAAAGCACATTAAACCCTCCAGCTTTTTTTCTCACCTGTTATATTTCTGTCTTTCTCCTGCACATCTGACTTTAGACCCTTTATCTGCTGTTCTTTTTCTGCCATCTCTGCAAGAGTCCTGAGCAGACAGAAGACCAAATATTTGAAAATTATTTTCAAGGTATTCATTTTCTATTAACAGTCAAGTTTAGTTTTATCAAGTTAATTATTATTGTGGGTGTAGCAATAAAGTTTTTTAATTATTCTTGTTATATTAATACACTTACATTACTATTAATAGAAATGTTGATATATTCCGGGTTGGTAAACTAATGCCAATACATTTTTTTTTATATATTGTTATAACAATATATACATATATAAATAATAAAGTATTACGATTATATATATATATATATATATATATATATATATATATACACACTTATTGTTATTAATAAAATAATAAATTATGATTATTATTTTTTACTGTTATATTAATGTCTAATTCATGTGTGGCATTCCAAATATCACGGCTTCAGTGGAAAATACCACTACTACTACTACTACTACTAATAATAATAATAATAATAATAATAACAACAACAACCATAATATTTATTATTATTTGAGTTGGATTATGTAATAATCATAATACAATAATTGTACTAATTTAAGCGTGGCATGAAGCATAGTCTAACTTTAATAATAAAACAATATTTAATCAAACCTTTTTATTATTAATAATAATAATATAACTTTTAAGATTATGATTATTATTAGAATTGGGTTATGCTTTATGCCACCCTTGAAAAATCCCTAACATTCAAACCACCGTTTGAAACACTGACCTCTCCTGTTGGAGTTTTAATCCCTCGTTGATCTTTTTCAACCCCTCGGCCTGCTGGGTAAGAGAGATATGTGCAACCTGCAGTTCCTTCAGCTTCCCTTCACCCTTGTCATACCTAAAAAAAAGGGAAGAGGAGAATAAAGAGTTTGCTTATCTTAAAAAAAATAAAAATAAATAAATAAATCACTTGATGGATCCATTCCTGAATGGCTAAGAAATTGTCTCAGAGTGTGTGTGAGAGAGGGACACTGACCTACTGAGCAGCTGGTTGTATGTGCCCTTCAGCTCCTGATGCTGGTCAGCCACTGCCTGCAAACGCCCGTTGTGTTCCAGGAGCTGCTGGCTGTCCGATTTCAGCCTCTCCACCTCCAACAGCTGATCATTCAACTCCGTCTGCAGATCCTCTTTCCTCCGCTCTGTGTCTTTCAGTAGAGAGGCTAATTTACGTGCCTGGAATGGGGAAAAACATTGAAAGAAATGAAAACTGAAAAGAGCCAAATAGCAATAAACAAGAGAATAAGACAGAAAATAAATGTGCTCATGCAGTCAAATATATATGTTTTAAATGTGTTAAAAATAAAAGTGCTCATATATGCAACTCAAGAAGCATGCATAATTGAAAAAAGACAACAAAAAAAAAAGTAGACAAAAAGTGGTTAGCATTGTAGACGGGGAAAAGAAAAAATAAGAATGTTTTGTGAAACCTCAGCTTCCGCCTGAGCTCTCTGACAGCGGTATTGGGCAATAAGTCGATCAGCTTGTGACAGTGCGAGTGCTTTGGCCTCCAAAAGATCCTGCAGACTGCTCTCTTTACACTACATAGATAAAAGTACAAATAATTACAAACATCTGCACAAGTTAAATATACACCGGAAGATTCTACATAACTTGGTCACTTACCGCAAGTGCAGAAAGCTTCTGCTCATACACATCAATGACCTCTGACATGTGAACATCTTTGACCTTCTCCTGTAACTACAACACCACAACATGAGAAAACACGAGTTTGATTCAAATGCCTTTGACGTGGTTTGGGTCATTATTCGAGCATGCCACCCACTATTTTGAAACGTTGAGACGTTTCTATTGTCTATTTGGAAAAAAATGAGACACAATGGAACATTTGCAGAAATTGTGGTCACGTCAATTAATTCATTGCCAGGTGCCAGACACATGCACTCACCTCTACTCCATTCCGAAGCTTCTTGATGAGGCTGTCGATACTGTGGTAAGCAGAACCAGAGGGTTCAGCATGCATCATGGAAAAACTCTTCCCTGCGAAGGACGCATCATCACAAGCAGAACTGCTTCGGATCGACTCGCCGTCCCTCTGACGATATGCATTATTCGCAGCAATACTGTCCCCTAGACTTAAAGAAATGAAAGATTGAAGAAATTAAAAATAGTTTTATTCAGGAAGGATGCATTAAATTGATCATAAGTAACAGTATTAGACAATGTTGCAAAAGTTTCCTATTTCATCTGGTTACTGACATTCTTTAAAATATCTTCCTTTGTGTTCAGCAGAAGAAAGAATCAGGGTTGAAACAACAAACAGTTTGTATATTTTGACACTTTAGAAAAGTAGTTCACACTGTGGCGAAGTATTCTGTTGACTCACATGACAGAGGGGAAGTCGGGGAGGGGGGCCGCTTCAAAAAGTATGCGAAGCGCTATCTGCACATGCTCTCTGCAGTTCGAGGTCAGAGCTAATGAGAGAGGCGTCACCGTGCGCTGATCCTGCATGCAACAGAAAAGAGGCCATGTATAAGGAAGCGTCATAAATCTAATACAGAGTGATCAGAAACTCTGAGGAAGGGCAGCATAAGTCTTGAACCTGTAGGATCCTGTAGAAGGACGTCTCCATGTCTGGCATCTGCTGCTTGAGGTGGCTCATGAGTTCTAGAGTCTTCAACACCACCTCAGAGCACACCTGACTAAACATACATGCGTTGACAACTTTAAAAAACCATAATACCAGTATTTACCATAGAGTGTTTGTTGAGAACTTTCAAAAAAAGAAGGTACACTGCAGTTTCTTTAAGAATTTACTTATTTTATTCAGCAAGGATGCATTAAACTGATCATTATTTTTTTTATTAAATTAATACAAAAGAAAAGGTATTACTTCCAAAATATATAATTACCTGAGCTGGTAGTTGGAGGTCGTGCAAGTGGACCCAGCAAGGTCCTGACAAAAGGAAAGCAGAAGCTCCACCTGTGACACACACACCTCAGGACTGAGCCGCTGAGACACCAGCATCCTCAGAGCATCATCGCCGCAAAGCAGTGAAAGAGTTAAGGATATCTCTGTTCTCTACTATTGCACACAGTAGAATCAGACAGATACAATTCACATTAAAAAAATAAATTAGCAAAAAGCCAAAAAAATAAATTAGCAGATTTTTTGAGATTTGATATCGATGCATAATAATTCCCCTATTGTGAGTTCTATGTTGACATTTTTTGTTTGTAATTATTTAATTCACTACATATTCTAATTTATTTATAAACGGTCAATACATTTTTATTCAAAATCAGTAATGTTTAGCATGTCTCATTACTATATATGGCATCGGCTGTGTAGATATTGACATTGACCTTCGAAAAGCCCATGTTGATTGGCTACTAACACTGATCTCTGATGTGTGTTGAAGTGTGATTATTTGTGCTGATTCTGCTGAATAATAGAGGATATCTAGCAGAAAGTCAACGATACGGCCTGCACGTAGACAGTGTTTCTTTAGCAGCTGGTCTCCTTCAGTGGAGTCTGGAGACTGCAGCAAAACCAGCACTTCCTGTAGGAGGAGCTCCACAAACGACTGAGCTGAGCAGCACAGAGAGGAATCAATCGCCTCCTGGATGAACACAAGCAAAAATGAATGGAATTATAAAGCAGAAAGACATCTCAACAATTTGAGTTGTGCATGGAATCCTAATTTATAACAGAAAAAATATTATAGAATTTATATACAACAAATAATTTAATAAAATATTTGAATTCAATTTAATTAATATCTTAAATTAAATTAAATCTATTAAAATTATTTGTATTAAGGATGCAAAAATTTTTATTTTTTTTATTTATATCAGTATTGGTCAAAATTTGATATTTAATTGTGCATCATACATTAAACACTTATTTAGTCCATTTTTAAAAATACTAACAATTTAATAAAACTAAAAAGTAATCTTCAAATAAATATCCATTGTTCATACTGTACATTATAATGTTGTGATGTCATTAGTTTTAGGCATTTAAAATGACTGGTTTTATTTTTTAGTGTTGGTTTTTATTTAGAAATAATGTTCGTTTTAATATCCATTTATCTAACATCAGTTCTTGGCCAAAATATGAAAATTAATGAATCATTTGAAATTATGGACAGAAATGTGATTTCAGCACATCCCTACTTTGTACACAAAACACCTAAGGGAGTTCTCTTCTCACATTGAGCTTATTTACTCGGGCGTTGGGAAAACATTGTTCAAATAAACTGAATTGAAAGAAACCAGCATACTTCGAAAAGCTCAGTCAGCAGGGACAGAGCCTGCATGTAGCACTGTTCTGGACCATCCAGAGGTGAAGTGACCCAGTGGACGAGTGCTAAACTTGGTTCGGACCCTCGAGCCTGGACACCTTTTCTAGTACCAGGCTGTATTCGAGGGGCTGGAGGTCGGAGCACCGTCTCACAGACAAGCTTACGCAGAACAGGGACTGAGCACAAAGAAACCAGCAACTCCATAACCTGCACAGACAAGAGCACCAGTTTGGACAAGAATTTGTCTCTCATTAACCCCTTTCACACATACATGTCTTTATTGGTAAATTAAATTCCAGTAAATCAGTTATCTGTGGCAATGGAAGTTGTAACATTACCAGTAAATTAACAGTATGAGTGAACTATGTGTGAAAGAATAGGATTACTGGTATGAGCA
Organism: Pimephales promelas; assembly: GCF_016745375.1. Next base: position 2,674,328 of record NW_024121299.1, on the reverse strand, counting down.
TGTAGAACGGCAGTATGTGCCAACGCAATAAGTTTTCTTTGGGCCAATCATAAAGCTCGGTCTAAGACTTCACAGAGTTTACTGGTATTTTGGTATTGATTTGTAAATGGCATCTTACCGGGGTTATAAACCCCACCCTCTCCATAGACCTTCAGATCTACAAGCTAATGTTTAATGACTGAAAATTGTATATACCTAATGCATAACAATAAAAAACACAATGTATTTCACCTTTGATGCAGTATCAGGATCTTTGCTGTGTAAGAGCCCGAGAACCTCGGACAGACAGACCGATAGGTGTTTATACCTAACGTGAGAAAAAAAAAAAAAACATGTTCAGACACTCCTCCTAAAAATCCATTTCAAACAGTGCCATCAAACTCCAACACATACTTGGTCAGGTAATCAGCTATTTTGGGGTTTTTCAGGAGATCCACTAACAAGTCCACAGCATAATTCCTGGTTAATGTGCCATCTCCATTCACAGTGATATTAAAGATTAGCTGAAAGGTCTGATGAATGTTCTTTGCATTGAACAGCTGCAAAAGAAAAAAACATTCAACTAATACAACCTCAATACCACACATGCAAACAAGTATAGGTCTGTTTCCATCCACAAGACAAAGAAAAAGATATGCGACCTAACCAACAACAGCTCTCGGTGTCTCGAACAGTTGAGTATCTTAACCTACCTTCTGCCCAACCTCTTCATTAAGAGTCAAACTTGATAAGATGGACAGCGCAAAGACGACCACAGTCAGACAGTTATGACCCAGGAAATTAATCAAGGCTCTGTAGAAAGCCTTCACATTACTCTGAAAAAAAAAAAAAAAAAGAAAAGTAGGCATAATATTTATCAGCAGGTTAGTTTAGGAACAAAAACGTTAAAAGTTCATATTGAGAGTTTATATGCAGAGCTAATGCCGATTCTCACCTGAGATTTGATGTGTGACTGCACTGAGATGTCATGCCGACAGAGGTTGGCCATCAGGCCCAGGCATGCCTTTACAGTGTCATCATTACTTGACTGGCTAAAGACAACCATAAAAGCATTTATTTGAATACAATAAAATCGTTCTGAAGCATTTCAGTATTTATTCATTTTTTCGTTAATAATTACATATTTGCCTTAGTATACTTGCTCTAATCTGGGGTGTACACAATTCTGTGACATTTTGCCTGTGTAAGCAAGCATATCTGTGACCGTAGTTTTTTACATCTTGCACCTTATAAAGAGTGTTGCATGACAGACAAGCCCCCATGATTAAGGCAAACACTACGCTTCAGTTCAGTTGTGTGGTTTTCCACTACACAAGCCTGTTTCCTCTGAACGAGAAACCAAAAAGCTATTCATATACAAGACCACTTACCAATATCATGATTTTAATTGTGGCCCTCATTGACATCCCACAAACATAAATGGTTTTAGGCTGAGTTTTATCATTTATAACCTGAAAAAAGCTCTGACCATAATACTCTGAAGAAAAAAAAAATGCATGCATTTGCTGCTTTCATCTAGAATTGTCTATTTCACCACTGGTTTTATTAACCCCAAACTTTTAAACAGCAGTGTAGTTAAATATATATACAATCAGTACATTTGTGAATGTTGTAGTACTTACACGTGTTGCATTAGAAAGCTGATGAGTTCGTGGATGTGAGAGACACAATGCAGAGTCCTCATGTTGTAAGTCAGTCGCTGCATCACATTAAGGCACTGTGGAGACCATCAGAGACATTTTTCACATGACCAAATAAAAAAAATCCCCAGGGTAATCTGTTTGTATTTTTAATCCAGTCTATTTGGATAACTTCAACCCAACTTAAAACATCCGTGCAATCAAATGGCATTTAATAAAGTAATTCATACACTGTTCAAAAGTTTGAGTTTTTGTTGAAAGAAATTAATACTTTTATTCAGCAAGGATGCAAAAGTGACATTTACATGGTTACAAAAGATTTCTTTTGAACTTTCTATTCATCCAATACTACAAAATAAATCAAATATTAAGCAGCTTGTGTTTTATGTTTTCAAAAATGATCGCAAATCAGCATATTGTAATGATTTCTGAAGGAACATTAGACCCTGAAGACTGGAAAATATAGCTTTGCCATAAGAGGAATAAATTAAAACGGTTATTTTAAATTATAATAACATTTATAACAACATATTACCATTTTTACTTTATTTTTGATCAAATAAATACAGCCATGGTGAGCATAAGAGACATCTTTTAAAAGCATTTTAAAAAAATCTGTCCGAAAACTTTTAAATGGTAGTCTAAGTCACATTGAATATGGATCAAAAACACAATACTGGTCTTGGCTTGTTGGTAACATGGACCTAAGACCTAATTAAGTTAGACCTAGTTAAGACTAGGGTTGGGTATCGTTTGAATTTGAACGATTCTGATTCCGATTCCGATTCCTTGTTTCGACTCCGGTTCCTAACGATTCTCGATTCAGATTCTTTTTAGAGGCAGGGTCAAAAAAGTTTAGCTAACCTTGCTAACCAACGGCCTTTCTGAAGGAAATAATCCTTTCTGAAGGAAATACTCCTTCTGTAAAAACTCCTTTTGTCACAAATTTTGCATTTTGCCGAGATTTCGTTATTTTTAGAAAAGTGAAGCCACACTTTGGATCGCCGACGTAAGGTACTCATGTTCGACTCGCGTGGTTATGCCAACACTTCCGGTAGACGCTTCTTCATTGGTGTTCAGCGGTTTCTTCTTCCGCTCGCCGGACTGTGAATATCGAAACTAGGAATCGAAATTTTAACTTTTGAACGATTCCGGGAAAAACGAAAAGTTAGTCTCGGTTCCAATCGATACTCGATTCTCGATACCCAACCCTAGTTAAGACCTAATGTCCATGTGACCAACAAGCCAAGACCTGTATGTGTTTTGACGCATTTCAATTCCAGACTTCATCTTAAAAACTGCAGGACTCTCACCTGCAGCACAAGAGGCTCTTCTGGTGTGGTTCTGTTGCAGTGGATTATGGCTGCCAGAGTGCCGGTGAAGTTGTAGCTGCTGTGAAGAGCCTCTTTGGCCTCACCATCAGAAGCTGCTGGGCCATTAAGAAAAGTACAAGCATGGGTAAACAGTTGGGGATGTGTATGTGAATAAAGTATGTACTGCCTGTATAACTATGTTAAAGAGTTTAGTACCAAACTGTGCCAGCAGAGATATAATGGTCCCCGTCAGAGTGTGATTGGTGTTGGGGTCTCCAGCTACTTCCATTAGTCCACTCAGACACTCGCTGGGCAGCAGCTGACCTGAGAACAGCACTCCACCACATTTTAGCCCACAAACATCCTATAAAATTAAAAAAAAAAGGGGGGAAGAGGAATAAATAATAGAAAAGTGATTAAAATAAATCAAATGAATATAATGTTGATTTAAGTAAATAAATATATTAATAATGCATCCAAGAGTACAGTATTATAGCAACTAAAAAATGATAAATACAAAATAAGAACAATAGACACTAAAATATAGTTTAACATTATTTATTTATATATATATATATATATACATATATATGAACATATAATATTATTTATATAACATGAAAATATATAAGGATGGGGATAAATATAAGTTATAAGGATAAAATATGAGGTTCTCATGATAATATTTCTGAGCCAGTGGCATCTAAAAGATTAAAAATATTTTTTAGAGCATAACTAGAAGAAAATAATACTGACTATAACAATTTATGCCCTTCCAAAGCATTAAAGACAAAGTACAACAGCCTCTTTCACCATTCACTTTCATTGCATGGACAAGATGAATGAAAAAGAATGTTTATTGAGACTGTAATTCCCAAACATCTCCTTTTGTACTTAGTATCAAAAAGTCATATGACTTTGGAAGAACGTGTGGGTGACAAAAAGATGACAGAATTATTAGATGGATCATCACACAAATAAAACTGATTGTTTTGAATTAATTATTAATTAATAATAATTAAAATTATTTAATGTGTATATAAATGATATTTTTACTATATCCAAAGTACTGAAACTCATACTATTTGCAGACGACACGAATATATTCTATAGTAGTGATGATTATAAGGAGCTCGTAAATGTGGTAAACAGGGAATTAAATATAATAATAAAAAATGGATGGTTACAAATAAATTATCTTTGAACATAAACAAAACTAAAATAATGATGTTTGGTAATCGTAGCAAACTGATTGAACAGAGAATAAGTATTGGTGATACCCAAATTGAAATTGTGAGTGAGAATAAATTTTTGGGGGTAATAATCGACAGTAAATTATCTTGGAAGCCCCATGTCAGACACATTAAAAGAAAAATCTCCAAAAGCCTCTCAATTATAAACAAAGCAAAACTATACCTTGATAAAAATGCACTCCGTACCCTATACTGCACTTTGGTACTACCATACCTTATGTATTGTGTTGAAGTGTGGGGAAATAATTATCAGAACACAATAAATCCTCTGATTATATTACAGAAAAGAGCCGTGAGGGTCATTCATAAGGTTGGTTAATTAGAACATACCCATAAGCTGTTTAAGCAGTCAAATTTGTTAAAACTCGATGATCTCGTAAAATATAATACAACAATAGTCCTGTATAAAGCATTTAACAACTTATTTATTACCGCCTAACTTACAACGTTTTTTTTTTCAAATTCCTGTGCGAGCTCATAACTTGAGAGGCTTTGGGTATTTTTCGTTACCAAGAGCCCGAACTACTCGTAAACATTATTGTGTGTCTGTATGCGGAGTGAAACTCTGGAACAAACTGGACTTACAACAAAAGCAATGTCAAACTATCCATCAATTTAAATTGTCATATAAACATAGGGTCTGGTTAAAATACAGAGATGAGGATTTTTAATTTATATTGATGTTGTACTCTGTCTTATAATGTTAACATGTGCTCAATGTTTCCTTACCATCGTTGGTATATTGTCCATTACCATCGTTGGTATATTGTTCATTACCATAGTTGGTATTGTTTATTCTTCTTAAATTGTTTGGCAATGTTGTTATAATAAATTCTTGTGGCTGTGGTAACGCCACCATGATACAACCTATGTAAACAATCCGTGACCAAAGTAAACACGAAGCTTAATGTATTAATCACCAAGTGGTGAACTGGGGTGGGATTAAATAAGTTTTCTTCTTCCCACTCCCCTTCAGGCAGAATTCGATTTGTTTTGTTTGTTGTGGTTTTTTTTGTTTGTTTTTTTTTTTCTTTTTGCACTGTATGACTTAACAAACATTTTGTCTGCCTTGTACTTTTGTGCCATTGCCTGAAATAAATAATAAAAATAAATAAATAAATAAATAAAAATAATTACCGCATTGAAAAAAATGTTTTCACTCACTTCAATGTTTTTCTGCAGCTGTGATGCATTTAAAGCGCTTTTGTTATTCCTGTACTGACGGATGGCCAACAGAAGAGACTTCAAACAGGTTGATACATCCATGTTTACCCACAAGAACGGTCAATGGAGGCCTTGAACAAAAAACAACAAATAACTATCTAAATCGTTTCTATGTAACGTTAAGTTACGTTCGATTTTGTAAACATACAGTGTGGTATGCTAACTTAGTTGACAAATAGACGATGTTACTGAGCTTATATAACGAATATATCTTAAACTGTCCCATACAACATTTCATCGAGGATTTAGGTTTCTTATATTCTAAAATGACATTTTATAGTATTTTATTTTAGGTAGTATTTACTTTAAAGTTAATAATGAGTTCCCCACAGAACAGTCCGATGCTACAACAGCAACTTCCTCCCGCTAACACTTCGAATCCCTGGACGAGTCCATTATCTGAAAGCGGTAGGGGGGTTTTGCTGGCGAAATTTACAAATGTCTGACTATTTATTTAGATTTAAGATATAGGGTAAAACATTTCACCAAGATATACATAATAAATTAAAGAACTATATGTTCGGATATATGTATATATATATATATATATGTATATGTTTAAATGTTCGGAGAAAAGCTTATACCCCCCCCAATCAAGAAAGAATGGTACAGAATTCGACGTCGCACTGACGTAACTACGTTGATTTACCCGTGTACGTCAGAAGCATTGCTTATTGTTCTCTTAATTTTAGGACATTTTTAGATATAGAATCTACTGATATAGGTTGGACATTGAAATTATAACACCTGGTTTTAGACCACAATCATTTATTAGTATGATATAGGGCCTCCTTTTGCCACCAATTCACCATAAATTCATCTTGGGAATGACAGATACAGTCACCAGAGGGATTTTGAGCCATTCCTCTTCCAGAACAGTGGCCAGGTCACTGTGATGCTGAAGATAGACAGTGTTTTTTACTTGCTCCTCCAAAATACCCCATTTTGGCTCAAACAATAGTCATGGCCCATAATTTCCACTGTTAGCAACAATGAAACTAACATTTGTCATTGGCATTAGTGACCAAAGATTTGGCTATCTATAGCAATAGGATCTCCTATAGGAAGTCCAGCTGCATATTTAATATGAGTTGGGCAGCTGTGGTTTTATGCATTTTGGATACATTCCAGGTTAGTACCCAGACATCCTTTTCAGAAAGCTTTTTGCTTCGACAGTTACTCCATTTGGATGTTGGTCATGTCGTGGTGTGCATTATTCTGCCTGCATACCATAGCTCTTGATACACTGTCCTGGTCACAGAAGAGCCAGCGAGACACTCACCAACAGTTTGTCCTTTGAAATGTCTCAGATTATGTTATCTGGATTGCAACATTTTAGGCCTACAGCTACAGAGTTACTTTCTGATGGAATGTAAAATTATTGAAGATTGGTCACAGGGCCACGAATAGTTTGAAACCTCAACGTTATTTATTGGCCAGTTTTTCTGTTTCTGGGAATGGTATATTTGAAATAATCTGTATTTTCAGTTCCTTAAACAAACTTGAATTCACTGTACTATACAAAGGTTATTCATGCACTACAGGAGGCTGCAGTTTCTACAAACTGTAAGTAGTTAAAAAATAAATTTGTGTTTGCTTTTTGTCGGTTAAACCATTAACATAAATCCTCTATAATTATGGCCTATCTGATAAATCTAATTAATAACCTTTAGTAATCTGTGACCAGTTGCATAAACTACATTCACTAGTCAAACTGTAAGTTAGTCATCAATTTATTTCTTTAATTTTGATCATAAATTTAAGTCAGTTACAAATACATAAAAATGTAATTAGTTAAATAGAATCTGAAAAGCAAGAGTCTAATTGGTCAGACTAGTTTTTAAGACAGTCTTTTGCAACTTGCCTCTGCTCTTTTTAAAGAAAATAAAATCTTAGTTTATTTAGCCTAAAAAGAAATGAAGCACTTGGAGAAAAATGGCAAACAAAATGATTTTTAAATACTGATTTATTAAAAAACACCAACCAAACTTAAATTTAGGCAGTGACATCAGTTCTATCTTTGAACCAATGGAACAGTGCATAGGAAACTGTACTTATGTGGGCCCATTTAAGTGGTTAAATGGAATATATTTACATGTGAAAAACCACAGCACGTTCATTAAGAACAAAATATTTACACTACATACCTTATAGACTCTGTTTTACACAAATATAGAATTGCCACAATGTTGTGAAATACAATTTAGCACTATTAAACAATATTTAGCACTATTTCTAGGTTTTTAAGCACTTACCGTGTGAAATCCTCTGTATATTAAATATATATCCGGGAAAACCAAACCAAACTTTTAACTCAAATTATTATGATGAGAATCAAATTTATAATGACAACAAAATCCACAACATTGCAGCATTGAAATACACATCCACGATTTATGCATTTACCAAGCACAAAATCATACAAATGATAAAATGTGATTCATGTAATGCGATCACATGAAACGTCCATATCCGAGGTAAAAAAGCCCAGAAAGTTCTTGGAAACATTACGAGGATTGCGTAATGCGCATCTATATCCTTCAAGTTGGCTGATCCCAGTGTCCAGGCCGAACATCACATAAATCATCTGGTAGAACAACGACATAGTCCGCTGAGCAATCAACATCTGAGAGAGAGAGAAAAGGTTCACAGTTAGTTAGGGTAATGGAACAGTGTTAATTCTAATTCAAAGATGATTCCTGCTCAAATATGTTACTGTAATTGTCTAATGATGTTTTGCCATTGTAACGACCAGTGTTGAAGACACTTGTAAAAGTAATCTAATAAAAGTAACTTGCGTTACTCTTCTGAAAAAGTTATTTTTCTGTAAATTAAACAGTAATGCATTACTTTACTAGTTACTTGAATACTTGATTACATAACTCATGTTACTTGTAATGCGTTACCGTCAACACTTGTAATGTCTCATGATTGTTAATCTCTTATATTAAACAGTTGACACTCACTTTCATATTCGTTTTCCTCATTATGCACTGGTGGTTCTGGACTTTGACTGTGAAAAGACTGTTCTGGCAGTGTTTTTCTTTTCAGCGAACGGTTTAAGTGTGTTGCAAGTCCTTGATTCCTTTTCTTGTAATGACGAATAAGATCCTTCATTGTCTTGAAGAACTTCTCCTCTACACCTGAGCTAGCCTGAAACAGACAGTGAGGTGACATTTTAATGACTTGTAAATTCATTTATTTACATATGTTTTCATTTTATTAAATGCAAAATCTGTTGTGCAATCAGTTTAGATATTTAGTGTTATGCCGAAGTTATCCACCACAGAGATTATTTTAGTGTGTCCTACCTGTAGAGTGTAGGATCCAGAGTGGCTTTGAAGGATCCTATAAGTATAGACCACTTTTTGTTTACTGTAAAAATGAATACATAAAGTAAGTAATTAAAGACACCATGACATAATTTTTTTTTCAGAAAGCACAGTTAACTTGTGTCACACACAGTACCCATTATAAATCAGTTTTATTAGCTCAATTTACTGACTTTAGCTGTTTGCAATGAACAAATCAAACAAAAGTATTCAAAATAGCTCAACATAACAAATAGTGGTTGAATAATTTCTATTACAACTGTTGATTAACCCAAACCTTGCTCACTCGCAGGTTCCAAAACCATGGTTATGCGTATGTTCAGTCAACACGGAGTATAAAACACTAACAGAGCATGGAAACGGATGATAAGAAGAATCGATCCATTCCACTTCTTTTGTTTAATGGTGCTTTACATTCTTGGTGCATTTCACCATGCACCTACCGGGCAGTTGTGCAAACATTTTTATTTTATCCCTAATGATTAAAGGAATAGTTCACCCAAAATAACGTTTATTTTGTTGAAAGTTTGTCCACATCTGTATGAGTTTCTTTCTTCTGTTGAACAAAAAATATTATATTTTCAAGAATAATACACTCTAAAAAATGCTGGGTTGTTTTAACCCAATTTTGGGTCAAATATGGACAAACCCAAAATGCTGGGTTAAAAATGTAATGTAAAAATTTAACCCAACGGCTGGGTTAGTCCATATTTGACCCAAAGTTGGGTTAAAACAACCCAGCATTTTTTAGAGTGTAGTAATGTTGATGGCACCCATTGACTTCCAGAGTAGGAAAAACATATGGGAGTCAATGGGTGCCATCAACTTTTTGGTTACCAATTACATTCTTGAAAATATTTTCTTTTGAGACATATAGACGAAAGAAACTCATTTGAGGGACAAATTGAGGGTGAGTATTGTAAGTGATGACAAATTTGACATTTTGGGGTGAACTATCCCTTTAATCCATTTTTTTAATCGCTAACTAGAATTATATTGTTTGTTTGATGTTAATTTAACAAAATTAGTAGTAGCTGATAAAAATCTTATGAAGCTTCATTTTTTTGTTTTCAATTTCAGTAGGCCTACTAGTAGCCATGCACTTTAAGATTACCATTTAAAGTGTTAAGTTTAGCAGTGTAGTCTATATATTTTCCAGTGCAAAGTCTCTATACTGTGAATAACTAGAACTATCACTTCTCTTTTACCGCAGATATCTAAAGAGCTGCTCACGTCCGCTTTTGAAAATATGCATTTGTTGAACGCTACACAGTGAACTGCAACAAAAGCATATGAATGTAATTTATTATCAATTTGACTATGTATAAAATAGCTGTGTTTTGTTGGGAAGTAGAGCAAAATTTTGAGGAATAAATATCTAATTATATTGTGTTTGTGTCTTTCAGTTAGACAACTTCCCACAATGATTTAGTCATTATTTTTTACTTAATTTATGAAACTAGCCCTTAAAATGTTTTTAAAAATCTGGGTATAATTTTTATGAAGGAGGTTAAAAACTGAGAATATTCTAAACAGTGTTGTAACTTGTTTTTTTGTTTTTTATTTAACCAAAGTGTTGATAGCAAGATAATTGGTTTGATTCTCAGCTAAATAAACTGGCCCGAACTGATAAAAATGTGACTTCAATGCAGTGCACTTTTGATTAGATAAAAGTGTCTGCCAAATGTATAAATACCTTTAGAGGAAATGGGGTGGGGGGTCTATTTTGGGTCTGTGCAGTGGCGTTTAACGATGAAATATGAAAAATATTAAATTGACCCAAAACATGGTAATAATCGTAATTTTAATTTTGAGTGCACTTTCCATAAAACATCAGTGTCAAAATTTTGCAGCCATTCTCATTACCCTAAATGACAAAAAGCCACAAGATTATAGGATTTCCTAAAATTTTAATGTGTCAACTGTACAAATTTAAAAATAATACTGTGGTGAAAATGCACTAGGAATTACAATTTGATTCACTGCTTAATTATTCATACATATTCTGGTTATAAGAGATATAAATTTAAACATATTTATCACAAATATATTCCAATTTACAAAATACATTACAATTTATTTACCCTTAGTTTTTAAAGTAACAACATTTGCACTTTTAATTAGAGATAATCATTATTCTTAACACAACTTAACCATGTTTTGATTTTCAATTTAATTCACATTTATTTGTATAGCGCTTTTCACAATTCAACTCATTTCAATGCAGCTTTTCAAAAAATGCATTTAGAATCTGTTTTCAGAGGTAACTGTCTAAGTTATATTTCAGAAATGTACATACAAATTCACATTTAGCATTAAGAATTAACATTTAGAATTAATTTAAACAATGTAATAACTTAATGCAGAAACTAGGAGCTCAGTCATTTTCTCTTTATTTAAAAAAAATAAATAGTATTTTATTTTATATATCATCACTCACTTCTGCTAAAACCGTCAGCGAACCGTCAGTTTCACTATAACGTTATCTTAGGCCTATAAACTGTTTTTCAACTCAGATGTTATAACTTTCAAAGGGGTAATATCAAAGTCAGCCTTCATTCTAAAAGACTGCTATCCATATTTGACCTTCTATGAAAAAAACTTTAGTAAGTGAATTTGTTTTTTTTGTTTTTTGTTTTTTTTAATAATTTTACCTAATCATGCTTAGGCTATATTTTCTATTATATCAACTCTGTTCCAAAATTGGCGAAGAATATGTCTGGGATTTAGATTTTTCTGGGATTTATATTTTGTCCATAATAGGTCTTAGTAGCCAACAACACACGTAACGTTAGCTACTGCTTTTGTGTGACATGCAAAATATAGCCTAGTTATTTTTGCCAACACTAACTATACTGATGTGTCAAATTTGATGGTGGTGACAACTCAGAAATTTCTGGAAAAAAAAAAAAAATCTGAAAAAAATCTGAAAATCACCTTGAACCATCCTGAAAAATGTCAATTTATTAATTCAAATAAATGCTAGATATTATTTTTGTGCCTGATGATGGTAAATCATGAGATAATCCCCAAAAGAACAGGCCTACATATTCAAAACTTTTCCTTGATAAAGTATTCAATTGTCAGTCAGTTCCTAAAAAAATAGCGAATAATAAAACAGTACTTACTATACACACAGGCAGAGAGCTCCCTGAATGGTCTCACTGTCACGAATGAGGTATGTTCCGTCCTTCGCTTTCTTCCCGAGCAGCTCCTCGCATCTTTGTTTGCTTATTGGCCCATGATACGCTGGATGGTCCATGTTTCACATCGCACATGAGGAGCGTGCTGCCAATTCAAGTCACTGCTCCTGTTTGCTCAAAATATGTCTTCTTCCGCAAGTCCACAGGCAGCTTAGTGGACCGAATCGAAAGGAAACTTCCTTGATGCCCACACTCAGAAACTATGAGACACTTCAAGGCATTGTGCGAGCATTTTTCCGTCTGAGTCTGAGGTAATTAATGCAGATGCGAACCAACTAAAGTCACACCGGAAGTCGGTTTGCGTGTATGAGTTTAAGTAGTAGTGGTCAAAGCCAAGGAAGTGTCACACTGTGACATGTCAAAAGTAGCAAGTAAGATCACGACTGAAGCATACATTCTTTTAATTTAACTTACATGAAATTATCTTTATCTTATTCTTATAGAGATAGGCTGGCAACGAGTATATAACTTAGAGTATTTATTTCATTTCATTTATTTTCTATTCTCTCTTTTCATGGTAATGCAACACTAAATACCACAAGAACAATTTAACAAATCAAACCAACACAAAGTACATTCCATGACAAAAAAAGAACAGGAGTAGGATGAAGAAAAAAAAATCTTATAAGCTCCTACCCCATTCCTATAAACAAGATTCACAAATTAGATGACCTCACCAACATAAAATGACAAACAACAGAAAACTTAAAGAAAAAAAAAAAAAATATATATATATATATATATATATATACACATGCATATACACATACATATACGACAAGCCTAAACCAGATATAATCTACCTTCAATTATAACACATTTTTCTCTCTTTGTCTATTATTATTATAATTAATATTATTATTATTATTATCTATTAATTCTAATTCTGCTTATATGATACTAGATAAACAAAACCGACAAGGAAAAAATAATGACAGATCCAACAGCCAAAATAGCAACGAAAGCATCACTATTGTAATAATTCTATTAGTTTTCACATTCTTCTTTATAGACTTTAAGTATCTTTTGTTTATAATTATTTTTAAATTGTAAGATAATAAGAAGATAATTTAAACATATAGAATATACAGTGTAGGTTATAGATAGAGTTTATGAATTTGGATGCATGTTTAAAATGTTCACTTCAGAAATTTGATTTAGGGGAGTTTTCACACATTTCAAATGAACCCCCCATGTGTGTCAATATGATGTTGGGTTCTGACGTCAAACCGAGACCTGAACAACTATTGGAATCCTGTCAATAATTGGCTTTATGCCCAGCTGCACTTCTTCCTGAACTTCAGCCAGCTTCTTGTTTCCTGTCTGCCATTATTGGCCAAATTGATTAATTCAGGTGTGTCTGATTATTGTTGCCATGACAACTGGTCAGGCACACCTGGATTAATCAATTTGACCAATAATTGCAGACAGGAAACAAGGAGCTGGCTGAAGTTCAGGAAGTAGTTGGGCATAAAGCCCATTGGATGAACTATCCTTTTAAGTTCTCCCTTTGAAGTGCTGAAGGCTTGAGAAGGTCCTCACTGCAGAACATGAAATCCAGGGGGAGGAGTTAGATCCAGATCCAACTCCTCCCACCTTACATTTACCTAAACCTACCTATCTCCGCCCCCTGATCTCTAACCCCACCCCTAATCCTACCTATCTCCACCCCCTGATCACTAACTCCATCCCTAATCCTACCAATCTCCACCCCTTAGATCTGGATCCGCCCACTGGATCTCGTGTACTGCAATGAGGTGCTACTGGAAGGCTTTGGCTAATTATGTGTATCTCTTAAAGGGTTAGTTCACCCAAAAATGAAAATTATGTCATTAATGACTCACCCTCATGTCGTTCCAAGCCCGCAAGACCTCCGTTCATCTTCGGAACACAGTTTAAGATATTTTAGATTTAGTCGGAGAGCTTTCTGTTCCTCCATTGGAAATGTATGTACCTTATACTGTCCTTGTCCATAAAGGCAATACAGACATCATCAAAGTAGTCCATGTGACATGTCACATGAGTGGGTTAGTTCGAATTTTTTGAAGCATCGAAAATACTTTTTGGTCCAAACATAGCAAAAACAACGTCTTTATTCAGCATTGTATTCTCTTCCGGTTCTGTTGTCATTGCTCGTTCACGATTCCAATGACGCAGCTGACGTGTAATCTTGTGCTCTGGCAACTCTGGCAATTTCCTGGGATCAACTGTGTGAAAGGGGCTACTGAGAGCTAGTCATGTAGTGTGAACCGCACAGTTCAGCCCGACGTTTTAAAATCATGTAGTGTGAACAAGGCTTAAACAACTTGAACAATCCTGATTTCACTGAGAGCAAGTCATGTAACGTTAGTGTGAACCGCACAGTTCAGCCCGACGTTTTAAAAACATGTAGCGTGAACAAGGCTAGTCTCCAATTTCAGCTCTTTACTGCAACAAATGCTGAAATGGATCACACTCATTGGTGGGGTCAGTAAGTCAAAAGTGTCTTTGCTCTTCAAACATTACAAGCTATATCCACTTGCAGTACTGGAGGTGAAGTGTCCCATCTGTTACCTGTCTAATGGGGATAGAGAGGGCGGGGGTAATCAGCCCTGACCGAGACGTTTTAACGCAAGCAGGGAGGAGGATAAGGATTGTAATTTCAGTTTAAGAAGATTAACTTAGTAGAAGAGCTCGCTCTCCATCTGCAGTTTGCCTCACATATTGATGTTAGTATAATGAGTAAATCATTGTTATCATGATTTAAATCGTGTGTTGATGCTGATTTTCTGTAATGATTTCACGAGGAGTTCCGTTTGCTGGATTAGCTTGGCCTGGATTGGTGTTGAATTGTCATTGTGCATGCTAACGCTGAAACACTTTACTAGAGGAAATGAAGACACGACCCAAAGGCAGCACCTCTAACGCCGACTGGATGGGCTCCCTGTGCCCTGCCCTCACATCAATGCCCCTCAAGCACCTGGCGGTTCCTGGTGAGAGAACTTCTCTGACATTTGACATTTCATTTAAATTAAATACTAAAGTGAATTCCATTTAATTCAGTGGCGAATTCAAAAGTTGGCCATTTTCCAAATAGATGTAGATATAATAGTTTAAGAAACAACAATAATTATAGCCTAACGCAGTGTACTTTATTTAGTTAAAAGAGTGACTAAATGCAATTGTATGGGTTTTCCTTGTTCCTATCAAAAGATACCAGTTTTGTCTTGTCCAAAACCAGTTGACAGCAAGTCTTAATTGGTCTTCGAAACTCTATTCACAGTCTTCTATCAGCCTGAGAGTTTGACTGAGAAAGCCAGGGAAGAGTAGAAGCAAGGGACAAAGTGATGATGATCGCGTCATTCTCCCACGGCCCTCGGCCTCGCCCTGCTCGCCACATAGGGTGAATTAAGGATGATTGGGACATAAGGTCGAATGGGAGAGTATAACTATAGAGTGTTTATTTTCTCACTGGGTGAAAATAAAACTTTTTTTGCTGAGCCTAGCTGTGAGACAACAGTCGAAATCGGATGCCCTCATTGGTGTGACATCCTGACATCCTGTCGGGGCAGGCTTCTCAGCATCGTCCTGTGACGTTAAACACTTATCTCATGTGAACTCCATTTCCCTTCTTGAACCACAAAATCATAAGATGAAAGGAAAATTACATTGTAAGCACAAGGAAGTCAAATATTAAGTAATATAGAATATATAACATGGATAATGAATAATATAAAATGATGAATAAATAATTCAATATTAATATAAATCATATAATAATATGAATAAATTATTATTAAATCATTATTATTAAAGCAAGACACACACAGGTTGCTATTGAGAATCCTTAGATCCTTCACATTAATTGTTCATTTTATTGTTTCATGTTTTATTTATTTCTATTCCCTTTCTTTTTATATGCATTATATTTTAATTATATTAATAACATATTCAATAATAAAATATATTACACATTTTTGTTAAGACCTAAAATGCCCTCTATTAAAATATTAACAAATTCTGTAAATTAAAAATCCCTTCAAGATTGTGAATGTCTCCCTTTTTTTGTGTTTCCTTAGAGGACAGTCTTAATGGTCAATCCTGTTTCTGTGTTTTATTTTAGTCAATTGATTATTGAAAGCTGTATTTTTCTAAATAAATCGTTTTAATAATAACTTATTGTCAGGTTCGTGGTAGTAGAAAACACAAGGAATATCAGGAAACAAGGATTTATTCCACAAAAATTCAGGAGTCACAGAAACCACTCTAAACATTAACGAGAACCGACAAACGCTCACTGGACAGAAGGAAACTAAATACAGATATCAATGAACACTGACGAGGTGACGCAGATGATCATGACGAGAAACATGTGGCTAATGAGGAAGGAAGTGCGTTAGAGTGAGGAGACAAGCGGGATCCTGCGAAGTGTAGTGATGACAAAGACAAACTGGTGCAGACTAACATTGTGACACTTATAGTGTCATGACATAATGGCTAAATTAAATGCAGAACTGTCAAGCCTGTTACTGTTTTTACATGCATATTGAAATGTTTGAATTTGTATTGATTCTGCCTTTATGTTCATGTTTTAGGGTCTCATGACTCCTTCAGCTTCTGGGTGGATGAACACGCTCCAGTCGGCCCAGACCAGAAAGCATATGTGAAGCACCTAGCTGCGATTTTCCGCTTTCTTGCCAAGAAGGTGATGAAGAAATGGTCCATGACTCAGAACCTGACCTTCAGGGAACAGCTTGAGGGAGGAATACGCTATTTCGACCTGCGTGTGTCCACCAAACCAGGAGAACCAGGCCACGAGATATACTTTATACATGGGCTTTTTGGACACAAAGTACGCGATGGCCTTAATGACATTAACCATTTTCTGAACGTGCACAAGAAAGAGGTTGTTTTTTTAGACTTTAATCATCATTATGCAATGAGCGAGGAGCATCATCAATACCTAATCAAGATGCTGAAGGACGTGTTTGGTCACAAGCTCTGCAAGATTGACGTGGTGGAGGAGATCACTCTAAACTATCTGTGGAAGAACAGGTACCAGGTGAGCTCAGGACGCCCCGCTGTGCACATTAGACACATCTGATGTTAAAAAATGAAGGCTTTACGTAAAGTAAAAATCTCAAAGTGTGATTTGACATGAAGAAAAAGCAGAAAAATCTTTTAATCTGATGGGGTAGTTGTAGCCTGATGTTTAAAGAGTCAGACATGAAGGTTGTGGGTTCAATCTTCAGAAGGAAAATGTCATTGGGACAGTGAATGAATTGTGATCTCTTCCACCCTGAATACCCACAACTGAGGTGTCCTTAGTTTACATCTTGCAAAATGGTCTATATAATAAGTGGATATATATATAAACACTTGTGATAACAGTTAGGGCCCTTTTGATGGGGGAGGGTAGCCTGGATGCCAGCCCAAACCCCACCCACAACATTTTTTTGGTCGGGAAGTTCAGTGTGGACTCGATCCATTGAGGAGTAATTATGATCAGTCAAAAAATGTTCGGGCCAATCAGATTGCCAGGGCGGGCTTTATACGATGATCTGCAGGGACGTTATCATCACGTTATCAAAGACCGCTTAACTGGTTTCCCTCAAAGATGACTGCAGCTGGAGAATTGAGATGTATAGATTCCGCTGTCGCGTCTGTTGTGAAATAAATCGACAGCGCATTCATTTTAATAGACAAACAGAAAACTGGAATCAAGGCATTTGTCGATCGTAAAGATATTTTTGCCGTCCTTCCTACATGATTCGGCAAAAGTGTAACTAATCAGCTGGCTCTGACGGTCGCTAAGTTAATAAGATGGGATGTAATGAAAAGCATGTGGTCGTTGTGGTTTCTCCTTTGGGCGCACTCATGGAATACCAAGTAAAAGAAGCGACACTCGTTATTTTACTTCTAAAATAAGTAAGTTCTGTTCACAGTTAAAAACTGTGCTATGCAAAGTAGTTGACTTACTGCGTTGCTTTGATTGGTTGTAGGTCCACCGACTATCCAATTGAGTGCAGAGTTTTTTTTTTCCTGGTTCGGTTAAGACACGCCTCATAATCAAAGCCCTATGGAGCAGTTTCAGACTCACATTCTGACTAGAATACGAGTATGACGAAGTCAGGCTAGGGGGGGGAGGGGAGACAGTGACACCAACAAGAAGATGTTGACTTTTGTCAGCACTTTAAAAAAGATCCATGAAGAGATTAGGTGATCAGTCATACTGAAACTCACTGCAATAAGTTGAAAAACAGCTGTCAAAAACTGGAAAATAAACTGATACAAATGCCAGCTCTGTCTCATAGCATCAAATAAACAACCTTTTGTCATTAATTCAGTCAGTTTATTGTTATATAAATGTGTGTTTGATCTGTCACAAGATGGACTGAAGACAGGATCAATATCAACTTAGTTTAATAAAACAAAAAAAAACAAAAAAGGCAGGGTGCACTAACACAAATAATACCAGACAACAACTGAACCAAAAAAAGGAGGATCTTAAATACGCGGTGGTGATAAGACAATGACAAACAGCTGTGATAAAAGGGTTTGCGATATCTGAAGTCCTTGCATGAGTTGTTGCTGTCTCTTCAGGTGTTATGATAATCTGAATTCTTCATAATAGACCATTTCACAAGATGTAAACAACACTGGTCCAGAAACACTTCCTGTTTCAGTTTGTAACTGTTTTCTTTATGTCACATGTAAAGAAAGCATCTTAAAGATGTTTGTTTAACTTTTTGATTCGGTTTTAAATGTTCTGTTGGTTGTATTTTATCCCAGCTTTTATGTAGTGTTAAAAAACTGAAACGGGAAGTGCTTCTGGACCAGTGTTGTTTACATCTTGTGAAATGGTCTATAGGCTGGATCCTCTCTCCTTTAGTTCACTTAGATATTTTAGGTACTAGTAAAAGCTCTGAGTTGTGTGACTATTAA
Source organism: Pimephales promelas (assembly GCF_016745375.1). The sequence continues at coordinate 2,655,439 of NW_024121299.1, read as the reverse complement.
AGAGCGTGATGTATTGTAGGGTGATAGAAGATCAGTTAAATACACAGGAGCTAAACTGTTTAGTGCCTTATGGGTCAGTATTGCAATACTTTGTATTTGATACGGAACTTAATTGGTAACCAGTATTTTATTGCATTTTACTGCATTTTGGAGTAAGTGTAGCTTGTTTATTGAGAATGAATTCAGACAACCAGCCAGTAATGCATTAGTAATCTAGTCGGTCATGAATGCATGAACTAAAGAATATGGAAAAAGAGGAAATTGTGGGTTTCCATTTGACTGTTACTAAACTTGCAGTTCAGACTGTTTTGTTAGCAACTTGCGTATGAACTAGCGCTGACGTGCCGACTCTTTGTGTGTCTGTGGTGTGCTGCACCAAAAGGTCATCTATTCCTGCTGTGTTCTGACCCTAATTACTCTCGGATTAACGTCTAACTTCCACTCTGATGGAGGAAGACAGGTGTACAAATGACAAACTGGACACTCACATCCATGCACTATTCTGAACAATTTGTGAACACCTTCAGATTCTCATGTTAGTCTTTGTGGGCATATACAGGAACTGGTTGGATTCTTCTAGATAACAGAAATGGTGGTGAACCAAGTTCTTACATTTTCAGAGTTGCTGTTTACATGTTCAAGTTTGTTTAAATCTTCTTGAAAATGTGAGTGGTGTTTGCCTGTGTAGTAACAGTTCCATGAATGAAGGAAGTGGTTCTTAAAGGGATACTTCACTTTGAAATTAATTTTTGATATGTTTTAGCTTACCTCAAGGGCATCTAAGATGTAGGTGTCTTTGTTTCCACAGTAGTTTCAATTTTGATATTTTTCGGTCAAACCGTTGTTTGGTCAAACGCCCGCACCCTCAGATCAGTTGGACATGGCTGTGGTTACACGAGGTAAAAACGATATAAATACTGTTCTTGTTCTCACACAACCCGCTCGTTTCGCGTCTTGGGCCATCAATGTGTACTTACATTTACGAGTCATTAAATCATGTTTAATTTTGAGGTGAACGGAGAGTGGACCCCCTAAACCTGCATTATATGACTGACAGACAAGAACGGTTTGACCGAAAAATATCAAAATTGAAAATTCTGTGGAAACTAAGACACCTACATCTTGGATGCCCTTGAGGTAAGCTAAAACATATCAAAAAATTAATTTCAAAGAGAACTATCCCTTTAACCAGGGGGGCTCAGCAAACTTCCAAACTTGGAGTTAAATTGGTCAAAAACAAGCATTAGAATAAGCAAATCTTTTTAGAATAAGCCAAAGTCTAAAAACCAAGATATTTCTTATTTTAATACATCCTCTAATTTCATTTTTCTTCAAAGAACCCAGATTCCCACAGTCTTGAAAAACATATAAGGCCTTTAGCATTAAGTATAGTTCTATTTGTATGCGTACGCGGTGGCAAATTGTCACCATTTTGTAACTTCGGTCGGACATGCACACTGTATTTTTCACTGTAGAAAATGAAACTAAAGAGACGAAATAACAACAAAATACCAGAGACTGCAAACACATCAGACACCCACATTGACAAACGCTTGTGTGAGGTCGTTATGTGTGAAACTTTAGTTTTGCGTACAAAGACATTTGCATCAGCCAAAACTTTGGGAGAAAAATAGTGGACACTAACAAAGATGGTGACAGCATCCAAAAATCACATACTCTCTTGACTAGGTACTTATTTTGAATTATTAATTACTTCACGACAGTTAAAGTATGTTCTCTATAGTATGAATGTAATCCGGACGTACTAACTTCATGGGTATTTTTATAACGATTATACAATTTTTATTTAAAATATTTTATCGGGTTGAAAATGCATAAAAAATGCTTTATAATCTTTAGTCCTTATCCTGTAAATCGCACAAAACTGGAAAAGTCATGGAGCCATTGGATATTGCTGTGGACAATAAAAAAAGTTAAGAAACACTGGTCTGATGTTGTGGATGGTTTATATACAGTATGATTGAGGAGTTTTTTGAGTGGTTTTACCAAGTGGTTTTGGGTGCTCACTTGCTACAACCCACCATCAAGTCTCTAACTCTGGTCCCGGCTTTGCCTACTTCCATGTAAGTCTGAAAATTATTATTATTATTTTTTTTTTTTTCGTTTTTATAGTCCAAGAGCAACAGCACACCTCTCCATGATAATTCAGATAATTCAATAATTCATGACTGTTGTGGAAACTGCATGAGATATGCACCAAGGTTTAACACTTTAACATAGATTGTTCACTAAGCTCAAATATGAGCCGAAGCAAGCCTTTTGGAAGCACCACTAATAATATTACCATTGTCATCATTAGAGCCCATCATGTCATTTTGACTACAGAATAATGGCTCATTCAGTTTCTCAAGTTTGTGTTTGGTTTCACAGGTCCTAGTGTTCTACCATCATCCATCTGCTGAGGGCTGCCCTGTGATGTGGCCTGGTAGTAAAATCCCCGCTCCCTGGGCCAATACCACAGACACTACCAAGCTCATTCAGTTCCTGGAGACCACGCTGGGTGAACGACCCAAATATGGCAGCTTTCATGTATCTCAGGCCATTTTAACCCCACGTGTCAAGACTATTGCCAAGGGCCTGATGCGGGGGCTAAGAAACTACCTGGTGGAGAGGTGAGTATTTAGGTTGAGGAAACATTTTTCATTTCATTTAAGATTATTTAGTATGTGTTCACACTTTTAGTTTGGTTCTCTAGGTTCTTTTGGTCTGGACCGAAACAGAAAATAATACAATGATATATAAAACAATGCTGTGTTCTGGTCTAAATGCACTCGTAGTATGTGCGTACCATGATGGTATTTTGACCAGCTGAGAACTTGAATTTAAAAAATGTGTAAAGGAGTCAAAACAGTGCAAGGAATTCCTCTGTTGCAAAAGAAAAGATCTGGAGCAAGGAAACAGCGTTGATGCTTGTATACCAAACTGTAAATTGCAATGTAGCTCCTATGCCGAAAAAAACCCAGGTATGCTTCAGCATTTTGTCCTTTTTAGGGTCGCATCTTGTAACATCACTTCCTGTCTTTGGTTATTTGGATGTCTTTAGTCCTTTATACCCATTGAGATTTGCTTCTTACTGGTTATGCTCATGTGCAGACTCACAGTTTTTTTTTTAAACAAAAGGTACATTTTCATGTGTTATAAAGTAATTTCCCTTTTTTTTTTTTAAATGCTAACTAGGCTACCATATGAAATTATGAATATTTGTATGGTCAGCCAGTTGAGCAAGAATAACTGAAAGTTTCAGTTGGTGTGCTTTGATGATGATAATTTTTACTTTTCACACCGTTTTAAAAATAAAAACAGTAGTCTACAGTATCAAGTAGCTAATCATAGCATAGAATTGGATATAATATCAACATATTAGGCTAATCGATTTAATATAATATTAATCGACAATCTGTGATCGGTTCGCGCTACGGTAGCATTTTTCGACAAGGCAGCACTAATCGTCAGATCACCGTGTCATTAATATTTAAATCGAAACGCACCAGAGTTTGTTTATTCAAATGAACCGAGGAATCGCACCATGGGTTCGTTTTAATCGAACCAAACATGCCAATTGTGAACACACCCTAAAATAACTAAAACTAAATAAACTACAACTTAATAAACACTATTATTTCAAACATGTTTAAAAACAAAAACTAATAAAAATGACAAAACATGAAACAAAATTAACTTTTTTTTTTAATATTAAAATTATAATTGTATAATATCACACACACACACACACACACACACAAGCACACACACATTGGAATAAACTGTAAATGTTGCAATAATTTTAAAATGATCCACTAGGTGGCAGCCCCATATTTGGTAAGTGTCTTGAGGACCAGAGTGAGGAACCCTTCTTAGCATAAACATAATCTGTCATCACAATAGACCTTATTCAGAGCAGCGCCATGACAGGTACGAAAGTGAGGCTGTGAGGGATAGACTTACCGTGTTTCCAATGGCATGCCATGGACTGTAAAAAGTTGAATAAAGCGGCTAGATTACTTACAATTTTCCACAGCTTACATTGTCGGGAGTTTTTTGTCAACTGACATTTCTTTGAAAGATATTTTTCCAGTGTTTCATGAGCAGAACAATCCGAAAACACATTAAATAACAGTACAGCCCATTGAAGAGATGCAAGTCTATCCCTCACAGCCTCGCTTTCATTCTCATTAAAAATCAAAGATGGCGCTGCCGTGAATAAGGCGTATGATGGGTCCGCTAAGGTCCCAGCCAACTTATTGGACCCAGGCTGAAGGGGGACCCTCTTCAAAATAACATCCAAGGCCCCTTTTGAGCAATGCATACCTAATATTTGCACATTATACAGTATTCAGACTACATTTTGTATACTATTTTGAACATATCCTACATGAACTTCCTAAATGAGTCAGAGGCTGCTGACTTAATATGTCTTAGCGGACATCCTGAGACAGCCGTCTCGGAGGAAGCTGTTTAACTCTGCCTGAGTGTGGATGTTGGATTGTTTATTATTCCAGGAAAAACACAGCCTGAGCTTCCCATTTCCTGGTTTTGTCCTGGCTGCTGCTGTAGATGGCTGTGGTGCTTGGGAAGTTTATTTCTAGCCTGAGCTGACCTGAAGTACAGAACTAACTCTATGATTGCTAAAACTAATTCAATTTCCCTCACTGTAAAAAAAATATTGTTGGTTTAACTTAAAAAAATGAAGTAACCTGGTTGCCTTAAAATTTTAAGTTGATTGAACTGGAAAAAGTGAGTTAATACAATGAAGGAGATTGATTTAATCATCAGAAACTCAAAATAATAAGTTATCTGAGCTGAATAAATTATTTAAATTGATTTGACAATTGAAAAAATGTTGTAATAACAAATCTTTAAAATATATATATTTTTTACAGTGTGTAGACGAGTGCGGTTTTGTCATGTTCATTAAACATTGCATGTAGTATTTATGCAAATCTATACAACCTTGGAAGTCTGTTTTGCAAGAATCTAATGCTCACCAGGGTCGAATTTATTTGATCAAAAATGCAGTAAAAATGGTAATGTTGCGAAAAAATTTTTACTATTTAAAATAATTTATGATGGCAAAGCTGCATTTTCTGCATAATTACTGATTTGTTGCTCAAAAAACATTTGTATTTATTTGTATCATCGTTAAAAACAGTCGTGCTGCTTTGTGGAATTTTTTTTTTATTAATTAGCTATTTGAGCAAGAAATTTCAAAAGAACAGCATTTATTTGAAAGAGAAATACATTGTAATCTTATAAATATCTTTTTCACCTTTTAATTAAATGCAGTATTAATTTTTTCAACAACAACAAAAACATCTTCCTGACTCCAAACCTTTGACAGGTAGTGTAATACCATCTTTCATTAAAGAGATAAAGTGGAAAATGAGTGTAAATACAGGCTTAATTTGTGTTTGAGTACTAAAGATCTGCATGTTATTAGAATATGCATTACTCCTACCCGTCTGTTCTTACATGCACTTCTGTTGTTTCTCTCACAGGAACCTTCCAACCATAATGACATGGGTGGGGGCCCAAAAGCCAGGCATAGATGGGGTGAATATCATCACTTCAGACTTCGTAGAACTCGTGGACTTCGCAAGCACTGTCATTAGTTTAAATAACCTCCTCCTTCCAGATCGGTCAGGCACATGACATTTTCTTTGACCACCGCAAAGACTGAAGTTGTGCTGACCACGAAGAACTTTGATCACATGGAGGTCACTGCAATATCAAGATGGGATGGATACCAAATACATAGCTCTAACCTGGCCGTTTTTTATATTTTATTCAACAGAGCTTTAAGTGCCATTAGTCTGATCATTTTAACGCAGCACGTTTACGTACTTAATGCATTGAAAAGAAATGTGTGTAATTATGATTAATATTTAAGAATGCATTTTAATGAATATTAAATGTTTATTCTTTCATTTAAAAGTATATATATGATATCACAATATCAGGGCGAGAATAAGCAGGCTCATTGAATTTTATGTTGTATCATGAAAAAGAAAGTTCTGTATCTCAGCACTTAGACAGTGGAAGATGTGGACCATGCTCAATCTTTTACAGCCGGTGAAGAACAAAGTTTTGTATTTTCTGCTGCCTCAATTTTCTCAGAAATTCGGCACTATGAATACGGCTATGATGAATTTTGAATTCTTGTTGAAGTTCAATAAATTTTTGTTGCTACAAAAAAAATTATTTTATAATTGCCTCGATATGCTCAGAAATTTTAACTGTAACAAATACTGCCGAGATGGATAATAATCTGATGTATTATTCAGCATTCACAGAAATGATGTGAGCGGCTCCACATAAAACGCCCTGCAGAGCGCAAGAGGTTCTTCCACACCTGCGCTTCCCTATGACCATGTCCACATTCAAGTGACTGTTTTCTGTGGACTCTGGGATGGGAAGGACATCAGATAATGATCAGGACCATGTGAACAAGTCCACACAGAGCATTTGAATCCAATGAAGGAACAATTATGTGCTCAAAGCATGGAGGTATTTAGGAAAGAGAGAAAGAAAGCGGAGACAGATCTAATCAGCACATCTGCTCTCATTCTCTTTGGCTTGAAAATCTGTTTTTTTTCCGGCACCGTTATCACAAAGGGAATGTTTCCCCTAGAGTTTTTTTAGTTTGGATATTCATAATGAATTTTACGTGAAAAAAAAAAAATGCAGTCCAGTTTTGAATCAGAAGACACACCATGGTCCAAACATCTACAAGTGCAAATACTTCCATGCATTTATTTTGTAATTTCATCACAAATTATATTATCAACAAACGTTAGAGTTACATTCAATGTCTCTGAACTGAAATAACACATAAGTTTGAGAAACATCTGATGATCATTTTATCCAGGATGATTTGAGATGACCCAAAGAGCATATTGAGGTTATTGAAGCAAAACATCTGACTTTCTGTGCAAAGAAGTCAGGATCAATTTTTAATTTCCTAGAAATAGTGCAGAATACTCCATATTTCATCGTTATTTTACGTCATACACTCTTGAAAACAAAGTTTCTTTATGGTTCCTTGAAGAACCTTGAAGAACATCCATGGAAACATTCCATTCCATAAAACGTTCAGCAGTGGGGAAAGGTTCTTAAGATTATTACTCTCTAAAAAATGCTGGGTTGTTTCAACCCAAATTTGGGACAAACCCAAATGTTAGTTTAAAAATGTAATTAAAAATTTTACAGTTGAAAGTGAAAGTTGAAGTTGGTTTGAAATTTTAATAAATTTTTTTAACCCAACATTTGGGTTTGTCCATATTTGACCCAAGTATGGGTTGAAACAGCCCATCTTTTTTTAAAGAGTGTATACTTCAAATTAAGAAAAATGGTCCTTTTGGAGAACTGTTCACTGAAAGGATATTTGAGGTACCAAAAATGGTTCTTCTAAGGTGAAACCCCCCATTTGGAAGCTTTATTTGAAGAATTTCTTTGTTTTAAATGTTCCAAAACTTTGATTTTGAATATGTGGATTTTAGTGGTCAGACTTTTGGACCCTTCTATATCAATGATTTGATATGTAAATCCAAGCCTTAAAAACATTATGCCAGATTTTTGAGGAGCTCAAGACATGGTGACCTGGCCAGCTACATTTCCAAACTATGAGATTCTTTGTTCCTTCCATGAAAGAGTGCACCAGTGGTCTTTTTAAGACCTTGACAAACAAAATTCTTTCTCTCCATCCTTTGTTTCACACTCTGGGCTCTCCCTTTCTTCACTCCCTCATTATTTCATTCCAGATCATGAAAGAATGTCAGGGGTTGTTTTTTTCCTTCTTGTCGGCAGAATGCAGTAACTTAAAAAAAGGGACGCTAACTACTGTGTAATTACACGCCACTGTGGCCTTATGGGTAACGACTGCTACAGTGGACATGCTGCAATGTTTTCTCCATCTCACTTAACACTCGTAGCTTCTACCTTTTTGTTTGAGGGTCCTCCTGGGCTCCAGGGTGAAGCGAGGCTACATGGGCAACACTTCCAGTTCTCCATTCCCTCTGTTTGTCCAGCTCATTCGGGGACTGTAAAGAGTAATGACAGATTGTTTTGATGGGGTTTTAGGAAAATATGCAGAGAGCAGGTGATTCCAAGCACTTCATTTTAAAATAACAGCATTTGGAGTTTTATAAAACAGAGAGAGCTTGCAGACAACCTTCACATGGAGAGCTTACTTATTTATTTATTAAAAGGCATTGGTCTCGTTTTTGAGATAAGAAAAGCATGAGATTGTGTATCATCCTGTTTACTGAGGAATTCAGCCACATGTGACCTCTAATCACAAATTGGATGTTGGGTGTGAACGACGGTGGGTGAGAATGAATGACACGCATTGTAGACTCTGTATGTTAATTAAACAAATAGTTTTTCTGTGGATATTTTGAGTTGACAGCTGTAATTAACTTTTAGATAATTGTGAGCGGAGGAAGCTGCATGAAATGTGCTCTATGAGGACAAAAATGTGTATACTGACTTGGGTATTATCACGTAAACATGGTTTATGAGCACACTTTCTTGATATAACAGTGTTTTTTTAAAATGCAGAAAGGTTTTCTGTGATGTGAAGGTTTAGCAGCATAAAACATAATCAATCAACTTGTACTTAAATGTTTAAGTTATTTCAACTTAAATAAGGCTAACCTAAACTAGTTGAATCGTTTGAAAAAATTTGAAAATAACTTATTTTGATGAGTCAAAGCAATGTATTCTATCAATAATCTCTGGTTAATTTCAAACTGCTGCTTTTTTTCATGACAGATGAATGTTTTAACCCTTTGTGTCAACAAACAGTGCACTGTCAGTGCTGGCTGATCTGCACGCGCCGGGGGCTCCGATGCGCACGCGCACATCAGCGAACGGTCGAGTTCCAGCTGTTCCAAAGCGCATTCCACAACACAGCGGAGTCGCCGCTGGCCAAGAGCGACAGGACAGCGCCTTTCAGTCCCCAAAGTGCGACAAGACTGCTTTGGAAATTAATTATTTTGGTCTGATTGATTCAGCTGTTTTCATTTTTATCATCAACTGTCGGCAGAAAGTTTGAGTTTCAAAGAAAAGGAAATATTAAATAGGCTTTTCTTTCTGTCATTGAGAGCGCGCAGGATATTTGGCGAAGAGCGCTTCGCACCTTCAGTAGTAATAATAAGTGTCTTTGGAGTTGCTATTCAAGATGACAGACGTCGTTTCGGCAATGGTGAGACTTTTTATCATTTACACAAATAAACTTTGAAGTAAAAGTCTGTTTAGCCTTCTCAAAATATAAGTGCACACTGTCTCTGTCTATAATGAGGGTGATCCTTAGGGACATTTACCTATAATATTGGAAGATTAAACTATATTATACATCTCATAGCCTACATGTGTGATGTGTGATGGATTGTTGTTATGGCAGTGATAATGATAATAATAATGAATGACATATATAGTCAATAATAATTTAAATTAAAAAAATATTGCTGAATCAACCTAAATACAATAATAGCAATTAAATTATTTTTGTGTTAAATTAAGTAAAAACAGCTCTTTGAGTTACCATTTTACAGTGTATTTTCATATCATGAATGTAAATAAAATAAAATAAAATAAAAAGTCTCTCTGCTGTCCTGGCAGATGTGTTCACTTATGATCTATTTCATCACTTTCATTTCTAACCTTTAAAAAAAATTGTCTGAAAAATTGCTTGTTGTGGTGGTAATGATAGCAGTATTGTGACTTGGTCTTCTCTATAAATAATATGTAAATATCAAATGAATTTTTAAGTGTCCCAACTGAATCACTCAGTAGCAGCCTACATGTTTGGTGATGCCTAATGGTTAAATAAACTACTAAGTACGTCTGATAATGTTTATTTTGGCTGCAGTCTTAACTTATTCTATGATTGACTCTTGGCACATTTGATATGAGTTGATATGGCACTGAATCATGACTCTGAACTGAGAGATTGGCATCATATAAACATCAGAGACAATGATAGCCTTGTTTTAAACCAACCTGAAAGAAAAAAGGTAAAGAACTTGTGCCATGAGGTGGGATTTCATTGTGTCTGACAAAAAAAATAAAAAAATAAAAAAAAAATAAAGAATCAATCAAATTGAACCGAACAAACAACTGAAGGTTTATAGTTGTCTTTGTGCATTGTTTTGTTTGTTTGACTTAAATGACCTATTCACTGTGCAAAAACAATAGCAATAGAACCCTCAAGCCAGATGTTACGGTTGTAAAAACATTGTCTATGACACTCAGCACATGAGTTATATGCATAAGAGCAGCAATTATTTCATGAGTCACTTCGAGATGATGAAAAGATTTAAGCATGCAGGTAGAGGAGAGGGATGCAGATGCTATTAGTGAACCAGATGCTATGGTTGTGAAAACACTGGACCCGTCACTCAACACTTTTACAATCGGCTCAGGTGTGTTCACCTGTGATCCAGCTGACTTACAGAGCTTTCAGTGGCGGACAGGTGTGAAATCATTGTTGATAAGGTTGCAGATGTTACAAAGACAGTAATTGCATGTGTTGCGACAAGAAAAAAACAACTGCATAAGGTCTGCGAAGAGAATTTTAATAATTAAAAAACCTTTTGTACTGTGAAAATGTCTCATGGATGTAACATGTTTTTATGAAACCATAAAGAACCTATATTTTTTTTAACCCTATGACATAAAAAAAATCAGTTTAAAAGTTTTAAATTGTCAATTTTTTACTTCGTCTAAATGGTATAAAACTTGGTGGCTTTTACGGCAATTGCTTTACTCATACAATTTTGGACATGATTAGAAAAGGCTGAATTGACAATGAAGTAGTCTTTGATTATATCTAAATATATGCAAATCCAAAAACATATTAAAAGTAGGCCTAAGTAATTATGTCAGGAAATACTCTTAAATGCAACTTACACATCTAAATATATAAGGGCTAAGGTTTTTAAATACCAATGCTCCATTTTTAACTTAACCACTGCATGAATTGAAAATAAAATGATTTTATTTGTATTTTATTAAATAAACTTTAATTTGTAAACTGAACTATTAAAGTGGCTTTACGTGTAAAAAGCTCTATATGATGGTAATGGCTTCCTCAAAGAAATCTTAGCTTGAGAGGAATACTGCTAAAATAATATTACGTAAGGTTTTGCAGCCTAATGTGGATATCCTACGGTTCTTATCCCATCAGCCAGATCCAGCTGAAACAACATTCCACACTATTTCATTTGTTAACTTTGGAATTTGGGACTAATGACTTAAAAGGTCTTAATATGTTTTTTTCAGGCAATTTAAAAAAATCTTGCATTGTAATGGAGCAGGCGAATTATTATTCTGACTCAAGTCGTTTATTAATAAGCAAAATATCTGAGTCACATTTGCCCTTTACCGCTACAAACTGTTCCAAATTGCTGCCGTAATTACAGTCTTTATAGCTAACTATTGTTATTTTTAAACATAACAGCATTATAATATCACCCTCCTTATGCAACATAATGATTTTCAGTGGTCTGATAGTCAGTGAAAGACTATAGAAAGAGAGGGAACTCAGAACAGAGAGTGGTTTGTCTACCGAAAAGATCTCGCATCATTGAGTGTGTCCAGGGGAAGCTTCAACCCTTGGTTTATGAGCTGCATGCCATGAAGGGAATCCCATATTAAGCTGAGGTCCAGGCACAATGAGATCATTGTCACATGATGTGACAGACTGGACTAAATAAGCAGCGCTGCTTTGTCACCTTTGAGTTGAGAGCTGAATTGTTAATGATGCGAGTGTGTAAACTGTAATCAAAAGATAATGACCCCTGATAAAAGGTAATGCATGTCATGGCATCTCTTTAACATGACACTATCAATTCAGAGCCAGCACAAAGCCTGCATTCACAATCTTTTAACATCTCTTACTTGACTTTTTTATTTCCAAGATAATAACTGGACCTCGACGACATGTGATGAGGTCATGTGGTAATGTAACATGTTTTAAACTTTTATCATAGCAATAAGGCCCAAGAAGCCGTGGTTTACAGTGAATTTAGAACAGCTAATGGTAGTTGTTAGACACGGCACTGAGAGGAGTGCCTAAAACCTCCTTAGCTGTTCTAAATTCACTCGGTTTCACAGGGCTTATTGCTTTTAAAAAAGGGTTTGTCAATACAATCAAATACTTATTTTAATGAGGTCACAGCCAAGTTTGTCGAGTCATTTACAACAGCTTTGAACGTAGCCCAACCAACCAGAATCAACAATCCGTTTCCATGATCCATGATTAGAAAAGGCCAAATTGACAATGAAGTAGTCTTTGATAATGCCTAAATATATAAGCAAATGCAAAAACTTATTAAAAGTAGGTAATAATGTCTGAAAATACACTTAAATGCAACTTACACAGATAAATATCTATAGGGCTAAGGTTTATAAATACCATTGCTCTATTTTTAACTTAACCATGCATGAATTGAAAATAATATGATTTTTTTTTCTTTTATTTGTATTTTATTAAATAAACTTTAATTTGTAAATTGAACTATTAAAGTATTAAATTGGTCACAGCCAGGTTTGTCGAGTCATTTACAACGGCTTTGAACGTAGCCCAACCAATCAGAATCAAGGATCCGTTTGTAATGCTATAACGCTATAAGAATGTGCTATAATGCCTACATTTTTAAATTGCCATAGAAGAACTATTTTGGGTTTCCCAAAGCGCATTTCAGTGAATAACTCTTAAAGGAAGCATTTTTTTCATTATAGGGTGAAGAACAATTTAGTAATATAAGAACCTTGCAATCGAAAGGATCCATCAGTGTCAACAAAGAATTTTTAAGAGTGGCAGTATACAGTTATATTCCACTTTGAACATTACCCCTATATGTAGGGCAAAAAGATGAACCCAGCCATCACAATCAAGACCCGCCTACGTCAAACGCATTTGGAAATGACCTGGAAAGCCACCATGTTTCTGCCAGAGTTCTTGTTAGATCTGATGAGGGAAAGGAATGAAAACAGGGGGAGGTTGACAGACCGTTTCCCTTTTTAAATCTCCCACCCGTCCGCCGAAATGCTAAACTTGTGTGTGGCTGTCACCACCCGTCCTGCAGCTCTGGGTGAGATGAAATGTGGGATCCTTCTTTGATCGTCCCATGTGCGTTACAGCTGAGCAGATGGAGTTGTCAGGAATGTCCTCCCACATCAGGCCTTGCGTAAAGCAAAAGGATTCAAAAAGCCCTTTGTGTAAAATTGTGACCTTTTCCTTCTGTTTCTTCATCATAGATCTGACGTCTCAATGTTCTCGTAACACTTCTGTCTCTCTCTCCACAGTCTTATCTTTCATCCTCTCTCAGTGGCTCATAAAGCAAATGTTGTTTTCAAATTAGCACTCTCCCCCTTTTCTTGATTTCTTTCCTGCGTGTTAATAACCCACCGTAGTCTTTATGAAAGATCTGGCTTCTTTGTTTGCTGTGGATGTCTGAACATGTCTGAACATTGCAGATTTTACCTGCATCAAGAGGTCTTGACGATTAAAGCCATAGTCAGGGTCACCGAACAAAAGATCCGCCTGTGTGTAAACAGCAAACCTGCTCTTATCGCCCCAGAGTTGCCCACATCTATAATCCTAAGAGCTGATTGGACGGAGAGGTGCTAGAGAGGAATGCTGGTATTTTCATCCCGGGGTGATATACCCAAATAGTTCTCAAAAGCAAAACACTGGGACATTCCTGCAGGAGCATGCCTGTCTACCTGTCTGGAAAAGAGGGCAAAGAAAGTTGAGGAAGAGGATTATTGTTCACGTGCAGTTGTTGTTGAGCTATAAAATGGGTCATGTTATTGTCAAGATGTGGCCAAACGTGAACTTAGGGTCTAAAAGTTCTTCAAAGGCTTAAGTAACATAAAGTTGACCTTTTTCGGAGATTTAACCTTAGTTTGAATGCAGTGAAGGCAGTAATGTTTCATGTTTATTTTCAATCAAGAGAGTATTAATAATCCTATACACTATCGTTCACTATATACTGTGAAAGAAATTAATACTTTTATTCAGCAAGGAATCATTAAAAACTTCTACAGTATTTCAAATAAACTGTTGAACTTTCTAATCATCAAAGAATCCTGAAAAAAATATCTTGTTTCCACAAAATGATTTCTGGAGGATCAAGATGATACACTAGAAAGTTACAACATTTTGAAATATGAGACAGAAAACTGTTATTTTAAATTGTAATATTTCACAATATAACCATTTTTGCTGTGTTTTTTAATAAATAAATAAAGGTTGTTAAGCATAAGAGACTTCTTTTAAAAACAATGTAAAAATCTCACCGACCACTAACTTTGAACAGTATAGTGTACCTATATGCAGGCCAAAAAGTTTGACAAATTTCTCATTCCTGCATGATTGTTTGTTAAATATTTTATTGACGGAAATGTAAATGTCTGTTTTATAAAAAAAAAAAAAAAAATGAATTTTTATGACCACTTTAACAAAAAAAACCCCATCATAAATCTTATAGATTCTTCAAGGGGTGTGTAAACTTACTAGCAGAACTGTAGCATACAGCTAACATGTTACTAATATAATAAACAGAAATAGTATAGAAGCATGGTTGTAGGTGCAATCTGATTGGACCCTGGCGTGTGGATTGGATATTAGGGTGTTTGAACAGCAGTGACCTCATTCAGGAAGTCGTTTTTTTTTGTATCTGAGGAAATGGGACAGCGTGCATGAGGCGGTAATGGTCAAATATTCCTCTCATGCTGAGTAGGAATAGCACATTAAAGTATGGTATAAAAATGGCTGTTTTCAGGTCTGGAGAAACCAAAAAAAGTTTATGTGGGCACTTAAGAAACTTAAATATATTGCAAAATATATCAAAATATATTTTTATTTTAAAAAAATGAGCACAAACAATCTTTTGAAGCAAACTATTTCACAAAAATATGTTTCTAGGGTTTAAATTGTAAAACATGAAGGAAACTATTTCATACAGTACATCCTAAAAATCTTAATGTAACTAATTTGGAAAAATGGCTCAGAAAACTGAGGTTCGTTCTCCAGTCTAGTATGGCATCTGCAACCCCTTAGTTTTGATATTTTGTTTAGAAATTATTACATTAAGTGTCTATTGTCTATAAGAGTACATTTTGGGGCATCTGTATACATGTTTATGTGTCTGTTTGGGTGAGTTGGGTTAGTTGCAATGTACTGAATGCGGGCCCCTCCTCCTCTCTATGGTAACTGCAACTGCATGTCAGCAGTCAGCACCAAGGCAAGGGCATTTCTCACTAAAAATCCAGTGGCATGGTATGCCAAACACTCCCAGTGACTCATGGGAAATAGTAGACATGGAAAATTCCTGCCTTTTCCTCCCACTCTCTTTTTTACCCTTTTGGAACTGTTTTCACACACATTCCAACCTATGTTACGTGTGCCGGCTAGATTAGAGTGTGTGAGTGTGTTCACTCTGATGTTTATGGCCCTCAGGGGCTGTTTGTGAGTGTCTATGTGTTATCTATCTTGTTACTGGACTGCCATTAAAATATAATAGCTTTTTCTTTACCTGGATACATTCAATAGTGTTTAAACTACAACTGAAATATAACCAGCAATTGTTTGCTAATGTAAACTTCACATGATCTAAACCAGCATTTTGCAGTATTATTTAAGTATAATTCTCTGAACATCATAGACAAGTCTTCCTTCTAATGAACGCAAACTTTTTAAAGAATGTTCATGTTGCTCTTCTCCATATAAAGTTAAATGTTTTTTTAGGCACTTTTGAGCTCTAAAAAAAGACAAAAGCACAATATAAAAATATTTACTTAAATACTTTACTTATTTACTTAAAATATTTCCCTTCCACCAGACTTTTCACTAATTTTTTCACGTTTCTTTAGCATCAAATAGAAAAACGTTATTTTAAATTTTACTAATATATTTTTTTTTTCTGTATTTTTGGTCAATTTGCAGTTTTAGAAGGAATATAAAACTTTTATGCATTTTTTGTAGCTTGACAGTGTGTTTTTACTTTTAAACTTGTATTTGTGTAACAAATAAAGTCTCTGAGGTGGGATTTAAAGGGATAGTTCACCCAAAAACGAAAATTGTGTCATAATTTACTCACCAACATGTCGTACCAAATTTATTTCTTCTGTTTAACATAACATATATTTTAAAGAATGTTGGTAACCAGACAGCTAAAAGAACCCATTGACTGCCATATAATAGGAAGTCAATGGCTACCGTCAACTGTTTAAGTTCGTTGTTGTGGGAAGAAGGAGGCTGGAACCGGCAAATATTTAAAAAGACTTCAATAAATAAACCAAAAAATTCAAAATGAAAGTAAAAGACAGCAGCCCCTCGTGGATGACTGCTGTCACATAAAACACAAAATAAGTTCAGGCCTGGTCCTCTCTCTATCTTCACTGTTGTCGCTCATACTTTATGCTTCCGCTCCTCCGTGAGAGATACGAGACCAGTGCGTCACGACATTATCAATCACGCCACCAGCCTCGCGTCGTTCTCTCACGACTCTTCGATCATTCTTTAAAATATCTTATTTTGTGTTCAACAGTGGAAAGAACATGAACAGCATGGGGGTCAGTAAATGATGACAAAATTTTAATTTTTTCGGGAACCATCTCTTTAAGTCTTCAAAGCCGTTGAAGATTACATTTAAAGTATGTGCATGTTTAAAACGTATCATAACTTTGTTCTCCTTGTGTGGTACAGGATACACAGTCAAACTGCCCAGCCAGTGTTCTCGAACCGGAGTCAGATCAGAGCCTTGGTTCTCCTAAGGTTAGTGGACCAATTGTTCAGCTTTTCTTTTAGGTCAGAACTAACGCTCTAATGCTCTGTTTTAGAGTCCACCACTGGACCTGATTGACACAGGAAAAGGACTGAAGGTACAAACAGCGACCCCTCACCTAGTCAGTCTGGGAAGCGGAAGGCTAAGTGTGGCTATTACTCTGCTACCTCTAAAGGAGGGTATGTGTTTTTGTTTTTTTCTCTCCGTTTGATTTGACCTATCTCTCGATCTCCCTCTCTCACACACACAACCCCAAATAACCATGAACAATGGCTTGCAAAGAATAGATCTGTAAATAAGACCCTCTGTTTATGTGTGCCTTCATGAAACATATGTGGCTTTTATTGTTAGTGCACTTAGGTTATCATAGAGAAGAGGGTGGAATGATGGGGATTTTCTGATGCAAATATTCCCAAAGCAGGAACCCAATAGGTCTTATTGAATCTTTACCTTAAAGAAACGTAAGGCGGCAGGAAGACAGGTCCACCTGTCTCTGATTACATACAGCTGTCAGGCTTGTCTTAATGACACAACATCTGCAAACATAAAGCTCTCACTCATTCCTCGCCCCTCTTATCTTTGTCACCATGGTAAACGCAGGAATGCTATCTCAGAATGGCTCAGGAAATGAAGTACGCAACCTATCAGAATAGAGACAGGACAAGGAGTCAGTCTGACTTCCTCCCAGTGGGACTGAGTAATAAAATCACAAGTATTACAGTTCTGACATAGTGCTGGACACACACAAAGACTTATTTAAACTTGCTATTTTAAGGCAGTCTAATTATGTTTTGATTTAAAAAGAGCAAATATTTGAACATCTGTAATAGACTGTGAGGTGTTGAAGTAAAACTGTATGAGGGTGATTTGCGTCACTGGTTGAGTGCGTGAGCCAGCAGAGGTCAGAGAAGAGTGAAAATGTTAAACAAAAACACACACACACGCACACCAATCATTGGAAAAGAATATTTTCTTTCATCAATTTGTGAGGTGGTTGATTTCAGGTGGATGAAATTCATCAATTTTAGAGCTCGAACAAGTATATCCTGCAAATAATATTTCATTCTTTTGATTAAGCTTGCGAAACTTCCATTTCCTAACAAAACTTTTGCAGTTTCATGAAATTTGTGAGCGGTTTTTATTCCCATCTCATATTTTTTCTATCGTAATGTCCCCTGATAATGTTTGTAGGATTAAGATTAGGTCTGAGTCTATTTATTGACTGCTTTTTCATATGACAATGCAATTAAAAATACATATTACAACAGTTATCTTATGATAGGTTCTCTTGTATCGCGTAGTTGTTGTTTTTTTTACAAGTTACATCGCCATCTACTGGTCTGGCATGAACAATACAGCAGTTGTTTCCGCTGATCCATGTGAACAGGATCATTTTGACAATGTTGTCGTCTATACGCGAAAAACGTTTCTGAAAAACGCTTTCGTGTAAACATATTTCTAAATAATTAGAATGTTTTTTTTCTTGTAACTGTCTTACAGATTCTTTAAACATAAGCATAACTACAAATGCATTTATTTACAGTCTTTTATTTCTTACACTCCAGATTAATTTAAATCCGCAGTAAATGCGTCATACTTCATATTTATTTGATTTTTATTGCAGGAGTGACACGCATAGGCCGTGACGATGCCCCTGTACCTCAGGACATCACTATTGAGGGTCCCGGCATTGAAGCAGAACACTGCAGGATTGAGAACAGAGGAGGGTTCATCACCCTTGACCCATGCGGACACCTGTGTTCGCTCGATGGAGTCCCTGTTACCAGACCCACACAACTCACGCAAGGTAACCACAACAGAATTATGACCGCAGTACTTCAGCACATTTGAAAAAAGTGCAAAATGCATTTACAACAAAGAACCATCATGCATTGCATTCTGTTAGTTTGCTTTGGAAAACACAGTGTCTGAGTAAATGAAAAAGGGAAGAGGTTTATGACCTGGGAATGAAGTGCGTTATAGTGGAAATGCATGACGTGTCTATCCAGCAGGGTTTTGGTTTTGGACGTAAACCAGAGTTTAATTGGTGTGGTTTTGGATCTTTTCTTAATGCGACACTGTGACTCAGAGCTTCCAGAAGCGTTAGAGTAAGCTCCCGAGCTCAGCTTTTCAACCCAAGGTTGTATTTTCCCATAATTCCTGCATTCTTTAGCCTCACCGAGTTCCTCAACAAATGATCCATCATTCTCCATGCTCATTTTCTTTCACATCTCAGTGAGAGCGAGTCAGATAAACATTTACCAGACTTATTCTGACACTCTTCATTCACGAAATGCAAATATTGACTGCATTGTGAGATAGGTCCTCAACTTCTGTCTTTGTTTCTGTTGGAGGGAATGTCAACAGCCACGACTGTAATGCAAATTAAAACAAATTTATTTTCGTTTTTGAATGTTTTTAGAAGAGAGACCCAGTTGTGACTCATATTATACATCTGCATTGCAACAAGCAGACACATGCTATTTAAAAGGATGCTCTGCTGTCAAAGAGAAAAAAACTAGCATATTTGAGGCTAACCTCCCGTAACTCTAAATGCTTTGAGCACAGAAGCTATAAGACTGGTAATAATCAGCAGAGCTCAGTTAGAGGTCTATTCCACCTCCGCCACTTACAATTGCAAAACTTCATTTGATTGGTAAATTCTTTGATTGGTGTCAGACTCAATCTATTATTAGACTGACTGTTCCAGACTATGTGAGTCTTAGGTGTCTGGTATGTAAATAGCAGAACCCTATTATTAAAAACAGACCACTGAGTGCACGTTTTATGCCTTACTATATATACTTTTTTCATATGATTTCATATGAATTTGTACGATGTGAATTAAAATATGAGAACGTATGATTATTATGAAAAAATTAGATAACCAGAGCCATATAGAGATATATGGCTCTGATACGAACAGGCCACCAAAAGGTAAAACAATAACGAATTGCCTTAAGATTATGTTAATAATTACAATAATTTATTTTCAGAAATAATATGATCTTATATGATCTTACAGTTATCTTCAGTATAAATAGGCTAGATCAGCATGCACTATGAAGTTCATTCAAATATAGGCTAATTGATACAGGTTTGTCAAATTTGAGGGGTTCTTGTCATTAAAAAGTTTGAAAACTATAGAAAAAAACTCTATTTTATCAATAATTTTATACGTACATCATACATTTTGTGCAACTGACTACAGATGACAGACTACATTTCACCATTATGATTAATGAAGGCTGGGGGTTTTGTGCTGACATCCCCATGATGATGTGGAGAGGTCAGAAAATGAATCAAGATTATGTTCAATCTTGTGCAAGAGGAACAATTGATTTCTTTTTCAGTCAGAGTTTCACAAATTATTACTCAACAGACAAATCCTGCAGAGGGAATGGAAAATATCTTGGAGAAAGTGTTTTGATAAACATTTCTTGTACTATTCCATAGCGTTTCTTCTCCTCTGAACATTCCATCAGGTAACTTTATATCTGAGTAGGTAGACAAAGGAAATGGAGGGGGTGGGGTTAAGTCACCCCTTTCACTAAACAAGTGTTTGCTTAAACAAACAGAACAACTTTCGAGACTACCAATGTCCACGTTATGCAACTTTGAAAGACAATACCTTTAAATGCGAGTTCAAATGAGTTACTAGTTCAAATAGCTGGACTTCCCTCCTATGTTGTACTTGAGTATGTAAAGAGCACCACCCCTTTAGGTTGGGTTTGGAGCGTTTGCTTTATTCTCACTGAATGAGTGACCTCAGAAGGGAGGAAAGTGAAACGGTCGCGTGAGATGCGCGCGTGTTTGTATCAGTGAAACGCACGCGGGTCATGGCTTTCGGCGTGAAACACTAACTTAATTGACTGCAGAACTCCGCTCATGCTTTGAGGTACTCGCTTAATGTGACTTCCTGAAAGGTTTGTTTTCTTTCTTATTAATCGTTTTCTTCCAGCTAATTGATTAAATATGTGGTTAGACTTTTACATTATAATCTACACTGGAGGTCAAGGACGCAAACGCTGATCAACGAAGCCGCCTACTGTATGCGTGCTCGTTCACGGCATCGTAGTGTAGTGTCACGTCATAGTGCCACTTATTTTTTAATTAGTAAAACGTTGTTTTTTGATTTAGCTTGCAAGCCTACTAATATTTGTCTTTATTTTTTACGATGTCATCATAAAAAATGTAAATATTTAAACTGTTAGACTAATTTATTGGCACGCGTAACCATGGAGTAACTATAGACGGGAAAAAAGATACACAAATTGCTTTTTTTTCGCTATGTGTAACTTATCTAGCTTTTATATGATTCTCACATTTACAAATACAGGTAGTTTAGAAATCCACAGGTTGGCCCTTTATGTAAATTATGGCCAAGTAGTACAAAGAGTGCTGTTGCTACAGGCTAACACCGTCAGTAAGGATGGGTTGTTGTGGTATTTTGGATTAATTTATTGTGATAATCAAATTAAAAGTATACATTTTAAATAATACATAAATAATTATGCCACCCTCGTTTCATTTAAATTCAAAATGGAAAATGCAGGAGGTATAATTATTTAACATTTATGACATTTTTGATGCCAGTCAAAGTTTGATTACTGCATAGTTTTAGAGTATCATATGGTTGGGTGTTGTTGTATTGTTGTTTTCTCTTAGTGGTGTTTGCATGTCAGCACATGAACTGTGATGCTTTAATTTTGTGAGCAAAAGGCCAATTATGATTTCCTTCTTCGTAATTCTCAAATAACATTTACCTAGTATCCATGCTATGATATTTACTGTTTCTCCAATCTAATTTATAGCATTACACAGATATATTAAATGTTTTATTGTACCAGAAGATTGTTTCCTTGTGGAGCAGAGTTAATCCAATAATTTGAGCAGGGAACTGTTCATAAAGAAACATGCACATTTGATTATGCGATCAAAGGGATCTTATTTTTAATCCAAGCCTGACTTTAAAAGAGAGAGTTTATAAGATGAAGCAGCTGTGTTTGTGGATTCATTTGTGGGGCAGAAGGGCAGGAAAAAACTTGCCATAAACTTCAAGTGTAAACCTTCATGAAAGTCTTGGAAACATTTTTATGAACCTACACAAATGTATTCTGCATGGAAGTACATGAAACAGATCTGCAATACAGTCACCTTGGTTGCCAAGCTTAGATTTGTATATCTTTGTTCTTTTGAAAGTGTATTTATTTAGCCTTAGGATCGAGCACAGCTGTGTAGACTAAACACGTACGAGTGTCTATGTGTGTGTGCGCACACGTGTGTCTGTTTATGTTTCTGTTTCATGACTGTGGAGTGTGTTGCTCTGGACGTGTTATGCCTTTGGAAGTGACTGACTCAGGGCTTTATTTTCCTGCACATTGTGTCCATCTGTTGTTATGAAATCAGTGCATCCCACAGCTCAGGCTGTATTTGTCCATTCTGTGAGACATTAAAGGGAAGTCCAGAGAAAGCTTTGAAGAAATGTTCTGCCAGTGTACCCAAACCCCAGAATGGTGGCAGATTTAGGAATGTCAGGGGTTTGGCATTTAATCAATCCCAAACCTGGACGTTTGTAGCATCAGTGAGTAAAAGTGCTGGACATTCAACTTATTAAAGTCATTTCAACTTTTGAACATTTAAAAATGATCAAATAGGTTTAGTTTGATTAAAGTATTGGGGAAAAAACATAACGCCATGACTTATTGATCATATCATGTTTTACAATGTGGGGATGTGGCCACATTTACAATGTGTTCTTGTTTTGGTGGAATTGTTTTCTTCTTAGGCTCACACAAGTCTGTCTGCTTTTACATCCTCATATGCAGCAAAAAAAAAAAAAAACATTGAGACAAATATTTTGGGGTTTCACTGAGGAAGAAAAAGAGGTCCTACATATTTTCCATGAGCTGTTATTCCGCTTTCTATGACTTTTTTCCGGGCTTGCATCCATCTACTGTTCTGTGGTCTCTGATTTCAGATTAGTGGAAAGAACAGACCCAGACCCTCATGAAGTAGCACTGTACAGACAAAATGAGGAAAAAACTGATGTATAAGTCAGTTTGTATGGTGAAACAAGCTTAGTATAAAATCAGTATGTGCAGCCATGCTGAGTAACAACATGACTAATTGATTGATATGGTTGAAAGATTCATGAATGGTTCAATGTTTTGAAGATTTCAGTGTTATTTCACAGTTCAGTTTTCCTGTGTCTTCTAGTGTTGTCTCAGTGGACTGTGGATTTGAGTGACGTGAACACTAAACTTGTCTTTCTTAGATTGATCTGTGTGTGTTTATTTTCCCATCTCTGCAGGTTACACACTCTGTCTTGGTAAATCCTATATTTTTCGCTTTAACCATCCCGAGGAGGCCAGCCGTATGAAAAGCATGCTTCCTCAGAAGAGTCTCGTCTCTCCGCTTGTGTACAGCACAGGTAACCTCTCCTTCTTCCAAGTGTTCCAACTTATCTTACCATCACCATCATCTTTCCTTCACCTTTCTTCTTTAATTATCCATCTTTTGCACCCAAACCCCCTCAGGAACCGAAACCACTGATCTTTTGTGCACACACACAGCCTGTATCCCATACCACAACATGCCAGCTCATCATCCATGGAGGATCTTCTCTCTCTCTCTCTCTCTGTGTGTGTGTGTGTAATACATGGTTTCAGTTATCTGTCACGTCTCTTTTTTTTACAGTCTGCAATAGGATCCTCTAAGGCTTTGATGAAGCAGAACTCTTTTAGGGTTGCTAAACGTCTATTTTACAGGTATCTTTACACAGCTGAGCTCGGAGCAATCTCTGCTCCAATTTCTGTGCAGTAATAAAATATGACACACCTCAGCACTTAGTATCAGATAAAAAAAAAAATTCTAAAGAGTTTAAAAAAACATTTTTTTTTAGACTTCTTTAGACTTCTATTTCCAACTTACCGGGACGTTTGTCCTGATGTTGCAAGGTTGGTTTTCCGCCTAGGAAAGCTGGGGGGAGCGGGTAAAGTCCCCATTCTCTCCAGAACAGGTTATTAAACCATTCAAATTATTTCTAAACGGTTGAATAGTTGCCAAGTGCCCCGTTAAGTTAATTACAATTGCCCAAACCCTGAAAGAGAATTTATATATAAATGAAACACTAGCTAGCTAACTAACTCTAGTATATCTAAGCAAACCCAGACACACTTTGGGAGCCAGTCTGTCTCTTGGAATGTGTGATCTGTAAACAGATGTGGTTTGGATTCACCCCGTTGATTGATTGAACATTTTGAGTGAGGTGTAGAGAGCGACATAAATCATTGCCACCTCCTCTCAGTCTTTCTCTCGCTCTCACACTTTGTTGCTAGACAGCAGGAATGAATCTTCACATAAACAAAAGTGAACCAACTCACTCAAAGTGCATCGTACATAGCAAACCTGGGAAAAACACACATTCTGGGACTGACTTTGCTCACTATAGTGGTATAAGGTAAACTTTAAACCTTATGTTACTGTCTAGTTGGTTTATAGAGATTAGAGTTCACCAGAGTGGTATATATATATATATACATCAGCAGCATGCATCAGTTTCTTAAGGTAGCCATAAAAAGTGAGCTTGTTGCTAAATAGTGAGCCAGAACCTCCCCATGTATGGTCAAAGTTTGTGTGATCTTGCATGCCTTTCCTTTAACCTTTCATCCTTGAGATATATCTTTCAGTTTCTGCTTTATTTCCTTCTTTACCTTCACGCGTGTGATTCTTCCATGATTAAAGTTCTGCTCCAGCCAAATACGCACACACGCACCTTAAAGAGATAAAGGGATTTTTCTTGGCATGTGCAGGTTTATGTGTTTTATGAGCATTCACGTCAGTCATCTGAAGCGGGATTTCTTTGATCTTCGTTGTCTTGGCACGTGGCGGATTGAAACTTAACTCTCGTCCAAAAAGCAGATGAGAAAATTGTGTCTGTGAAGGAGGGAGGATAGAATAGCAAACCTAGAGGCCAAATCAAACATTTCTATCTTTTATCCAATCTCTTCTTAGCCTGTGCTGGATCATCTACATTATTTGAAATGATAGTTTTGAACAAATTGATTATTAAGGAAGTTTTTTTTGTGTGACTTTCACACTCCTAGATAACCTTATTGTGCAATATTTTGTAAAGAGTCGATTGGTCAGTTTCTTTGTTTCTAAATAATGTTGGACTTTGGTCAGTATCTATTTTTAGATAATGTCTTAACTGACCAGGTTTATGTAGGTTTAAGCTGTAGAGCCACGTGAAATAGTTTGACAGCAAGGTGGACAGGCTTTATTTGTATTTTATCCTTAAGGGAAAAGTGATGATCTTTTTGTTCCAGTTCATTGCAGGATTCTCAGGTACAGCAGTCAGAGCTCCCTGTACTCCTGCAAACAATTAAAGCAATTCCAGGAGTTAACAATCGCCAAGCAGACAGTTATATAACTCATAACCACTTTCTCATGCTTGTAATTGTCTGACCTTTTTAAAAACGAAGCTACTAGTTAAAAACTCTTGTTTATTGTTCTGAAGAACCTTTCTTGTGTTTATTTTTAGATTATCTGAAGTTCAGCAGTGATTTCAATCACTGTCTGGGTGGCTCTGGCTCAAGAGGGATGCGCTCAGTCTCTGAGCTCCGCGATTTGATGGATACTTTACAAAAAAAGAAGCAGGCGTTGGAGAACAGCTTGCGAGCCAATGGGGACTCAAGCCCCTCCTACTTCAGCATGACACAGTCTCCACCCACCACACCCAATTTGCTGTCACCCATCACCTCATCCTCCCCAATATCTTATCAGGAACAAGCCCGCCGATTGTACAGCTCCGAACGGCCACCGCTTGTGGCCAGAGTGCCAATGCATTCATCCAGCAGCATGCCCCCGTCTCCTCGCAGTTCCGACCCTCGAGATCGCGACGCATCACTTCCTTATTCTCGACCCATGAGCCGGAACCAATCTCAGGATAGTCTGCTCCTCAATACGTCAGACACTCGCCGTGCCGCAACCTCAGGCTCAGCACTCTCAATGTGGAACGGCTCGTCCACCAGTGGGACTGATTCCCTCCCTCCAACACCAGGGGCCGGTAGTGGTGCAGCTAGCATGCCTTCCAGTCCCCGTCTGGCTCGTCGATTCCACACCCCAGATGTGGGACGTAACGGTGGACTCGAGCCCACTCCACGGCAACGAAAGTACTCCGCTGGGTCACTTACAGGAATGAGCTCGCACAGCCGCTCCCTACCACGCCTCTATAGACCCACCGATGCCCAACTCACCCTTCTGCCAAGCAATCGGTCCCCCGACGGCCATCTTTCACCCCCAACTGGAGCCTCTGATCCCAAACACCAGAATGGTCATACTGAAGTAGTTTCCATCTCACTGTCCACCAGACCTGGCACCAAACACACTGTTGCCCCTCCGGATGTCACCATGACATCAGAAGAAGCCACCAGTCCCCGGCAAGCCAAGAAGGTGAGTTTGACTTCCACCAGCTCCTACTCAGAAGTGGACAGGCAAGCTATGCGTGGTCCCTCACAAGCTCTGGAGATCGGTCTCGGGGAAAGGAGGCAGTCGTTCGGAAAGGCAGGGATGGGTCCGCCGAGTGGCTTCAGGGAGAGAAAGGGCAGCATCAGCTCTCTTAGTGGAAAGGAAGAGCTTCAAGACTACCACCAGAGACAGAGGGATGAAAGATTGCGGGAACAGGAAGTCGAAAGACTGGTGAGAGACTTTTGTCACTTTATGTTGTTGATGTGTTGCTTTAAATGCATGTTATTGATCTTATTGTGAATGATTCATCGATGCTTTTGTTTTTATTTGTTGAGCTCATAATTTTAACCAATATCATAACAAACCTTTGACTGATACAATTGACTTCACTTTGGTGACATATGCAGGACTTATGTGTACGTATTGGCTTAAACCTCGAATCAGTGAATGACTAATGAATCAATAATTGAATCAAAATTACTATTTGTACTTACTACAGCATACTACGTTCATTCCTGACGACAGTTGACCGTATTTCAATGCCGATTAACACTTAAGTACTGACTTCAATCTGTGATAGAACGACCACCTTTGACTCAAATCCCACCCTTTTGTCTTAATGTCACATTACGTATCGGTTTTAAATTCTGTTTCATGTTGACTTTAACACAAAATACGCATATAATTTTAGAAGAATTAAAACATTTGCATGTCCAATCATCTGTTTCCCTTTTATTTTTATTCTTTATAAGCGTATCATTCTTCTTAAAAATCACCCAATACAAAGAACATGTGATTTTTTCTAAAACTTTTAACATTCCTGCTCCATGACCCTGTTTTCTTTCCTCATTGTGAGGGGTATCAAGTGAAAAGCTGGTGATATTTCAATTCTTCTTGGAATAAGGCATCTTGAGGGAGCTCAGATACAGGGGATCCCACCAGAAGTATAATTAATCTCCCCACTAAACCTGTTCTCTGGCATTCCACACAGTTATAAGAAACAGACCATGTGCAGGAAGGCCCCTCTCGTTCTCTGTAGTGGATGCGGTGGAAGACCCAAGCAGAGGTGTGGCTGTATAAACCTCCTATTAATAGACAGCTTGACAGCCCAGAACCACATCCACTTTCATTGAACCCGGCCTCCTGAACACACTCTCTGTGGGAGGGCGCCCACAGCTGCAGAAGATGCTGGCAAATTGCCTACGCTAACATGCTCCATTCTTGCTTTTCAGCTGCTCTCTGTGGGGTTCAAATGAAAGGCATCAGAGTTTTTTGTACGCTGTGGTTAAGGGAGGCCACCTGTGGCGCCGCCCTGCTGGGCAGAGGCCAAACCATCAGCGTAGGCCGCCCACTCATTAGCTAGCACCACAACTACAGGCTGGTGATATTTACAAGGCCACAACTGAGCGAAAACAAGGCTGCTACAGGTGGAGATGTATATCCACACAGACTTTCACAGGGTTTCTTAGAAAAACATACTCTCTCAGAGGAATGTAACATTACAGACTTTAACCCTGGTCGTACATGATTTAAAAAAAACCCCATTCATTTAAGCATAGCATGTGCAGTTTTTTTTTTTTTCAGACCCCAATGAGATCTAAAGTATTGGGAAAAAACTATAGCAACAATTTAATTTCATGCATTTGAGATCTATTTTTATATTTATTAATATTAATATGTTGCTTGCAAAAAATTTGCCGGAATTATTTAGTTTAGGATTATTTTAGGGCTGTGCAAAAATTAATTGCGATTAATCGTATCCAAAATAAAAGTCTGTGTTTACATAATATATTTGTGTGTGTGCTGTATATAATTATTTTGTATATAAATACACACACATGCATGTATATATTTAAGAAAATGTGTTATTCATATATAAAATATATATATTTATATAATATAGATTATGTATTTATATATATATATATATATATATATACAGAATTTAAGCGCAAATAATTCGTTAATATATACATGCATGCATAGGTATTTATATATACAAAATAATTATATACAGCACACACAAATATATTATGTAAACACAGACTTTTATTTTGGATGCGATTAATCGCAATTAATTTTTGCACAGCCCTAGATTATTTACATTGACTTTCATGTCCTTGGTAAAGGATCCAGTGAAGTTTTGCCCTTCGCTCATGCATTGGGGCTGATAGCGTGTCATGAGTAATATTTGTTTATTACTCATGACTATTTATATGCACGGTTTGTGTATCCTTTCCCATCTAGTGCCAGCAGTTTGTATTGGGTCCAGTTTCACTCTGAGCCCAGTTCCTGAGAGGACCATCATCTCCCTCTCTCCGTCAGAGGGTTTGTGTTTCTGACACTGGTTTGGTGTGGCAATGAAGTTGTTGAGTTCATGTCTCTCTGTCATTTATGCATACTGTGCTGAGGAACTTCACTGAACCTAGCATCTTTTTGATGATGGCATGATCTCCTCTTGTGATGAGGAGGTCAGCATGTGCCCTCTGACCTCTGAATATGTTGACAAGGTAAGTAGAGCTCTCTGATAAATGCCATGGCAATGCATAAAAATGCTGGACTTGTTTTGTGGCCAGGTTTCAGTTTACAAGGAAACGTCTTCTTTATGAATTTAATAACTGTTAATGTGCCTATGATGCAGGTCGGGTTGTTCATTCACAGTTATATGAACCTGTGTGATCGGTTTTCTTGGCTCTGGAAATGCTTGCCTGAACTTGCTGTTTGTATTTCCATATCAGTCGATAAACACAGGGGTTTGTTTAAGCCAAGTGCACTCCCTCATAAGCCAGGATTGTATTTGGATGTATATGCCTGGTAACTGGTTGTCTCCATCTGGTCTTTCTCTGACCACAGTTTTGGGCTGTCAAATGTGCTTTTCCGCATTTTTTTCATTTAAACGTTTGAATCAAAGGCGATTGGATATTGGACCTTCTTGAATACGTTTGAAGGAATACAAGTAATGCTCTTCTTTATATTTCACATGGGCTGTTAAAGTGAAATGTTTGTTATTTGGAGAAAAATCTCATGCTGACATGTTTAGAACTGCTGCAGGTAAATCTGTGTGCATCTCAAAGGTGAGAAATATTTCCAAAACTTATTCCCTCCAGCTGTCTAGTTGACTTTTTTTCTTTTTTCTTTTAAGTTTGATGCTGCATGTGTATGAATGCATTTTGTTTCTGTCTGATCCATAGGAACGTCAGCGTCTGGAGACTATCCTCAATCTGTGTTCTGGGCTGGGTCGCGCAGAGCAGGACAAAACCGGCTTGGCCGTCGCAGACTTGCAGAAGATCAACAAGGAGCTGGAGAAATTACAGGTGTCAGATGATGAGTCAACGTTCTCAGACTCTGCAAGTTTGTCAGCCAGCAATTCTGCTGAAAACGACTACGGGCTTAAAGCCCGGGAGACCCAGGGCAGCGAGGAGAGACGGGCACGGCAGTTCAAGAACAGTGGACACAGAGAACTTAGGGTGGAGACGACAGCTGTCCTTGGCTCCGCCCCCACCCCGTCTCCTCGACTGACACGGATAAACAAGGTAATTGGTAAAGCCACTTAGGGAAAATGAATGAATGAGAGGAACTGACTTCATGCATCTATTAAAAATCGCCTTAATTGGAACCATTTGGCGGTCATTGCATTTGCATTCCATCAAGATGATATAAATGTCCAAATATATTTTTCGGGGGCATGTAATATACAATATAATATAATTGCTATATTTAAATTAAAATGTAGATATTTATTAAACAATGAATTATATTATAGAAACCATGGACTTTGGTGTTGTCATATCAGGTCTCTACAAGCATACTCTGAGAGGACCTGAAGTCATGTGTTTGTTTGATTGGTCTGTCCCGGTCGGCTTTACTCTGACAGATTGTTTTCCGCTATGGCTTTATCCAAATCTTTTCTGCATGCAGTGTGTGTTTTAATTTCATTAGGAAATTGAACCATTTGTAAATCTAGGCTGTTTCCTTACTGCTAATTCCTGTGACCTTTTGGAGAGGTTATATGAGTTTCCCACCCTTCCTTGGCATGCACTTAACCTCATGCACACTTTAATTCGTGAAGGAATGTGCGTGTGTCTCCCCTTCAACTCCCATATAGACTAATCTAATTAGTCTTCCGCACAGGAGTCATGCGTTGGTTCTGTTATTTAATCATCTAAAGATATATGCTATAGTTAGAAGACAATATGACTATAGAAACTAGTTAGACCGCACAGATAGAGCCGAAGCAGCACAGAGACAGGCCCTCGGTAGTATAAACTGTGATGAGAAGATATAAACATCACTGTCCAAATATAGCAGGGTCATGCGCATTGTGTTTGGTTGATCTCTGCCTCACACAATGGAAAAATGGCAGTCTCTTCACCCATACCTAATCATACATGCACGCGCATGTGGATTCTTCCAGGTCACAGGTCAACTTGTTGCTTATAAAACTCAAAACGAGCAGATTGCCTTTCACGGATATTGAAAACCTAGATAAATAATCGGTTTAGGAAATCAAGTATGTATCTCCCCACCCCTCTGTTCCTCAAAGTTTCCGTTGGACCCATTCATCGTTGGTGTTCATTCAGTGAATCCTGTTTCTCAGATGCCAGAAGGGGGCATGTCCATGCTATGGATTGCATTAAAGGGCTTTACACTAATTGCAGTGACATAGCCCTGAGTGACTGCTTTGAAATGGTCCAGTGCCGCTTTGAATGACTAGTTTCAGTAATTTTGTTGTGTGATTTTTATTAGTTTTTTTTTGTTGGTAATTAACTTAAATTTGACCTTCAACTTAAATCTTCAGTTAATTGCCAAGACAACATTTTTATTTTGTCTTTATTTCAATTAATGCAAACAATTTTGAATAGTTAATTATATAACAACACTGGTTGTCGTTAGCACTTTAATAAACTTTTGACACAATAATTTGTAAGATTATTATCCAAAGTTGCTCGTCTTGAACATGTGACCTTAAAAATAATAGTAAATGATTAATACCTTAACACTTAAAAACAAACCATCATGAGTTGCCTAAAATGCCTACCTAGACATTAGCATTATTTGCATAGTATTATAGTATTTTTAGTTATATTTCAATTTTAGTTTTAGTAATTTTGTCATGTGCTGGTCATTTTTATTAGTTAAAAAAATCAGTTTTAGTTAACAAAAACAACAGTTTGGAACTGAGCTAAAGTCTTTTATAATATATTTTAATTCTTACTGCATTGAACAGTGTAGTTATGTGGTTGCTTACAGTATCATGTCTTCAACAGGTGTCTGAGGACGACACACGGCTGAAGCTGGACGTAAGACGTATAGAGGAGGAGAGGATCCAGGTTCTGAACAATATGGAAGAGTTAGAGCTGAAGATCAAAGACCTGGATAACCAAATGGAGGAGTCCATCAGAGAGGTACAGTTGACACATCTGTAGGTCGTATAAGGAGTGGGAGAGATCAGGGATGGTGGGAGTAATGGAAGAAGAGTGTCTATGTGGGAGAGTTGTGCATGTGGCGAAGTAATTAGGAGCTGTGATGAGGACCGCAGTTAGACAAGGGGGTCTGACCTGCCAAGCCTAAACCTGTTTTACTTTCTCTCACTTCAAGCCTTGCTTTCTGTTTTTCCCTTTAAACTACACATTTCATCGTGATTCGATTTCAATATTTTAATGCTCCTCTATTCTGCCCCCCACTGTAATGCACTGTCCCTTCCTGTCATCCTCATTTCCCCTATTTACTCTTTTCTCTTTGTGAGGATCTGTTGAGGTTTGAAGGCCCTGACAAACTCTTACTGTTAACTCTTTCTGTTACTGCATTTGTTTGGCTGTTGCAGTCAGTCTAAAAGCAATGGACCAATGCGAATAAACTTGGGGTGGGACAAGCAACTTGAATGGATGTTACAATCATGCAATGAAGTGAACAATAACTAGATAAGTCTCTTCAAAGTAGTGTAGAAAATTGTTGTGGTGGCTAACAGTATTTTTACCTTATTAGCCTACTTTGACATCTTGAGACCCCTATACTACCTATCAAAAGTTTGAAATAAGTATGAAATATAAAATGTATTTGAAAGAATGATTGTCACCAAGAATAATGCTCACCAAGGATGAGTTTATTTGATCACAAACAGAGTAAAAACACTAATATTGTAAATGATCACTATTTAAAAGAACTGTGTTCTATTTAAATATATTTAAAGTGGCATTTATTGATACTTCAAAAAGCATTATTATTTGGTTGGTCTTCTGGAAGTCAGCTGTTCCATTAGACTTCCATTCAACAAACCCATAATGTCAGTATGGTGATATAGTTTTATTATGTTGGGTTTTATGAGCTCAGAATGCGGGCCTCTTTTTATTTGTGTGAAATGAGGCACCTTCTAGGTGGTCCTGAACGTGGTGACATGACATCAGAGTTGACCACAAAATCATTGAATACATTGCTGTAGTTAATGTCAGCGACTTCAATTGTTTTGATGTTTTTTATTAAATGTATAACTGTAGATTGAGTTCAAATTAAGTGTGTGTGTGTAGTTGGAAATGGAGCGGGCTCTGTTGGAAGGCGAGCAGGATTCTGAGATGGCTCAGCTACAGCAGGAGAAAGATGCTCTGGAGCAACTTAAAGAAAAGATGTCTGACATCGAAAACAAAGCGCAGACGGAAAAATCTCAGGTATGTGGCCATGATGAAGTCTTCATCAGTGTTGAGGGGTAGTTATCTAACTATAGAGACACTACTCATTTTACTCAAATGTGCTCTACTAAACTGTCCTTTCTTTTAGTGTGCAGTATTGGCAAATCAGATTCATTTTAGGAAATCAGTTCATTCAGAGGGTTCATAATATAAATGTTAAACATGTGCCACTTAATTTATGCTACCGGTAATTATCGGTAATTTTTTTTCGGCAAATTATTTTGATTAATTTAATCCATCTTTGCTGAATAAAAGTGGTAGTTAAGACATTTCCCCTTTGATCCACAGACAAGGCTTAATCCTATAGTCTCAGACTATAATGCATGTTTGAGCTGTTTTAACTAAAAGCAATTTACACTTAAAATATGTCAGTGCTATAGTTTTGCCTCAAGATGCACACCAGTAACGCTCTTTTTCTAAGGAATGTTTATAAAAGCTTAGTCTGGCTTAGTCTGAACTGTCTTTGAATCCAGGCCTAAGATTTCTAAATGGGGGTTTATTTTACTTTTTGATTAAATAAATTAGGGTGACCATACGTCCTCTTTTTCCTGGACATGTCCTCTTTTTGGACCTTCGGCTTTCCACAGTCGCTGTTTTTGCATTGCTTTAGGTCCCGCCTTCTCACATGCCACCACAGGTCGTAACGCAAACATTAGTCAAACTACATCTCAATCTTTACCCTCAGCACCACGGCAACAGCAGCCAAGAGACAGAACAGAGCTTGCTTGTCAACAGTGGCAAATGCACAGCGTAAAAAAAGCCCAACTGTAAATTCACAGATGATTTACAGAGAAAAATGTGGTGTTTTCGTTATTTCGTTATTCGTTATTATTCTATTGATGTGGGCCAAAATTCAATGGAAATGATATTTGACTTTATGTATTGAAGTACAATTCCATATTTACAAGGTTGTTAATGCACAAGTATTTGTTGATGCACCCCCCCACATGCGTCCTCTATTCTGAAAACTGAAATATGCTCACCCTAAAATAAATTCAGCTTTGGTGAGAGTAAGACTCAAAAACAACTTTAGAAACCAAAACTGACCCAAACTTCTGCACAATAGTGTATATGAACCATCCTAATGTACAATTTACCAAAATGAATCACTGATTCATTTGAGGCCTTAAATGTGGAAGTCCCTGTGAGGCATTTTGCAGTCAAATTCTGTAGTTCTTCACTATTTTAGACCAAATTTTATCTAAAATTTTGAATATTTAATAGTTTTTATGCAGGTTTATCTTTTCAAGTTTATTAATGTCACCCTTATTGAATTTCTCACTGGTTGTGTGCCAGATAAATGCTGTTAATTTGTATTATCTGATGGAATATTATCTGTATTATTTGAGTGATGAAGTTTGAGTGAGGCAAGTTGGCTGCTACTAGTGTTGCTTATGGCATTTTTTTACAATCAAAGTTTAATTTAAAGTTTTGCGAAGATGCGGTTTCAAAGTTTCCTTTCCATATTACTTCTGAAATATCAATTCTAGAGTCTCACACACACTTGCATTTCCTGGCAACCTCTCAGTTGGTGTCACAGTTGGTAATCCCAGGCCTGCTCTAAATACACCTCTGCTAAACTGAGTGACACCCCACACTGTTGATGTGAGGGATTTCTGAGCTAAGAAACCCTGGCACCTGCGTCTCAAGTTCAGCCTGACTTCCGGCTCATTCCATTTAGCCTGGCAGCTGCAGAGAAACTCGATATAGCCTACAAACCCTTTAACTGAAGGGCCGTTTCATGGTTGATTTGTTCACTGATCAAGTTCCATTCTGTCTGGATGCTGCTGTGTTGGCAATGGATCTACTGTAACAAGGTTTTGTAACAACTATCAAGTGAATACTATATTGTGTTTTCTGTTTTGTTGCTTGGCAAACATAAGTTGCCTGCAGATGGACAATATCACTTGGTGCAAGTCATTTATTGAACATTGGTGTCTGTTATTATATTGCTGTTGCTGCCACTTGGGGCCATTCTTTGCAGTGAGTGTTGCTTGCATGCAAAGTGGCCATTTTCATTAAATGTTTAGTTCACCCAAAAATAAAAAATTCTGTCATCATTTACTCACTCTCATGTCGTTCCGAACTTATAACAACATCTTCGTAAAACAAATCAAGATTTAACGCAACACATGAGAATTAACCTCATCGGTTCTTGAGCTTAAACGAACATGCCTGAGCTTCCGTGTGTTGCAAAGATGACACGATCGCTTTATATGAACAGATTGAATTTAGGCTTTTATTCACATATAAAGCGATCGTGCTTCTTCAGAAAATTAGGACTAAACCAATCAGTTCATATGGATTAGTTTTACACTTTCTTAATGACTTTTTTGAAGCGTCAAAGTGCTAGTTGCGAATACTGTCAATGGAGGGATAGAAATAAAGCTTCCGAAGATGATTGGTTTGGAACGACATGAGGGTGAGAAAATGATGACAGAATTTTTTCATTTTTCAGAGAACTTTAATATTTTGTCAATTGCAGTTTAGTTTGAACTGATTGCTGAGGTGTTTTTCCCAGTTGTTTGAATATTTATGTTGATTACATCAGCATCATGCGGTTTATTTTCCTGCTTTTTCTTGTTCTCCATTTAATTCAACACCTCCATATCCATCATACACCACTTGTGCTGTTGCTGACTTTATGTAGTAACTAACCCTACCCAACCCCCCTGCCCCAGCACTAACCCTTCTCTCCTCTCTTCCCTGCATCCTTTGCGCGTACGTGCAGGACAAAGCCAAGCTAGATGCGGAGCGTGTAAAGTTAGAGCGACTGGTGCATCTGCTTGCAGAGCAGAAGACTCAGTTGGACACCTGCCCTGAAGCCTTGAAAGAGCAACTTCAGCTGCAGCTCTGCAGGGTCAGTACTCACGCACGGCCTTCATCCTCCTCTTCCTCATAGCCGAGTCTATCTCCTCTTCATCACTAATGCTTGCTTGTGTTTCACTTCCATGAAAGACATTTGGGCTGTCTTGCATGCGCTTCCTGTATATAATAATTGAATGTATCGCATATATTTGAATGTAAGTTTTATTTTACATAATCTAAAATGTTGTTCTGGCACCAATGGGTAAAGTCAGGGTTATATTATAATTATTTAATAAATTAATAAATTAATTTTAAAAGTCAAGGGTAATTTTATTTTAAATTTTAAAAGTAATTTTAAAAGTCAGGGTTATATTATAATTATTTAATAAATTAATTGTAAGTTTTTTTGTGCATGTGACAATATTAAGCAAAAATTCACATTACTGTAATCTAAAATCTAATTTGCATATTGTAATGCATAGGATCAATTACAATATACATATCTCATATTGCAAAAAAATCGAAAATCATTTAAAGAAAAAACGTGTATATTTGATGATGTTTTTCATACGATATTCTAATGCAGAAAAACATTACATTTAAAGATAATAATAATAATACATCACACTTGTATAGCGCTTTTTTGGACACTCAAAGACGCTTCACATGGGACAAAGACGAAATAAAGGAAAAAAAATAAATAAATAAAAAATAAATAAATAAATAAAAATAAAGGTGTTCTAAGGATTATTTGAATTCACTGATATAAGAGTTGCTATCCAAATAAACTAAATTAAATAGTAAATTAAATGATTAAATTGTTCAATTTCAATATTGAGAGATGGTAGTGGGTGCTTAATTGTCATGAAGATAATGTAACAATGCTAAAAAAATCTACAAATACAATATCATGTTTGTCCCAGATATGTTATTGACAAGTTTCATTAGATTCACCCTGACAGGCTGATGCACATTCTCTGTTAGTGACCACATGAGCTGTTAATTAAGTTATAGGGAAGGAACAAGGTTATTTAAAGCCGGTGGGTCTTGAATGAAAGTGTAAAGTACAGTAGCTGTTTCTGTAACAGAGTGGAATGGCTGCTGAGTTTCTCTGTCGCAGAAAGTCATGTTATGTGAGTGTTGACGTGATTGATAGGACCACTGACTCTAAAGGTCAGTAGTCACGGGTGAATGTTGTTGCTGGTCCTCTGTTCACTGGCATGTGGTGGCTGAAGGCTTGTTTGGCCTGGTTCCAGCAGAGTGAAACTTTAACCCCTGTCTCTCCATCCCTGGGGAAGGTGGTGGAGCAGAGGGGATTTGGTGTGAACTGTTGTTGGTTTCTTTGAGGCTGGTTGAACTGCGGGTGTTTTACTACTTCAATTCCTTTCCACTTTGAAGATATGGATCTAGCATAAATGTAGACGGTCATATTTTTTGTCTATCAGGATGCAGAGACGCTAGAGGTGGAGGCCAAGCGTTTTGAAGACCTAGAGTTTCAACAGCTAGAACGAGAGAGTCGTCAAGATGAGGAGAAAGAGACTCAGACTCAACACATTCTCAGGGAGATCGCAGAATACCAGCGGAGCACCGTCACACGCAAGGTGAGTTTCCTAGAAATGCATTCATCACCCTATTGGTGCCTGAGAAGTTCTTACTTGTGATTTACTTATGAATGTGTTTAAAAAGATGATGAGATTTGGGACTTTTTCTCTTATTGACAAACACTGGAAGATTTAATCCAGCACAATTAAGAGCAAAATACGTGCATTAGGTGTGTAATTGCATTTTAGCTCTTTTAGCATTTTTAGCATTTTAGCATTTCTCTTATGCTAGACAGCTTTTGTTTTGATCAATACAGTAAAAACAGTAATATTGTGAGTTATTATTACCATTTATAGTAACTGTTATCTATTTTTGTCCATTTTAGCAGTCTTCGGTGTCACGTGATCCTTCTGAAATCATTCTAATATGCTGATTCTAATATGCTCAAGAAACATTTCTTATGTTAACAGTTCACAGTTGTGCTGCTTTATATTTTTGTGGAACAGTTTCAGGATTCTTTGAATAGAAAGTTCACAATAACAATTTAACTTCATTTTTTTGAAACATTACAAATGTCTTAACTGTCAATCTTTTCCTATTATTACATTATTTAGTTTCTTTTTTTAAAAACTACAACAGTAGTTGTAGTTTTACCACAGAGAATGATGGGAAATGCAGTTTTATCACAAGCCTGTCTCTTAAAATGGCAAATGAGTAATATTTTCTGTCCAGATTAATAGTTATCTATCAACTATACACAAACTGAGTACAAACTACTGTATATTGCAGTCAACATTCACAAAATGAATGTAAGACTAAATTAACTTATACCATTTAGCTTCTACCATTTGACTCATCTTTAAAATTGAGACTTGAAAAAAAAAATTGAAACGAAATCTGCGTTTTAAATATGATCATTCATTTCCAACATGTCCAACACATGTGTGACACCTTTAGGAAAGGCTCCTGGCCTTGAAGAAACAGTGTACCCAGATTTCCCAGCAGGCTCAGAGGGACAAGGACAGCTTTGTGAAGGAAAAGAACAATCTTCAGATGATGCTACAGCAGGTCTGTCTTTGTAATATCACCATATAGCCATACTACAGTATTTTTGTTTCCTTTTTTGTACCCTTAATTGAAAATAATTTTCTTGCTATTTTTCCAGGAAAAGGAGAATCTTATCAACTTGGAGAAGAAATATTCCGAGCTCACTGGGGCATTGGGTTTCCCTGTCAGTCCCATCAGTATGAAAGAGGTAAGCCTGATAGGATTGTGTCCTCTCTGTGTATTAAAGGCAAATCTTCTTTGTCTTGACAACATGGACTATGGCATCCTCTCTTGGACTACACATGTGTTATGGGCCTGAGCACTTCAACCATGTGTGGCTTCCCCAAAAGGTTACTATAACACAATGAACTATAGTAAATAAGGAAGTCTTCACTTTGACTGCTGTTTCGCCCATGCCCTTATCACAACCCTTGCAACCTGGAAATCTTTAGTTGCAGAGAGTTGTTTGTGTTTCCTCACTGTGGAAACGGGGTCTTTCTCCCCCTGTATTCCAGGACTGCTTCCAGTTGGCTGACGTGTGTCCGCCTCATAGTGAATTCTGCCATGCCCACAAAACCCTGTCTCCACTTCCTGCTGACCTGCTGATGTTTTCTTCTCTTCTTTCCTCTCTTTCTATCAAAAACGCTGAGGTAACGCACTT
This sequence comes from Pimephales promelas, assembly GCF_016745375.1. The sequence goes on along the minus strand of NW_024121299.1, from coordinate 2,616,413 downwards.
GCAATGTGCATGCAAGATAATGTTTGTAGCTCATTTCCTGATTTCCAAAATACCTCCTAACATGCCACTTCTCTGGGTAGTTAAGGTTTAATAACGCTCTTGATATTGAAAATAACATCCTAATAATTTCCTCTTTTACTGTTTTATCAATAAATTCCTATAAATTCCACTTGTTTGGATCCTTTAAAGAGGTGGTTTACCCAAATCATTAACTGAATGACTTTCGTCTACTGTGGAACATTTAAAGAAGTTATTTTGAGAAGATATTTTGAAAAAACAATTTTGGTTACCATAGACTTCCATTGGATGGACATAAAAAACTTTGGTTAATCTTTATTTTAAGGTGACGTAGTTGCATTGTACTTGGATAAGTACTGAGTAATATTAATTAACTACATGTAGAGTTATTTAACTTATAAGTAATTTAACTTACTATAGAGTTAGGGTTTGGTTTAGGGTTAGTTACTTAATTATGCATAATATACTGTTATTACTATAGTAAGTACATGTAGTAATGTGTAACTGCATGACTTTAAATTAAAAGTGTTACCAAAACTTTTTCTCAAAATATCTTCTTTTTTGTTCCACAGTAGAAAGTATATTTTGGACCAACATGTGGGTTAATACTGACATAATTTTCATCTTTAGGGTGAACTATCATTAACATTAACTATATTTATTTATTTATTTACATTTTAATTTAAATTAACATAAAAACATTTTTATTTTATTTTAGGGATTCATTAGTTATTCATTTGCTTATTAATCAGTTTAACCTCCTTAAATGTCTTTCTTTTCACCCCCTTACCTCTCCCCCCATTTTCCGAATGGTTTGTTCCACAGGGCTATGTTACAGTCACTGAGATCAATGAACTGTACTCTCAGCTGGGGGTAGACCCTACCCCAGTCCCCCTCCCCACCAAAACCCAGTCCTCTGACGGCCCTGCAACAGGGACTGACCCCAGCCCTGACCCCAGTCCTTCAAAGAGCTCTGCCCCACCAGGAGAGGCTGAGGTGTGTGACCAGGATGGTTTATTTGTGTTCGAAATTGAGCATATCCAGGATTTAGTTGCACATGCCAAGTACTGGAAACATTGAGTATAATGGCCACTATGGGTGTGTGTGTGTGTGTGTATAAACATATGTGAGAGTGTGTGCATATATATATATATATATATATATACAATTTGACTCCCTTTCTCTTTGACTTTTTTATATTAAAGAGGTCATATCATACTACTATAATTCTTATAACTATATAATATAAGAATTTGTCCAGATTTCAGGATGAGCTGTTTTTCCATCTTAGTTTTAATGACTATATTTTTGCTTTTTGCTTTTTCCATTATATGACCTCTTTAAACTAACTATCCTATTAGTCTACCTTCTTCTGGCATCCTTATTTTCTGATTTTTTTTTTCTTTTTCTCTCTTTGTCAAAGCTCTCACCCTCTTCCTGTCCACTGTCCTCCACCATCCCTTCTTCCTCTTTCACTGCATGCTCTCGTCCCAACCCTAAACCTCCCTCTGTGCACTGGCCTGAAGACATGGTCACCTTTCTCAACCCTTCTCCTCCACCTCCTCCTCTACCTGCCAAAAAACAGCGCCGCCACAGGCAGGTAAACCTGGCGAGTGTGAATGTACAAATGAGTGCAATTATACAATGACATTCCTTATCTTAAACCTTCTGTTCCTCAGCATTTCCGCACGCTAGAGGAAAGAAAACGGTACGGTAAGGAAGGCGGAGCTCATATGAGTGGCACTCTTCCTCGGAAGAAGACCCAGCCCACCATAACCCCACAGTTCACCTGTGCCACCCTGGGTCGTAACATACCCTCTAAAGTAAGAATATGTTGTACATTTACATACATACATAGAAGTCTCTAATTAGTCTTTAAGGTAAAGTTGCCAAAATCAACCCAAAGATCAAATAAATCAGGGGTGTTAGACTCAGTTCCTGGAGGGCACAGCTTCAGTCCTAATTAAACGCACCTGATCAGCTAATCAAGTTGTTCAGGCTCATTTGAAAACTGCAAGTGTGTGTGTGTGTTGAAGCAGGGTTGGAACTAAACTCTGTAGGGCTGTTGCCCTCCAGTAACTGAGTTTGACACCCCTGAAATAAATAAAATTCATCATAACAAACTAAATAAATATTTATAAAAGGGGTGGGTGACTATATATTCAGTATTTTGTTTGGGAAGTGGGAAATATGCTGTGTATTTTTATGTTTTACTTCTTACTTTAAACATTTTACTAATATCATATAATACAATAATGTAAAAATTGTACCCACCTCAAACTTTTGAATGGTTATGTATGTATGTAAAAGTAAAAGTCCGCTCTAACATCACTCTCTGTGTTTAGTCTCATCCACCTTTAGCTCAAAGCTCTAGCTGTGGGAGCGTGTTGAATCGAGCCCTTGCCATCTCCCCTAAAGAGACACAAGTGGATTCACACCGCCTGCACAAGGGTAGGGCTCTCCACCTCATACACAACGAGTGTTATTATGTAGCATTACATCATGCTCATCAAAAGTGGTGCTTTAGTAAAATGTTGCCTAATCTTGGATTACTTTCTCTATCCTGCAGGCAAATCTAAGAAAGGTACAGTACAGTAGTCTGTCTACTAGATGTGCCTGTTTGGATTTGCATTCAAATAATGTCAAAGTCTTTTAGCATGTCCTCTCTGGTGAAGAATGTCCTCTTTTGGGTCATTGGCTGATGTCAGCCCCTGACTCAATGCTTTTTAACAAGTCTGGTCTTACTGAAATGCGGAAACCGTTAGCATTTCTTCACTTTTGTTAACCAGCGCCTTTTATGGGTCTTATCGAATGAGGTTAGATCTTGTATGAAATAAAGCTCCAATTTTGTACATATCACTAAGGCATGAAATGATTTATTTCATACAATGGTATTGTGTTATTTTAGTAATTCAGTTCTGCATGATTGGGTGTAGTCATTTTATTTTCATTTTATTTCTATTCATAGACTCTAATTGTTATGTCACCCTGCCGTTTATGGACTACAGGGCTGATGGTGGGTGCTTATGGGTATTTTGGCAGGAATGAGGTTTTCACAAATTGCCACATTCACATTAGTGAAATTTTGTCCAATGTGTAGGATTGTATGAAGCACAGCTCACACAAAATTCACTTTCAAACCAAGCATATTTCTTTTGGTCAATGCAGGAAATCCATTTTACCAAATGGAAACCTGTTGCGAAATCTCCACAGTGAAATTTTCGGCCCTCAGACGAAATTTCCCATCCTATGCAATCAAATTACTGGATTTATATATTATATAATTATAAAAAAAATGGCTAGTAAAAATTTTTAGTGCATTTCATTTAACAGCATTTTGGGGGCCTGAAAACGCACGTTTGAAAACCGGTTTCAATCGGTTCACATGATTGACTCCATGTAAACTACAAAAACGTGAATTTGGGAAATATTTGCCATTATGCGTATTATGTGTTCAGTCTATAGGCTTGTATTTTTTTACAAAGTGACACCACCATCTACTGGCCTGGCAGGATAACACAGCATTTTTAGTCGGTGAAATTTGTCGCCTGTACACGAAAACGCAAAGGAAAAACTTTTCTGTTTTTAGTACATTGTTTTCTGTAAATGTACTGTTACATTTCTAAAATAAATAACTTTGGGCTTCATCAAAAACCCAGCATGCATCAACTCATAGTTGTGTAGTAACCAGAGGTGGGAGTAAGTCACTAAATGCAAGTCTCAAATCAAGTTCAAGTCTTAACATTGCAAGTCAAAGTCAAGTCATTCTGTTGTAAGGGTCAAGTCATACTCAACTTTGTCAAGTCAAGTCACAACTTGGTCATCAAGTCATACCATGTCATACACAGGCTAGTTTTACACATTTTTTAACTCCGGGACTTTTATTACTTTATTTAGACACAGAGGGCTGATGGGTTACAAAAATAAATACATTTTTTGCTTCTGGTTGGCCATTGCGTTCAAGAAATCAACACATATGTCTGTGATTGGCTACATCGCTCAACGCTTTATTCCTCCTCAAGCCCCACACACATAAAAAATCACATAAAAAAAATCACAATTATTGAGAATTTCTTTTTTCCACAAGTCATTTCAAGTAAATAGGCACAAGTCCCAGTCAAGTCTAAAGTCACAAGGACGAAGTCTAAAGTCAAGTCGAGTCTAGTAGTAACCCCAAATTAAATCTGAACCATCAAAACAAGCAAATCAATACTTTAATTAAAGTGAGTCTGCCTTATAAGGCATTGATGTTCTCAAATAGAAGATTTTTATTGCAACTGGGTGGAAACTTTTTGTGTTTATTTTTGATTTGTGAAGATAGTGAAAGAATGTTGGGAAGATGAAAAACAGGAAACGCTTACATTTTATTTTTAAGTCAAATATCTGCATTCCCTTTCAACCTGACAAGTACAAATGTGACCCTTTTCTTTTTAATTTGATAATGTTAATACAAGCTAAAGCTATTTGATCATATGTGAGAATTATGACTTTACAAATGTAGGTGTAAAAGCTTTTTTGTGTTTTTGGATGGTTTATCTGAAGGTCCCCTGGGTAGGATCATCAGAGGCGGGTCTCTGCTCTTTCTCGCTGTGTTTGATGTTATCAAGTTGTAGTGGAGTTGAGTCTCATCCGCTTCTAGCACTACTAGATGTCCTACTTAAAAGTTTCAGGAGACAGCAACTAAATGGATATCAAGTGCAAATATATCAATCCATCTTTTTATTCTGGATTTATAGCTGAACAAGGACGTCTTTAGGGGCTTGGGATCCAGTCTGTGAATCAGAGTAAGGTGTCCTCTCACATACACTAACGCTCAAAAATTTGGGGTCAGTTTTTGAAAGAAGTCTCTTATGCTCAACAAAGGTGCATTTATTTGATCGAAAATACAGAAGAACAGGAATATAGTGAAATATTCTAATTAAAAAAATGTTCAACATCTTCTATTTGAACATATTTTAAAACGTAATTCATTCCTGTGATGGCAAAGCTACATTTTCAGCATTATTAATCCAGTTTTCAGTGTCACGTGATCCTTCAGAAATGTTGGTGCTCAAGAAACATTTCTTATTATCAATATTGAAAACTGTTGTGCTTCTTAAGATTTCTATAGGAACCATGATTCATATTTTTCAAAGTTCAGCAGAACAGCATTTATTTGAACTCTAAATCTTTTGTAGTGTTATAAATGTCTTCGCTTTCACTTTTGATAAATTTAATGCATGCTTGCTGAAAAAAGTATTTTTTTTTTTTCTTACCCCAAACTTTTGAACAGTAGTGTAGGGTGTCAGGATATTATTGCACGGTGGCTGGCCTTTGTGAGAAGAGTGGGCTGGGCATTGCCCGGCCAGAGGACACTGAGCTGGGCAGCAGGGATGGAGAATCTGCTCCTGGGAGTGATGCTGCACTCTCAGGTAAAGCAGAGTTAGCCCTGAAAACAGGCAGGAGGACTCCGGAGAAGCTTGATATCAAATGGTGCTACTTCACATTGTTCATTACTGCTGAATAAATTCTTGTTTCATTGGTTGGTTTGTGTCTATAGGGCACAGTCAGCAGCACATTGGCGAGGAGCACCGAACGAGGTTGAGTGATATCGGTGGCCGCGCGTCCTCTCAGAACAACGTCTATCTAGACTCCTTTGGTTACCAAGACAACGGCCGCGCCTTCGACACGCTGAGTATGGACAGCTCGGACAGCATGGAAACCAGCATCTCTGCCTGCTCGCCTGACAACGTCTCCAGGTGAGAGAGTAATTCACAGATTTTGGTTACTGATTCTACATTGGTGTGAATAAGTTTTGACCCCCATGCTAAAGTTGCTTAAAAAGAGGAATAAAAAATGTTGGCATAAAAGATGTTGATCTTAATGCCTTAATTAGAAAAATGAGGAAAACTCCAACCTTTAAGGACACAAATTTTCTTTGTGACTGAATATTGTATCATAAATAAATAAATGTTTTTCCTTAAAATACAGCATGCATAAGTCAGGGCACCCCTATGTTAAATTTCCATAGAGTCAGGAAGATTTTTATTTTTAAAAGCCAGTTATTTCATGGATCCAGGATAATATGCATCCTGATAAAGTTCCCTTGGCCTTTGGAATTAAAATATCCCCACATCATCACACACCTTCCACCATGCCTTGAGATTGGCATGGGGTACTTTCCATAAGATCATCTTTCAATGCAAATCAAACCAGCTATTAGGCTAACTGAAGTAAAACCATGCCAATCTCAAGGCATGGTGGAAGGTGTGTGGTGATGTGGGGATATTTTAATTCCAAAGGCCAAGGGAACTTTATCAGGATGCATATTATCCTGGATCCATGAAATAACTGGCTTTTAAAAATAAAAATCCTCCTGACTCTATGGGAATTTACCATAGGGGTGCCCTGACTTATGCACGCTGTATTTTTAGGAAAATTTATTTTATTTATGATACATTATTCATTCACAAAGAAAATTTGTGTCCTTAAAGGTTGGAGTTTTCCTCATTTTTCTAATTAAGGCATTAAGATCAATATCCAAAAGATGATTTTTTTATTCCTCTTTTTAGGCAACTTTAGCATGGGGGTCAACTTATTCACACCACTGTATCTTCGTCCTCGAAAGTTAGATAAATCGGACAAAACCTTTGTTTGGTGGCATCTAGGGATTTTTGGAAAAATTATTCATATGCTAAATACTGTAAAAAAAAAAATTGTAAATAAAACCGATTATTGGAATACATTTCACTACCTCAAAATTGTTTAATTCAATGTGTTTCTTACCATTTCTTTGTAATTGTTTCAAATTGACTTGCTGAGTGAACAAAAATGTCTACGCCACTTTTTTTCCTTTAAATATTTGGGGTGTGACCATAAAGATGCATGTAGTTTTGATGTTGGTGAGCAAAAGAACAAAAAAATTTTTTTCAATCGTATCGACCACAAACTTTAGAAATTTAGTGTGTATAGTTGTAGATGGAATAATAAAGATAAAAATATAGACTATTCATATGAAAACAACAGAAGTCTCTGCAATGTGCGCATTTAGATTCTATTGTGTGTTTCCAGACCTACAGACGGATCATATAAACTCATGACACAAACCATGTCTTTGTAATTGAAAACATCCATGCAGTTTCTATTGTAGTTCAAGCCAAGAGTTGTCTGTCAGGGCTTAGGGGTACAAGGAATGAAATTCTGAGGACAAGAGCAATGTATGAAGAAAGAATAGAGAGAGAAAGACTGAAATCCAGGAACCGTATTTGAAAGCTCAGGTGGATGTTCTTGTGTAGGTTACCATAAACCTCAAATCTGTTTGAGAGTGACTAGTTAAAGACTTTAGTGAAAAGACTTTGACAGATGAGACCACATGAGGGCATTTCTCAAAGCGATGTGTGTTTATGTTGTATGCGTGTGCACTGGAGGCTTGTGTAATTTGAGTTCTGAGGGGCCCAAGAAGGACCGTTGGTACCCCCTCCTCTGCTCCTGGAATGGATCCACTCAGGTTACAGCAAGAACAGTTAGAGGAAACAGGGTTTTTTCCCCCCGAGTTTGAATGTAATCAGACGCAGAGCGCGGGTTCGGACTGTTCTTGGGTCTTTGTATGTTCCACTTCTCTCTGCTGGATTTTTGGGTTCTAAATCAGGAATGACCTCCGTTCATCTCCGGCACCACTGGTAAGATACCATAAAGATGAAAGAACTCTTTGAAGGACATAAAATATGTGCAAGGGAATAGAAAAAAATGGAAATAAGGTGGCCAGATGTTACCGCTTGGTGATCAGAAATAATTGTGTTTAGGTTTTACTTTGAATCTGTTGTCTACAAAATGCATGATGGGTTTTAGATCATCTTTGAATGTGTTTTGTATGTAAATTAACCAACAAGACTTTAAAAGAAGACTCTAAAAGCTTTTTTTCATACTATAAGTACTACTATCTTTTGCTAATGATTGAGAGCCGTCCATCATCCGATTAAAATTCAGCTTTAGACTCAACCATGCAAAGCATGATCACAGAAACGTCGAGAAAAAAAAAAATTGTACATACAAGACTGGCACTGTAATTAAAAATCGTCTCTGACAGCTGTGATGTCATCAGTATTCATTTAGTGAATTGCAATTGGTCTTCCTTATGTTCATTTGCATAATGAATATTGATTGGTCTTATATTTTCTGCTTATAGCCACCTTTAAATTATGTGTTGCTCTTTATGCACATCCAACAGAAAATCAGGTACGCTGAGTGCATTTCATTCATGCAAAACAAATTCAGCTTAAACTTTGCCCTTTTCTTGTGTGGTTTGCATTGCATGCACTCCTATTTTCTTCATGCAGATATAGTTAGAAACATCACAGGCATCTGTTACTGGAAAACTTATTGTTTTTTGGGGGGGTGCCAGTATATGACAAATGGGATGGTTGCATATGTGGTTTGACATGGAAGAGGATTCCATATATTCTTTACAGGTGAAGCTTTTCGGGATAATATTAAGGAGCCAAGCGGTGAAGTGAAGTTTTTAGGGGATATTTAGAGTTTTACAGGAAGGAGGGGTTGGTCAGATCTATTCCACGTGTTCTTTTTGAAGTCTAAATGGAAAGCATCAGACGTCAGACTGTGGGCCGCACTCTCAAGCTCTCCGTGCCTGGATGGTTAATGCGTTCCAGTGCCGACCAGGTTTATTGGTTCCTTCTGTGTTCTTCCGCATTTATACATGCATGCCAGTGCACATACGTCATGTTTACATTTGCAAGTGTATGCATTGTTCTCACCATAGGTGAAATGTTTTAGTGCCCAGTTTGGATTTATTGTTGTGGCGTTCACTCGTCTCATATTTTTCGACAGCGCCAGCACCTCCAATGTTTTGAAGATGGAGGAGATGGAGCGTCTTCTCCGGGAGGCTCAGGCGGAGAAGCACCAGCTCATGGAATACAGGGTAATGAAACGGCCACACAAACCTGCTGACATCAGGTTCACAGTCCAGTCTTTCAGCACGCCATAAACCCACATGAACCCAATTTGGCTTCATGGATATTAAACCGTGAGCTTGTTTGCTCTGTTAGAAGTTTTCCGGTCAGCCATGAACGGCAACTAATTTGGCTTGAAATGCAGGAACACTGTGGGAATCAAGTCATTCTTCCTGTTTCTGATGTTGTTCATGGGAGTTTATGCAGGAAAGGAGAGTACTAATTGTGTGCAGCTTTAAAAAGAAACTCGTTTGGGAGCATATCTGGACAGTACGGTGTCTTTTGTGTATTAGGAGAGAGAGATGGAGAGCAAGAGCAGGGCCCTTGAAGAGGAGAGGAGACGACGAGAAGAGCTAGAGAAACGGCTGCAAGAAGAAACCACCAGGAGGCAGAAACTCATTGAGAGAGAAGTGAAACTGCGAGAGAAACAGAGAGTACAGGTGAGCGCTGTGATAAGACATGCATCGCTATTAAATATTTTCAAGATTTGTTATCACAACATATTTTCTTTTGTCAAATCAACTTTATAATAATTTATTTAGTTGAGATAACTTATTATTTTGAGTTTCTGATGGTTAAATTAATCTCCTTCATTGTATTAACTCACTTTTTCCAGTTCAAATCAACTTAAAATTTTAAGGCAACCCAGATTACTTACTTTTTTAAGTTAAACCAACAATATTTTTTTACAGTGTAGTAATCACAACATTTTTTCTTTTGTCAAATCAACTTAAATAATTTATTTAGTTCAGATAACATATAATTTTGAGTTTCTGATGGTTAAATTAATCTCCTTCATTGTATTAACTCACTTTTTCCAGTTCAATGAACTTAAAATTTTAAGGCAACCAGGTTACTTACTTTAAGTTAAACCATCAATATTTTTTTACAGTGTAGTGCTCATATTTAGGGTTAGAGATCAAACGAACACCTTACCTGAAATATTAAAGAGTTAGTTCATCCAAAAATTACAATTCTGTCATTAATTACTCATCCTTATGTTGCTACAAACCCGTAAGACTTTAATAGTAGTAGTTGCGGCTGTCAATGAAGGGACAGAAATCTCTCAGATTTCATTAACAAGATCTTAATTTGTGTTCTGAAGATGAACAAATGTGTTGCTGATTTGTAACAACAAGTTTAAAAAATTTTGACTCCAAAACCACATAAAAATACCCTAACAACGACATAACAAAACGCATAAGAAACCTCTAGCAACTACAGAGAAACATGCTAAACTCTCAGAACACATTGTCAACTACTTAAGAATACGCTAAAAACACTCAAAACAGATTCGCAAACACATACTGTAAGAACACCCTAGTAACCTCATAGCAACATGCTGGAACACTAGTAATAACGCATTAGCTACTATATAACACTGTAGCTATTGCACATGCTAAAACACTCAGAACACACAATAGAAAATGTCGAAATCTAGTTTTAGATTGATTTCTGCACAATAAAAATGGCTTCCCCTGTAACGTCCTACATGTCCCCGTCGCAGTCTCGTCCATTGACACGCTACCTACCTGTAAGGAAGGACGACTTTGACCTTCGTGGCCACATAGACTCGGCCGGCCACAACACAGAAACTTGTTACCACGTCTCAATCACAGAGAAAACCTGCAGGGGCTTCCTCATTAAGATGGGCGGCAAAATCAAAACCTGGAAGAAACGCTGGTTTGTCTTCGACCGTAACCGCAGGACCCTGAGCTACTTTGCAGGTCAGATGATTCCTCGCATGAAGTCGATCGATTCACGTGACATCAATATTGACTTTTTGTACTTTTTATGGTTTCAGATAAACACGAGGCCAAACTGAAAGGAGTGATTTATTTCCAGGCCATAGAGGAAGTGTATTACGACCACTTAAAGAGTGCCCACAAGGTACTTTTCCTCTGCTGCTAATACTTATGAATATAATGAGCTTTATATTTATGCTTAAAATATTAATAATTTACTTTGATTTTGATTAATAACTTCTGCTATAAGACAATTGCATGTTGCAATGCTGCCCCCTTGAGGCCAAACTGTAATCTGTCTCTCTCTCTTTCTCAGAGTCCAAACCCTTCCCTAACATTCAGTGTGAAGACTCACGATCGTGTCTACTTCATGGTGGCACCGTCTCCTGAAGCCATGAGAATATGGATGGATGTTATCGTAACAGGGGCGGAGGGATACACTCAGTTCATGATTTAGATGCTGTCTGTCTCCAGGGGAATAATAATATGCAGTGTGTGGATTTAAAAACCACTGGACCCTTCCTTTCACATACTGGTTTCAGTATTGAAAGCTGCATTCATATTTTTTTTTTTTTTTTTTAATGCAACATGAACTTTTACTTGGCGGTCCAGATAATGGAATGGAGCACATATCCTATAATTTTGTGTGTATGTTTGTGCTTGTGTTTTTAGGTATTTTTTCCGTCCGTTTGAGTAAAGAGAGAAAGACGTGTTAAATGATATTCAGTGCCAATGTGCCAAGTTGTGTGTGGTCTGTTTGCTACTCTGTGTGCAGGGCCTCAGGGACACACACATTATGGTATAAACAGCTGTTCTGCCAAAGATGAAATTCACACGCTATAGAGTTTATGTATATATGCGTGTGTTGGTGTTTGCCACAGTGCCTTTAGCTCTATATTATACTGATATGCCTTTATACTCAACATTCAGATTAATCGAAGGTGCTATAAGACATGTATTTGTGCTAGCTATTTGTAATAGCACAAATTAAAGCTATTTTAACACTACAACTATCCATTATAAAAGTCTCACAACTTCCAAAACATTAAAGCTGCTTACTCTTCAGGTATTACACCGATTCAAATGAATAAAACATGCCATGTTTTGAATATGCCACATAGAAACTAGTTTTTTAGTATGTTTTATAACACTTGATCATTTTATCTAAAGGCATAATATGTAACTTTTGCATTTTTACGGTCTGTATTCAATGCTTTCGGCCCATTTTCAGGCTGTGATTACTTCATATTTGGGACTACATCCAAAAAACAAATGTGGTTTCCTTGATTCCTTCGTTTCAGGTTCAGCCAGTGTTACAACATAAAATGTGCTTAATTTCATACAGATTGTGTAGCTTTGTTAGTACAATTCCAATCAGACTGAATTTGAAGTGTAATTTCAATATCACTGACTAGTAGGAGACAACACATTCACATGCGCTGAACATGTTAACCATAATCTTGCATCTGTGAATTAGCCAGTAGTATGTTTTGAATATTGTTATTCTCATTTGAGATGAATATTTATACTTTTGTTTACCATGCATGCACCTTTAATTTTGCATACAGCAAAATAAAGCAGATGTATATTGTTTAAGATCTCTGTGTACTTTATAACCGTGCTAACTTATGTCATTTGTTTTCATCCAACTAGACGTCTTACCTTGCTCTTTGCAGTCAAACAAAACAGGCTAGACTGATATTAAATTAAAGTCTTGAGCAATAACAGGATGGAGAGTAGTAATGCTGTTAAAAATGGACAGATGAAAGTATGAATGTGTCTGGGTGGTCTTTGATGAATGAACCATCTAGATATGATCATTAGTACATATGCAGAAACAAGCCTTTTAAATCAACAAATAGCTTAAATGATCAAATTTTCCTTAAAAGATACATTTAAGCATACATTATTTTAATATTAAATTAAACACACTTGTGCCCAGTTCCACAGACAAATTTTAAACTAGTCCCAGACTAAAATGTATGTTTGAGCTGTTTTAACTGAAATAAACTTGAACTGACATTGATATCTTTAAATGTCAATGCTCATCAAAAATAATTGACTGATTACTCCATAACCAAAATAATCGTTAAAACATTTCAAAATCCACTTTCATTGTTTTGCATTTTTTGACTTTTAGTCGTATAAAAGGCTATCTTTCCAGTCATATACAAATTCTTAAAATTTGACCTGGTTTCACAGACAGGGCTTAGACTAAGCCAGGATTAGGCCTTCAATTAGGATATTTAAGTAGCTTTCATAAAAAGTGCCTTAAAAACATTATTGGTGTGCATTTTGAGACAAAGATTAAGATCTGTCAGTGCAAGTTGCTCTCAGGGGTAGTTTTCTTAAACTCGTCGCATCATAAGCTATATGTTTTGCATACCCCAAATAAAACAAAATTTCACAAAAACACAATTGTGGCCTGTGAAAATGCTAAGTGGCTATAACTCTAGGAAACCGTGGCTGGTGAGCAAAAAAGTCAATGTCAAGCCCTGGTTGTGTGTGTATGTTTGTGCTTGTGTCTTTTGGTATTTTGTCTGTCTGTCTGATTTTTTTGTGCCAATGTGCCACATTGTGTGTGGTCTGTTTGCTATTTTGTGTGCTCGGCCCGGGGGACACACACATTATGATATAAGCAGCTGACAGCGGCAAGTGGTGCTCACTGCACTGCACTGCTGAGCCAAATAACTAGAACCCCCTCTCTGGACTTATGAATGACGGGACCTTCGAGCTCCAACCAGTACATCCAGAGAGGGGGAGCTTGACTTCAAGCTCCACCCATTGGCTCTGCAGTTAGCAGCCTCTCATCAGTCCCAGACGTAACATAGTGTCGGCCCAGATCCGGGCCACATCTGGCACATGTGAATTCCTAGCTTACTAGATGTGGGCCGGATCTAGGCCGACACAATGTTGCTGCCTGGGGTTGTTCTGCCAGAGATGATATTCACACTTACCACTATAGAGTTTATGTATAGATGTGTGTGTTGGTGTTTGCCATAGGGTTCTATATTATACTGATATTCCTTTACTGAACATTCAGATTAACCGAAGGTGCTATAAGACATGTATTTGTACTCAAAAGCTATTTTAACACTACAGTTATTCATAAAAGTCTCACAACTTCCAAAACAATAACACTGCTTACCAGGTATTACATCGATTCTAAAGGGTAAAACTTTTTCCTTTTATGAATTATGCCCTAGAAACTAGGCGTTCAGTATGTTTTATAATACTTGCTTATTTTAACTCTTGTTAAATTTGCGTTTTTCTGGACTGTATTCAGTGCTTTTTGCCCATTTGCAGCCTATGATTACTAATATTTGGTTTGGAAAAACAGCAGAGCTACAAATAAAAATCATCAGAAAACGAAAAAAATAAAGAGAGAGAGATTTTTTTTTATCTAGAATTTAGCTTAAGGTTCAGGCAGTGCTACAACACAACAGGATTTTGGTTTGTGCAGTTTTATTAGTACCAATCAGACTGAATTTGAAGTGTAATCTCACTACCACCAGCAGGAGGCGACACATTCACATGTGCTGAGCACATGTTACACATGTTAGCGGTAAGCAGTCTGTTATCATGGATTTTTTGAAAATGACTGTAAGGGAATGAAAACATCCTGCAAAGATTTATATCTGAAAGTGCACCGTATAAAAAAAGTTATTGTCTTTCAAAAGTAAGAGTCGACTCTGAGTCTATGAAATGAATTGTTTTTGAAACGAGTCATTAGCTGTTACATCGTGACGTAGAGAGAGGAAATTGGCCGCTCCCAACAACTGCGCGCATACGGAAGTGTAAACTTGAAGTGACGTCTACGTAGAACACCTTCAAAAACTTCAGCTGAATCGCATCATGTCGAGAAGACGCTGCGTTCTACATTGCAAAGACAGTTCAGCCACTTGTTTCCATTGTCCAGGGACGAGCATGTGAAGAATCAGTGGTCAGAGTTCATATTTGCAACAAACATTTGCAATCCAGTGTATATGGATCAGGTTCGTCTTCCTCCGAATCACAATCTGTGAGTAATATTAATAATGTTTGCTGTTATGTTTTCTGTAGCATGTACAATATAGTTATATTGTGTTGTGTGTGTTGTGTACACGCCGCGCAGCTTCTAAGCGGGGTAAAGTTAGTTTTGTTTTTGATATTCACCAGACATTCATTGAAAAATGGCAATTACCTTCTAAACGACTTAGCCAAATCTGACTTCGCTATATTTAATAAGCACTGTCCCTCAAAAGCTTTTTTACTTTTGTTTACCATGAATGCACCTTTATTTTTTGCATACAGCAACATGAAGCATATATATATATTGTTTATGATCTCTGTGTACATGGTAAGACCTTATGTTTTGTGAGTCGGCTAGGCAATGTGTTTGTATGTGGCTCCTTGCAGACAAGACATCCTGGACTGAAATCAAATGAAGGATTTGAGCAATAACAGGGTGGAGAGTAGATTAGTCAGGTTGTTTAGGATTACTGCATAGACTGAGTGTTCTTCCAGGTCTGATTATTAAACTCTCTTCTCGATGTTACTCCAAAACACGACAGATAAACAGATGTTCTGCAATTAGAATACTTACATGTTCATTATAATTTAAACATCCTCCAAGCAGGCATGTGCGTGAGTGTTGAGCCCTGCAGGCCTGCTCTCATTTTTTCATGCACAGCCTTGTTAGGATGTGAATGTTGGGTTTAGATTGTCTGACATCATCCGTGCTATGATTAATGTCCTATATTTGGTTTTCTTTTGTGGGAATACTGTCCTTTACTTGTCCTTCTTTTAGAGAGAAAACTGCGTGCACAGGATTCTCCCAGAAGGGGTGCAAACTCGAGGCAAGCAAATCATATGTCAGTTTCCTTTAAAAGTGTACTTTGGTGTTTGGGCTGCCGTGTTCCCAATAAAACATCCTGTTTCCATCTACGTCCTTAGTCCATCATCTCACTCTTTCATTTCTTCACAACTGTTCAGCTTGACTGCACTTATTTCGTTCCTCCCCTCACTTTCAAGCAAGGCATCTAAACGAGCCTGATGTATTGAACGCATCCTCATATATTAGCAGGAGAAGGAGCAATTGGGCCTAATGGTGTCAAGCGTCATCCTGTCTGTTTAAAGATAATTGATGCTGGAGAGATTTTGACTCAAACCCACTTACATCTGTCCTCAGAGAATACACGGACATGTCATTTCAACCTGCAGGGTTGATCCCGAGGGAGTTTCCACATGCATTTTAGACCCCCATCTGCAGGTTTTGGGATGGCATTAGGCCGAAAGCATACACAAGTACATGAGCTGTATCTGAAATCGCCATGTGACCTGGCTGCAGTGTCATTGGGTCGCTTCACTACCAATCAGTATTAAGTACTTTTTCATGAATACTACAAATTCTTCTACTATTTTTGCCTACTGTATAGTGGGGAAGTATGCATATTCAAACACAAGACTGGACTCAAACGATTCTAGCTATGCTAGTAAAATGCGTCATTGAGTTACGAAATGTGTCAGAATTCAATTAGTAATTCAGTAATTCCATTAAACGTACTTTTTAGAGGTCGTGAAGTACTTTTTGAGTATTACTCGAGTGAGTGTTTCATTTTGGACGAGGCCATTGACTTTGTGAGCTCTTGAATGAGCCTTGAGTGACTTTCACAGAAATCATGAATATTTAATCTGGCTTTTTTTAGTTAATGGGAGAAGTCACATTACGCTTTAGCTGATGAAATTACAGGTCAGAGACATGCACTTGGTAATGTCTCAATGTCAAAGGTGTCACAGCTGCTGTTTTGTGTTCTTTGCACTATCGTGTCTACTAACTTCAGGTCAGCCTTTGTGTGCGTGTGTGTGGCAGCCGTTTTTTTGAGGGGTTGGCTACGTGGGGGAGGGTCCACGGTTAGTAAACGTATCTGTGTAAGGAGTGTAATTTAGCCCCACCCTTGTTTTTTTTGTTTTTTTCGTGGTGGTCCACGTATATGGTGGGGGGCCCAGCTGGTGTCCAGCTGCAGAGTCAGATAAACCTTTCCCTGTCCTGTCCTGTGTGGGATCATGATTTTGTTTGATTGGAGTGTGCTGAGTGGGTCTTTTCTCTATGAGACAGTGATTAAGCACATACGACACCAGCAGACGAGCAGCGCTGTTCCCTCAAACACGCACAAAAGCTACATTCACTGCACAAGTCAAAGTACAAAATTTAGATTTTCTCCTCAAATCCTGTTTTTTGTGAGTTTGTTCACATGACCTTTTAAATATGGCCCGTATTGGACACTGGTCAGCTAAACAGGAAGCTAAACTGATTTGCCAGTTTAAACTACCCTCTTAGAATAAAATGTTCTATATTTTTTAGGGGTTCCAAATACGTAGCGCTGATAGAACCTTTTAAGGTTCTATCAGCGCTACGTATTTGGAACCCCTAAAAGTTTCTATACACACTTAAAAAAGGGTTCCTCTGGGTTCTATATAGAACCCTGGGGTTCCTACTTGGCCAATAGAACCTTGTACCAAAAAAAAAAGGTTCTATATAGAACCATTTTGGAGTTCCATATATGAAGTAGGGGATGGAACCATTTCTGGTTCTAAATAGAACCATTTATATGATTACATGCTAAACACATTTCATAATATAATTTCTATAAAGTTAATATTGAAAGTATATAATTGGACTTCCAACCTTAAATCTATGAAGATTAGAATGAATAATTAAGGCCTGGTTTCACAGACAGGACTTAGATTAAGCCAGGATTAGGCTTTAGTTCAATTATGGCATTTAAGTAGCTTTCATAAATGTGCCTTAGGAACAAAACAAAAAAAACATTACTGGTGTGCATTTTGAGACAAAACAATGGCACTGACATATTTTAAGATATATCAATGAGTTGCTTTCAGTTAAAACAGCTCAACCATGCATTTTAGTCTGGGGCTTAAACCTTGTAAACTTCTATTTTCACGGCTCAGATCAATTGTCACAACATCTGATAATTGTGAATCTATATTATATATACTTATATATGTATTTTGTGTTGTCGGGGGGTTAAATAAATAATGCTGTGTGTGAATATAAGCATACATTTATGATCCCTTCTAACTTTTATTTCTTGAGATCATGTGACCTTGAGTCTCCATATCAGTGGCAGTGATAGACAACACAATGCTGACCAATCATGAGTGAATTACTGTTCCATGGTTCATTTATATTCATTGAACCATGACAGGGATCCATGAGTGACACTCTACTGAAGGTTCTTTTGTCGGGAACATCACATTAATGTCTGCGATGGTGCCTGTAAATTGACGGTGCCGCAAAATCAGGTTAGAGATGAATTGTTTGCCCTTTCATCATTCCCATGCCCTATCTCTCTCTCTCTTTCCAGAGTGAGGGATGTAACGATGTTACGTTGACATATCATATGAGTCTAATTGATAGCGTATTGATTAGATAGATTTTTTTAAATGCATCCATCTCAGGAGGCTTTCCTCCTCAACTTCATGCTTGAGTTCAGACTGCGCTTGACTGACTGTGGTGTATATTTGCGGCTCAAACCACAGACAAGGCATAATTCACAAGACTTTTCACTTGCAAGTTGCAAACTCATGGAAAACGTCATTTTGTTCTTGCTGTTTCAGAGATGGAAGACACTGTTTCCACAGCTCAGATTGAATGAATTATACATGTAAAGTTTGTGAAGTGGATTTATTATTGATGCTGATAGAAGCTTGGGAATAAACAACGAATGTAAGGAAAGGAAATGACATCATCCACTGGGTAGAGAATGTCAGAGTTGGTGTAAAAATGATGAAGAAATATGAAGAATATGAAGAAACAAAGTATTGTTTTCACAGCATGAAACTGAAGAGGGACCAAAGGGTGTGTTATTCTCATGAGGTTGCGGCAAATGAAAGAGTTCGAGGGTGAGAAATGAAATTTAAGTTTCCCAAGTGTGTGAATTTGCACAAACTCACACTGCACCATTCTCACTCCAATCAGTGTCCTCAAAACTCTCCGTCAGTCGCGCGTACCCCCCACTCCCTGGCCCCACCTCCACCTCTCATTGGATGACCTACTGAGGTTGCCATGGAGATTTGTGTAGTAGGGCAAGCGTGTGAAATGAAGGGTGCAGATTCTGAATGGCCAAACCCCCCTGTGTGTGATATAATTTCATATACACCAAAACACAGTTTTCTGATCACGCAATCGTGATGCAGACAAACCAACAAACCAAATCTTAGTCTTTATCCATTCCAGGAGGCCCGGTGGTGTCATCTCCTGTTTTCTGAGAGGGTGATTTTGGCGCTCACTTCGTGCCCAAGGCATCATGATCAAGAAAAAAATATAGATAGATAGTTAGGCTGTATAAAAGTTATATGCATTATTAATCATTTGAATAATCAGACATTATACAATTATAAATTAGCTGTAAAATGGGTTTCAAAGTGCACATTTTTGGAAAATGATACTGTAAACTACAACAATGCGAATTTGTGAAAACGGTGACGTCATGGCTCATAACCCTACCCATAAGTTATCCTGAAAAACACAAAGGAAAAACTTTCAAATTTTTAGTACATGATTGTTGTTTAAGCGTGCCCAGATGGGTCAAATTTAGACATGTGACCAATTTCAGCAATAGCGTTTTATATTAACATATTGACCTATAGTAATCATTCAGCTTGAGGATATAAATAATTTTCTTTGGAAGCTGTATTCAGAATCCACTTGCCTCAAAAATCAGGAATTTTCTCTGTTTGACAGGCTTTTAGCAAGGAAATAGGACGGAAAAGAGGAGAAAGAGAGGAAGCAGAGAAAGTAAAAGATATTACTCTGTATCAGGTTACATGTCAACTAAAAGCAGACAAACAGGAAAAACAGGGAGTGTTTCACTCACTGTACTTCGAGTACAAAACAAAAGTTTAGTCTTGGATAGCAGGCAAACCCTTGAGAAGTTTTAAGCAACCGTTTCCAGTTTCCCCTGGAGATGAAGGAAAGAGCGTTTCTGAGAAAAAAGGGGCGTGAGGGAAACTGTCCATGGATTTTTAACACAAGTTTTTCAGAGAAATGCTGCCCCAATTGTCCTGTGTGTTTCTGAATTGTTTAGCTTTTAGGATCATATCAGCCCACAAATGTAGTTTAGTCAGATGGCTTTTTTGCCATTTGGCATTTGGGGTTTACTTCAGACAATCCTCCTCTCAGTCTCGAATATACAGCACTCTTTCTCTGCCTTTCTTTCACTTGTTTGTGTAAATGCACTCTTATGTATCTTCTCTCTGTTCATTGTAATCAAACTTAATTTGATTCCACCCAAGCAAAGCCCCTTCTAAATAGACCCCCTTGCTCACACTCACTCCATAACACAGTTTTTTTGTTTCTGCTTTCTCTCTTCTCCTCTCTCACCCTAGCACAAGCTAAACAAAAGCCGCAGGATACAGGATGCAAGCACAGAACAAGGAGATGCAGAAACTACAATTTTATGTGGGCAAATAGCAACATGTACAGTGATTCACAGATATTCATTATATTATAGATTTTTTAAGACAATTTGCCAAATGTATGGCTGTTAAAAATGTGAAATGTACATGTTTTTACTATCTACTAAAAAAGTAAGTCAACTCGAAATGTGAAATTGTAATAATTGACAACTTGGATATTTAATGCAGCACCCTGTAGTTTTTTCAACCTTTTATAATATTTTTCCAAACCCTTGAGATGGTACATCGATTTACAATAGGTTGAATGAGAGGTCTGCCGTAGCCTGAAGGTGTCTGTATCTTGTACTGGCACTCTTGTAACTTCGGGAGCGGGTAGGAACCCGAGCACAAAACGAAATACAAAATCCGACTGCTTTACGGCATACGTCACTGACCCCACTTCCTCAAATTCCGACGCGAGAGCCCAACGAGCGTTTTTTTTTTTTTTTTTTTTTTTACCTCTTTATGTTGTCATGGCTGAAGCAGCAATTAAAACCAAACATGAAGTGCTTCAGAAACAGAGCGCGTGGGCGATTACTGTTGGTAATGCATTGTGTAGCTTCAATGTAGACTGCATTGCTTCCTTTTGAGGGCACTTAACACAATCAAGCATCCCTGTAGAGCCGGGGCGGGCAGCTCGCGCCAGCCCGAGACGTGAAAGTATGGCAATACATGCGTGCATTTGACAAGCGATACCCCACAAACTCTGCAGAAGGAAGTTCTCACATATTGGGCAGACTCCAGTGTTGCATGTGAAATGTCTTCATCACCGGCACATTGGCATATATTTCAGCATGTCTTATGAATATAGTGTCATGACGATTTCACACGTCAAAAGATCGCGTCGCTTATGTTTAAAAGCCAGCGTCTACCGTTTTACATAATGGATATGCTAATTCAATTCAATGTTTGTTGCAAATTTGCAAAATCGATTTGCATTTTAGCCCGAGGCAAGACACTTTCACCAGAAAAATAAGTAACAAACATGATGACTATCAGCCTGCAGACATAGGATAGTTTTCCTGACCGATTATTTTGTCTGTCTAACCATGTATTATTTACTTGCAAGAATGTAGCCCCTACCAAACTCAGTAATCAGTATGCCTAGTGTAACCATGACAGATTTTACGACAGTAGTAGAAGACAATGCTGTTTTCCAACTGTAGGGGGACCCCGAAAGCAAAATTTCAAAAATAACATAAAGCTTCAGTTAACACTTTTTTAAGTTAAAACATTTTTTTTACAGTGTACACTTCTGCTTAAAAATCACGAAAATATATCAAAAATATTAAGTAGCACAACTGTTTACAATTTTGATAGTAATAATGGTGTGTTGTCAGAAAGGAGATGAACACAACACCATGCATATATATAGCCTAATGATTCAATTTACAGTGCCTTCATACCTTGAATAATACCATAAAGCAAAAACATGCATGCGCATTCTTTATTCAGCATTTTCTAACTTGATTTGTTTTGCTTCGACCAAAGTGACTTGAACACATCTGACATGATAATTATGATTACTCTTAAATACAGACTTCCCAGGAGGACATGAACGTACCAATAAGAAAAGTTTCTTAAGCATCAAATCAGCATTTTAGAATTATATCTGAAGAATCGTGTTACACTCAATACTGAAGTAGCTGAAAATAAAGTTTGGAATAAATTACATTTTCAAATATCACAATAGAAATAAGTTATTTTAATGCAAATTGGTGAGCACAATCGATTTCTAAACAGCCAGAGTATACCATGAGCATGCTACCAAAATACCACACTAATGATTCTGCCTCTGGTCCTGGTTTTGGAACTGATTCTGAGCTTATTAAAGAGACCCAAAGCCCCTTCGGGTGTCAAACCGAGGATAGCCCTGGGGTATATCCCATCCGGCTCTCAGGTGCGATGAGAGCTAATGAGAATATGAGCTCAGGGATCATCTGGTTAAGCCACCCCCTTCCGTCAGCCACATTCGTTGATACACCAACACATCGTGCCCTAACTGCCAGTAGTCTAGATCTGCTGTCTAATTCGAAGACATACGATGGTTACAGTGCATTTATTTCACTGTGAACACTGTTTATTAGCATTTTTTCAGACATGTCGTTATGGTATATTTTAAGTACACAAAAACAAAAAAACAAGTAGTTTAAACATTATGATATATGAATATAAAATATCATATGAATATAACATATACCAAATTACCGTAGTTTACCATCACTGAAGCATAGTAATGCTAATGCTAGTCCTTTTTTTTTGTAAATAAACCACGTTTCTCTCCACTTGACCCTGTTCTCTCTCTCTCATTCACAGAATCAGGTCTTTGAAAACTAGGCCATCCAACCATTAGTCACACAAACACATTCACAGCCAGCTCTGCTTATGCATACAGCAGTAATGTGTAATTTTCTGCTACCATACACACACACACTCTCTCTCTTACACACACAGATAAAACACATTTCAAAGGGTAAATCCAGATGACCCAATTACAGCGCATTCATGCCAAATGCTAACTAATTCTTTAGACCATGGGAGTTAATAGCTTTGCATACATAAACATACACCCACTCCAGCTGTTTCCTCATATGTATGGATGATATCAGAGGGTTATGGTGTTACATAAGACTTTTACATAAGAAGCCACACTGCAGTGAGAGCTGCTCAGGAGTGAATGTTTTTCGCTGCACTATTACTGTTGGGACTGCACCAAATCCCCCCTTCAGAAACACACATCCATGTCTCCATCCACTTGGCTTTAATGAACAAGCACTAAATCCAGCATAGATCTTTCTTATCTGTACTCACTCCACACGCACTTCCTTCTTTCACCTCACTCTCCCAAAACCACATCAATAACAGATCCATGACAATGGAAGCCCATAATTTCCCCCCATAACCCACAGTAAACACCTCCCTTTGTCAACCGGATTCACACCGACAGCTGAACCCAGACCAACTTTCTTCTTCCTTCCTAACGGGTGGGATTTAAATCCCAGCAGACTGTGGCTAGCTGGAAAAAAGACAACCTCGATGCTCTTTGCGTCTCTGCGATTAAAACAGATAACATCTAAGCTGCCCACATGGCCCTGTTATGTGTGTGGAAAATGATGCATGCATTCGCACTTGATAGATAGATGTCCACTTCCTGGATGTACACAGAGAGTTGTTTTATTTATTAAATAATCCACAATTTAAAGAAAGGGAACATTATCATAAAAGAAAGAGAGCATATCATAAAAGAAAGAAGGCATGTCATGGACCTTCTGAAGAGAAAATGTTTTACAGCTTACAAATAAAATGTCCCAGTGGCGAAGAGCTTTTAAAAAACAGTAAAAAATAAACAGCCAAATACTGCAAAAATAATTTTCTTAATCACTATTTTTGTCTTGTAAAATACTTTAAAAATGACAATTTTATCCATTTAAAGGATACTTTGATATTTCTATACTGTTAAAACAGAAAAAAACACTGATTAAGCAAATGATTTCTGCAGCGATTGCTCACAAATCTGAGAGCCAAAGGCTGATGACATCTCCAGGAGAACGACCACATGACGGAAGACATTTAACTCTTGATACATACAGTATGGGCTTCTTTGTACATCTCTATCCTTAATTCATTGAGCAGTAAGCAGGCAAAAAAAAACAGACCTGTGTGTAGAGTGATGTCATGCTACATTCAAAATGATCCAGCTCAGTATGTCCAGGTTAGCGAGAGTAGTACAAATCACTGTGAAAAAAGGAGGATACTCGTGATCCGGAGATTTATTTTTTGCAAGTCGTGTTTTCCAAAAGACTAAACAAGCAGTGCACACATATCCACAGTGAGGTCACCGGGAGGTCCATGTCCAATATAAAAGAGTTACAAAAGTGGAGATTCAATAAAAAGTACGATTTTCTTTTCATCAATATCAATAGGAAGTCACGTTGTGTGATACGAAAGAGTGTCTTGAACAAAAGGCTGTGTTCCCTGATCCAGTTTGAGTGTACAAGACTCCATGCAGCTTTATTTAGGAGTGTCAGAAGTGCTTGGTTTCATCTCACACAGTTCAAAAATGCATTACATGTAAAATACTGGAGAGATGAAGATCGCAGCTGCGTTTTACACAGTGCTAATAGGATGACAGAACAAGAAATTATCACAGTTTCACTTATTCCAGTGGAAGGGAATGAGAAGCTTTTTGATATTAAACATTCTTCTTAAGATCAGCATTCTCACTGTATTATTCGTCTTTAAAAGGCTGGTAAGGTAACCCCCCCTCAAAAAAACCAAAAACCCAAAGCTTACATTATTATGAATGTCATGTGTTACATATTGCAGAGCATTCTACAAAAATCTTAATTATATTAGGGTGTAATATGCAACATCACAATTCATTTAAAAAACGTAAAAACAGTTATAGTAACAGATATTGTCCTCAGTAGATGGGTGAAATTAAAAAAAGTCGAGGTTGATTGCTTCATATTAAAAAAAAAACTAAAAAACAACGTTTTGGCCTAAAGCTTGTGATAGATTTCTATTGTCAGAAATGTCTGATGGGCCTCCAAGCTTTCTACTTCCTGCTTTGTGAGGTGGGGGTGCTCTTGTTGCCAGAACGACGGACAGGAACCTTCGAGACAGGGATTCGAGTGCGTGGTGGGGCATCTGTCTTTTTAGGCGGGGTGGTTGAAGTGGGGCTAAGATTAGAAGACAACGCTCCTTGGCTGGAAGAGTGGGATGGAGGTGTTTGCCTCACACTAATGGGGATCTTGGAATCTCGAGGTAAGCTTGTGCTGCCTTTCATGGATCGGAATGAGGAAGTGACAGAAGATGAAAATTTTGGGGAAGGCAAGTTAGTTTTTAGGTCACCTGCTGATTTTGTTGGTGAACTCACATCGTCGTCTGAGCCAGCAGCACTAGGGCTGTCTGGATCATAGAGGTCGTAGAGCGCATCTCCAGAGCAGCTGTCCTTCAGCAGGCCGTCCCGACGGAGAAAGGTGCTGTCCTCATCCTCTGGGCCAGGTGTGGGAGAGTCCCAGTAGCCTTCATCACTTGGTGGGGCATCCTGGAGTTCTTTATCGACAGGGGGAGGTGAGGGACGAGAGGCTTGCTGCTTTCCTATCTTGCAAACTCCGCTCACAGGGATCTTACTGAGCCCAAGTGCCTTCACTTGAGGTGGCCTCTTCTCAAGACGGGTTGGTGCATGATGCAGAACAGGCTCTGTACGTCGTAATGCTGGTGAGTCTTCAACCTTCTGGGGCAACATATGCCATAGACCCTGCATGTCAGCATCATCGACACCCTCAGGACTAGCCATCTCCTCCCCTCCACCCATGTAGGCAACAACTCCACTACCCTGTGGCTTTTTGGGGGCTGCACGTGGTCTTTGGTGGGCTGGAATGTAGCAAGAAGCATGGATAGATGTAAGACTACTGACCTGGGGAGGAAGTGGGGGCTTGGAAGGAGAGCATCTCTCAGAGTTCGTCCCGGCTCCACTTAATCTGCGACCCATACAGCCCCCGCTACTGCTACCAGTTCCACTGCTCGTGGCACTTCCCCCATTCCCAGAATCCTCTTCTGGGTCAGCGATGATGTCACCACAGCCTGTTAAAGAATCAAAGCTTTTTAGTGAAGTAACATCTGTGAACATGGAGCATAAGCGATCCACAGATTGTTCGGATTGTGGGTCAGCTGTGCTGTGCTCCATTGGAGGGGTCAAAGCACAGGTCGGAATGGAGGACAAAAGTTCTGAAGCGCTGTGTTTATCATGTTGAAGCCCTCCTGTCTGGACTCGGACTGGAGAAGGAGTAGGAGACTCTTCAGTAACTGTGTGTTGTCGGGAAAGAGGAGGACTAGAGTAACCACACTCCACTTCATTAGTACCCTGTAATTCTTGCATAGACGTTACCTTCCATTTCTCAGCATCCCCTGGGAGAGGAGTCTTCTCAAATACTTGCGGCAGGGGCTCAAGAGTCAGTGTCATGTCCTTCTCTGTTTCCACGCTGCCAGAGCTTGAGGAAAGTATTAGGTCTCCCTCCTTCACCTCTTTAGCTACCTCCAAGGAGTCCTCTTGAGCCTGGGGCTTCCGCCGCCAACGCATGCTGCTAAACAGCCCCTTAAGCCCTCGTCCTCTTCGTCCCGCAGTAGTAGTTCCATCCCCTGCACGGCTGCTGCTCCGACGCAGTAAAGAGAAGAAGCTGAAAGACTTAGTGATGGAGCTGCGGAGGGGGGCGTTGGATACACCATCTGGCGTGCCGGCGTGGAGCTGGTCGCTACTGGCAGATTCCTCTTTCCGGTGGCCGTCAAGCTCTGACGGAGTGTCCGTTATTAAGCCATCATGGGTTTTGCTCCTAACAAGCTCCAGTGTCTTGCCAGCGGCTTTACCGGTGGACTCCCCTTTGTTCCTGACAGAGAAAATACTCGGCATGCTGCTGCCGGACTTGCGCTTGCCGAACAGCTTGAAGGCGGCTTTGTTGAGCTTTCCTGGTGGCTGAGGGTCACATGGAGGCGGTTCACTGCATTCGTTTTGAACCTCCATCTCTGCCACTATGTCTACTGCACCCTCTGTTCTTCTTTCTTTCTTCTTCTCGTTTTATTTTACCTTGTCTCTAACTGCTTCTGTCCTTTTCCTCTCCACTTCTATCTGCTGCCTTTGCTTGTTGGTGTTCTCCCTGCCTCGCTCCCTTTCTCTCTCACTGGTGGCTGCGCCTGACAGTCTCTATGGTAACTGGGAGGGTTAAGCAGCTTTCGTCAGCGCTGGAGGCGAGCCAGCACTTTTTTCTCCGCCCCCACAGCT
This sequence comes from Pimephales promelas, assembly GCF_016745375.1. The sequence continues at coordinate 2,589,465 of NW_024121299.1, read as the reverse complement.
CGCCCCCTCCGTACACACAAAACACACCCTCATCCCCCACACTGCAAACATCAGATATCCTTCTCCTCTTTCTTGCCTCAATTATTCTCTTATTATCTCACTGAAGACGCATGATATGCATCTATGTGCGGGTTGTAAAGAATGGGTGTGTTGCTTTTAAAAATTATGATTGCCGTCATGTACATGTGACCGCAACTGTGTAAAAATATGTGTGTGCGTGTATACATAATAGACAAAGTTTTTGCATTCTTTACTCGTGTTTTAATAGGGGTTATGATGGTATTTGTGTTGAGGGTCACATTTAAATACAATCACATCTGGAACGTTTCCAGAAATGCTATAATGATCAGGAGTGTTAGAGGAAATAAATGGGAGTGAGTACAAACCTCTCAGTGTAAATGAAAATAAGCCACTGAAAATCCCCCTCAGATGAAAAGGCTCAGGAATAAATTTGAGTTGTCTGGTTGCTGTAGAGTCTGTACTTAGGATTTAAGCAAAAGCTGCTGATTTGAGAAATTACAAGTATGAAGACATGAGGCAGATTTAGATAAACATTTCAGTCACTTATAATGAATGCATGCACAACACACTTGAAATGGTTTAGAGAAATGGCTGATGAAATTTAAATGAGATTAGATCAGCTCACGCTGGTGGTCCTCACCTGTTCTTGGCCGTCTGGAGTGGTTGATCATATTCAACGTATCCTTCAATAACCCGTAGTCCATCTGCCCCCAGCATATGGGCCCGGAGGGACTCCTGTTACCACACTCCTCCAATGTTACACAAGAGCAATTAGTTAGTCCAATTGTGTGCAAAAGTGGTTAACAACTGAAAGCTTTTGGGTTTTCTTTTTTTAGTGGTTGAAATATATACATTGAGACATTTGGTGAGAAACATTATACTTTATAAATGTTGTGGCAGAACTAATAGACAAGGTTCCCACACTTTTAGACCATGACTTTCCCAAGACTTTTCTAGTCTTTCATACTAGGGACATGTCTCCCCTACTTCTTGTGAAATAATCACCAGAGAAATAAAACACTATACCCGGCCATATGGTCTTTAAGACCAAGATATAAGTCTTAACCAGTCGCTTTGGGCTGAAATGATCATGCAATCAGTAAGTGGTAATCTGCTATGGGTAGCCCTTAAGTTACTTGCCTTTCAGTTGGGACTACTAGGTGGACCTTACATCAACTAATTAATATTCATGAACCAAGCTGATAAGGTCTACAATCTGTATTTAAAAAATAATATTAGTAATTTTATGGAGATTGCACTTGCAACTAAATTGTATCTGAACAAATAGAAAAAAATGTAACACTAACATAAGACTTGTTGCATTAAGAGTGTATCATGAGCAAACTATCATGAACCAGCAACATTTTTACAATTATTAATCTAGGTTAATGTTAATTTATTGACCAAAATGCTAAAAATATCTACTATCAAAATTATCTTTGACTTCGTTTAAGATTGTATTAATTTCTATGTATTTTCCAGGCCTAGAAATCTCATTAACTATTTTCATTTCCAGTTTTTCTATGATTGTGAGAAGCCTGAATGGAATGCAAGTGACTCTGAAACAAACACATCAGGGCTGAATAATGATACCTTCATTCTCACATTGGCCTCTTCTTCCCTTATTTTTATTTGAATAAATCCCCATGAAACTAATGTGCCCACCCATCCACCCCTATCTGTATACAGGCCTCCTCTTCCACCTCACTGCTATGAAACAATGTCTACATTCACACAATTTACAGGGGGGTCAGAGCAACAGTGTGTGTATGTGTGAAGGGAAGCCACCGTGCAGCAGTTTTAGCGAGGTCAAGTCTTCCTGGCCTCTGGTTCAGCTTTGGTTCCAGGTCTGCTGCACTAAACCAAAACTCCCCACCTGTGTTTGTCATTTCTGTCAGCAGCCCCTGAGGCATGGCGGCTGGAATGTGCCACCACGCCCCTTGTTTCTTCGGGTCAGTTTGGGTCTGTATACTCATTCTCCAATCTCGTGGGCCACGGGAGGCCTGTCTGCTTGAGGGTACAGAGGAAGAAAAATTAACCAGAACCACAAGTTAAGAGACCAACACGAAGAAACAGACAAAAAAAAAGAAAAAGACCTTAATCTGAAACCACTTCAGTTTGCAGTCCATTTTTAGGTTCCACCTTGGTGGATAAACACAGTGCTCACATCACTAACAGCCCTGTCACTGCCAAGGACAAAACTCTCATGAGAAACAAGCTAGGACATTTGGAAGAGAATGCGAGACTGTTTGCTAATAAGGGTGTGTTGGCCAGATTTTACAATTCTGCTTTCCCCTGCATTATCTTTATCTGAAAAGGACAAAAGTTTACACAGATTCTTCAAAGCACTTTTATTGTGGAGTTTGTCGAGGCCAAACTGGATCAGAGACATCAATAATGGCAGTGTATTAAACCAAAGACAAATGAACTGAGGCATAATGCAGTTGCCACTGAAATAGAGGACAAAGAGTGCTAAATTATTTTAGCCTCAAACTGTGTTTAACCTTCCCACAGACAAGTTTAATGTGCAATTGAAAAAGAGATTGTTCAAACATTGTTATGTCAGATATATCATCATCTGAATCCACAGCTGTTTATTGTGTTAACAGATAGATCAGGTAGAATCTTTATTTGCTTATGAGGAGGGAGAGGCACAGAAACATATCAGGGTGAACTAGGAAAACACTTTGTTTACCAAGGATTGGGAATTCAGAACAAGAAATTAAATACTGAAAGCAAATGATTTTCATAATGTCATAATGGAGATATAAAGCAACATATTTAGATATAAATTAACAATTATGAGATTAAGATAAAGTGTGTGGTATTTTTGACTAAATCCCCAAAATAAATGGTAAATATAAGTTGCAATTAAGGACAATGCAATCAAACCTCGTTTCATCACATTGCTGGAAGAGATGTTCACTCTTTGTTTTACAAAATGAATAAATCTGACAAAAATCCAACATCACCATTCTAAAAGCATATAAGAAATTAAGGTTCGGACCATGAGGTTCGGAAATATCGCAAAGGCTACATTTTTAAACGGCCCCAGACCAGTCACTCAATAGAAATCCCTTATTCCTGTACTTAGCGCTTGCTGAGAGGCTTTGTCTTATTAATACATCCTGACCCGCGGTCGCGGATACATTTCATGTGCGTCCCGTCACCGGTTTTCAGATTTACAAATCACGGCTTACGGAGTCACGTGACAGCTTTACACTCCATTGTGACCTCTGGTAGAAGGTGAGAATTTTCAATAAGCTTACAATTAATACCTGAATGTGAGCAAAAAAATAAAAACTTGTCTATGTCATATGCTAAACCATTCAAAATGAACATGAACATTGGATATTGAGGGGGGACATCTTGGTAAGTGGCCTGTTTGTTTACATCCACAGACCACAGTATCACAGGTCCAAAACCACCATTGTGGCCAATAATAAAGAAATAATAAGTGATTACATCATTCTATGGGTTGTTTGGATGAATCTGAGTGCTCATCACATGGGCAGGACACATTTCACTTATTATGCACAAATCGTTGTTAGCCTACTTGCTGTATTGATTTTTATTAGATGTACTTAACAAATCAAGCTTAGATGGAAGACAAAAGACTTGAGTGTACACATATTTCACGCTCACACTGGCTTTTGTGTGCGTAGATCTTTACAGACATACAGCAGGCTATCATCTAGGGCCACTTTGCAGGGATTAGTGACAATTCCCATTCCGTCTAGTGATCCTCTTCCAGTATAGTCCCCCGGAGGGTTTGGGCCCAATAATCACTTTTATGATGTGCTTCCAAACGCAAGAAGGATGACAGACGGGTAGGCTACTTACATCTAGCAGTGTAAGATACAGACAGCCTCTTAATCATTTTGAGATGGTTCTCTATAGTTGCTCAATTGGCCCTCATTTGACTACATATGAAAAATAAGACACTTTTGTAATCAGCTTAACTTGAGCTCTCTATACCAAATTCACATACTGTAGGCTACTATCTGTTCTAAATAGTATATCAGATTAGAATTAGTATGTCCTAAATCATAATATGCGGATAGATTTTTTTTTTTTAATTGGAATGAGCTCAGTCTTGATTGACCTAGAAAAATAACCATCCCAAATAACAAATCTAAAAAATAATTATCCTAAATATTAATTTGATATACATTTAGGTGACAGGTATTAACAACAATTATTACATGTACAAGAATTTGCGAGGTAGTTTATAACCTGCAATTACTTATTTTGTATGTGACAATGACAGATTGCTGTAGATTCATTTAGATTAGTAGCCGTAATGATTTATTGTATTCTCATATAATCACTTATAAGTAAATTTGACCTTTGACCTGCTTTGTGACATCACATTAACCTTTTGAGTACCTAACTAACCCCCCCACAATCGACCAGACCACACATGGGACTCTTGTGTGCAGGGAATCTCTAGTCATCCTTCATTCTGGACAGCATCCATCTTTTCACCCTTCAAGATAACAAGTGACATGGAACGAATTAAGTTTTGAGTCTGAACACATGAAAAAAAAGGTCACAAGTCTATCAGCTCTTTATTTAATCGTTTCTTCTTAGTGCTATCCTTTAAAAAATGAACAACAAAAAAAATATTTTTTAAAAATGTAGATGACAGAACTTACATTTAAATTGACAGATAATAACAATGAATTTAGTATGGGATCCACCTCTGATTTCCTTCCATTTATCTCTTTGTCTATCGTACATGAGTGCAGTGCCATCACGTAGAGTAAACAAATGCGCACATGCGCAAACATACTTAATCTTTCTCAGTACTGAATATACAAATATTATATTATCCTGCTTAATTCCTTAATTCTCAAAAATCAAGTCCTCGAGTGTTCTTAGCAGGTCATTCTGGCCACTCCAAACTCCAAAGTGACAACGGTTGGCTCATTCTTGGGACCGAACGACCCTGGCAGATCTCCATAACCATTCTCTGTGGCACTGCTGCCCTCTACAGTCCGTTCTCCTCCAGTACTGGCCGGGGGATCCTCCAGAGCCTCCTCTCCAAACAACTCCTCGTCTTCCTCCTGCTGTACTTCCTTCCGACTGAGAAGAGGAGCTCCCAGGATAAGGGACTGAGGCCGGGGAGGGAGACTGCGCTCGGTTGGGGGTGTTTTGGGCTTCAGTGGAGACGTGCTCACCCCGAACTTCTGCAGCTTCTGTGGAAACACAGAGAAACAGGATGATTGAAGGAAACACATAGGGGCTATTGATGGAACCAATGAAAGGTGCAGGATTACTTATTGACCTGAAATCTTGTTCATAACAAAAGCAAAATGAGTCGCTCTAAAATGTAAAGACAACAGCTTTGATGATTTTTGTTAATTTGGTAGTTGGGTGGAGGGGTGGGTAATATAAAATATTATATTACTCATTGTAATATGTAATACAAATAATTAGTTATATACATTGTTATTAATAAAAAATATTTAATTAAATATTAAAATTATTATTATTGTTAAATAATTAAATTGAATAACATTGTTATTTATATTATATATTAATATATTATTATTAATAAAAACTTGTAGCCATTTCTTCTAAGAGTGTAGGATGTTAAGACAATATAACATATTTAGATAACTGTACTTCACTCCTTCCCAGCCTCAATTGTATCCCTTAGAGGAAACTTAGTGGTATTGCAACACACAAATCCACAACTACTACTTTTTCATGGGAGGCGAGCGTTGAAGGCTTAATTTTTATCCGGTAACCAAATTCCTGAGGTGAACTCACAGTCTTCAGGGCTTGCACTGTGGCCTCAAGCTCTCGGTTGCTTTCTTTCAAGGTGAGGACTTGTTTGAGAATGGACTGCCGAGGGTGCATGGAACGGTCATACTGATGGTACATGTTTCTCCAGAACCTGCAAAACAAACCGGTTCCTGATTAAACCGTTGCAGAGTCTAAATAAAGGAGGAGTCTTTCACAAAGAGAAGTGGTTAGTCATGTGTACTTGAAGTGGTAGGCTTGGGTGGATGGTTCCAAAACCGGGTGTGATTCTACAAAGCTTGGGCTGTACAGTGGGTTCAAGTAGAGCTGCTTTTCACTCAGCAGGTGAGCCCATAATGAATATGTCCTCTCCTTCACCCTGTAATGACAGACAAATGCATTAAGGGCTTTGAGATGATGGGAAGGAAGGGAATTCAGGTTTGTTTGACTCACTGAAGGTCCTCTCTCTGTCGTTGGCTGTTGCCCAGGAAGTTGCCAAACTGGCAGGAATGGATGTGCTCATGGATCTGAATGAGGAACCACTCACTGAACTCGAAAGCCTGAGGAAACTGTTCAGTCAGCTGCCATACGCACTCCAGGAACTGCGTGAATATGGGCGACACCTCTTTTGGTTCGGTGTACAATTGATCGCACCTGTTGGGAAATGGAAGGCATGTTATTTCAGCCTCTTCAAGCAACTAGAGTCAAGAACCAAACTGAGAATCATGCTGACCTGTCTGCAAACTTATGTCCAAAGGAAATCCAGTCTTTTTCAATAAGTACCTGAGGACAAGAGGAAGGCATATTAGAAGGTGGAAAGAGACGAACGATAATGTCAGCTTGAACACACAAAATCCTCCTACCATGAAACCTTTAATGGTGCGATAGTTCGGATCCATCAATAGAGAGCCTAGAGCGCAGACCTGAGCTGTCCGATCCCATCCGTCAGAGCAGTGCACTAGGACACTAGCACCTTCCACAGTCACAGCCTGGTATAACAAAACATTTATGACAAATCCGCCAAAATCATTACTGTGTGGTTTTCTTGTCGACTAAACGTTAGTAGGCAAGAAAAGGCTTAGTCGACCATTATTTTATTAGTCGGTTTGTCAGAAAAAAAAAAAAAACTCCACAGGAAGTGGCGAAAACTTGAAAGTGGTGGAGTAGAAAGACCTCTACTCGTACGGAGCATGGAAAAAAACTTAAAACAGGAAACTCCTTCATTTTTGGTCACATATGAGTGATACATCATTCGAAATAGTAAAGGACAATTACTTTTATTTCTTTAAACTCACACAATTTCAACAAAATGTAGTGCTTCTGTAAAATAAAGGAAACAAACAAGGTGCACTTCACAAGAAACTCAAGGTACTTGCCTCACAGACATGAGAAATATTTCTACAGAAAGCTTGAAATGTCAACTTTTCAAGCATGCAATACATTACCGACTACTGGTTAGAAAAATATTTAGTCAAGGGCAGCCTTAATGAATACTGGAGAACCAGCAGCAAAATACCACATGCAAAGAGTTTTACCTTGGCGAGGAATATTGCTGCATCCATTATGGCTTTGATATGACGCAACCATCCACTGTTTTCCAGTCCGACCAGGAAATCTGGCATTGAAAGGGAGCGCGTTCCCACCACTATGAGAGACGCAAATAACAGAGATGTTGACCATCCACAAAATGAGATGAGGATGAACCAAAAATTCATATTTCAGCGTCTCAGACCTTCCAGAAGCTTCTGCAAACTTCCCCTCATCACATGGATGTTCTCAATGCCCACAAACTGGAAGCGGATATTAGAGTAGTTATCTTCATTCTCATAGCCTTTCCCTGCCGCACGATTCGCCAATGCGTTTAACTACGCAAAAAACACACAGTGCTTAAGGAACCTGTTATGATCAAGGAACTGTCTTGAAGAACAGAATAAAACTCCATGACGTTCTACCTTAGGCCGCGTGTCCATCACGTATATGCATCGGCTGTTGTGATTGGCCTTGCTGATGGCCTGAAGCATGTGCTCGTCTTCCAAACAGCGAGCGCTGAAGCCAGAGAGAGGCTGACTGCACCGACACACTGCCGCCTGGAGACATGACACAAACAAATATAAATGTTCCTCATCCTGGAGAACAATATAAGTAGAGTAAATAAGTTTACAATGCCAGTGCAGATGCTGGGAAGCCACTGACATACAGCACTGATTTACTGTTTAACTAAATCAGAAGCCTCTGTGGTGACAAGCCATTACCTGTTTATCATCTCATTCCTCTTATCTAACACAGCAGAAGCAACTAATGGTCATTACAATGTCAACACAGGCTACTTTCATTATGATTAACAAAGGCCTAATATTCTTCATATCAACCACTGGCTTCCTTTTCTCATTAGTAGAGACACAATAAACCACTCTTACCTTCTTCTCCTGGTAGAAGTACGTAAGAACAGGAAAACGGCCTTTGCTTCTGAACTTGGAGCTGCCCACTATGATGGGTTTACTGGCCGTAATGGGTACGTATAAGTCTCTTGGATATGTCTTACACACCTAAGCACAGAATTTATAGTCAGACACATTTACAATACACAAAAGAAACAATTACTGCATTTTAAACACTGTTAGTTATTATGTTTTAATGTTTTTTTTTATATCCCCAGCATATACTGTACAAGAACTCATTCAAAAGTGTTATTTTAGTATTATTTATATACTTAATTCAGTATTTACGAATATTCTAAAAAAAGCTTTTATTTTGTATATTTCAGTTTAAGTATAAGTAATTTTGTTTTTGCCTTTGTTGTCATTTTATTAGTTTTTTGGGTTTTTGTTATATTTCTGTTTAGCTTTAATTTATTTTTATTTTTTTTATTTCAGTTTTGGTTTTTGCATTTTTCCATGAATAAATCACTGAATCATTCACTCAAATGATTCATTAATAAACAGAGCCATTTACGACCAAAGCACATCAGATTCATTCACAAATAAAACACCACTAACTCATATTAGCTTGGCCTGGGGTTTGTTTATCGGACTAAAACCTAGTTTTATTCCAACTACACTACTCTAATACTAGTCTTGAAGTTGCTTGACAGACTCATGAGAACTAAGTATAAATCAAACGCATCCCGAATTAGATTCAACAATGCTCATTTTAAAGAAAGAGAAAGTGACGAAGAGCACATTTCACAAATGAATCACACCTTGTACTCCCTGTTAACATCGGTCATTTGCCACTGGTCACATGGCACACCCATCCGTTCAAACTCAGCTGCGAGGTCTATGAGTTGCCACCCCTCCTCTCTCTGTTGGTCATTCTGCTTTGGGTTGTAGGAGAACGCGTACAGCTCATCATAGGACACTGGAGTACAAAACAAAAGATTCAATAACTTTACAAAAGGTGAAAAAGAAAGTCATACTATTCAGGCGACCATCTGGAGTTCATGCTGATGCGCACATCTCCCTGACCTCGAGCGTGACCACCATACCTGTCATCCAGTCACTGAACAGAGGGTAGCTTCTCTGTGACTTTCAGGAAACTCTTTTATTTTTCACGAGGGCAGACATGTGAGTTCACCCACCTGGTCTCAGTAGCCTGAGCAGAGAGCTGTAGATGTCATGGCAGTCACGCTCTCTGGGAATCACAAAGTGGACAACCCGGAAGTTCCGGCACTGAATGAGGAGCGGGCAGCCACTGGTTGTGAGCGACAGTTTCTCCACGGAGGCGATGTGATGATGCAGGATCTGAACACACAAAACACATAAAGTGCTATAAAGTCATGTCGGAGCGATCGTATTTATGAGTTAAACGCACATGAACGTCACCAGAAAGTCATAAATATGAGTAGGAAGCTCTGGATTTATCAGCGTATCAAAGAGAAATTAAGAGAAGGTACATAGCCATCTTTCTCCAATGAAAGTGTTTTGAACGCACCTGTCATCGTAAACATGACTTCCCAAATCGTTACAAACTTCCCAGGAGGACTTGAACTTCATGATCAATCATCATGATCATGTTTTAAATTTGTGTGTTAGATGAAGGCAAAGGCAATCTGAATTGAGTAATGAGCACACTCAATTACGATATACAATATTGTTCAATGTCGATTATTTTAAAACGTCAAATATCCGGTGATAGTCGGGTGGTTTGGAAGATATGTTGAAATTTCCTTTTTATTCTTCTTCCTCTTCTGTTGTTCCTCTATCTTTAAGACGAATGTCATGTGAATGACAAGGAGAATTCACTACACACGATTACCATATTCAACTAACTACACAGCAGTTCGGATTTGGAAGGTCAAAATCTGGGTGTTATTAAAATGCGCATGTATCTGCATTTTTATTTGTGTCATGACTCAGGGTGCTGTTGTCATTGATCACTGAAGTGTGTTATGTAATGCATAATGCATAAGGACCAGAAGGCAGCACTACAAGCAGACAGAGAGACGTTTTGTCAGAGCTAGTCCTGAGAGTGAAGAAGCTACACGTGAGGATGCAGAATTTATTTCAGTCGGGTTCCAGACTGTCATGTAAACTTCTGTTACTCCAACCAAAAAATCAAAATAAAAAGGTTACAATTTAAAAATAAATTAAAATTAAAAGTCTAATTAATTTTTTTTATGTAATTTATTCCTGTGAAGACAAAGCTGAATTTTCAGCATCATTATTCCAGTCTTCAGCATCACATGATTTTCAGAAATCTTTCTAATGTACTGATTTGGTGCTCAAGGAACATTTCTTATTATTATTTTCATAAACAGTTGTGCAGCTTAATATTTTTGTTGAAACCCTAAAACATTTTTGTAAGAACATAAGAATTTAACGTGTCAAGTATTGATTAATTTGAGAAAAAAAATCTTACTTACACCACACATGCTGTGTGTTTATATATATATATATAATACACACACACATTAGTGCTGTCAAATCAATTCATCACATCTAACATAAAAGTTTTTATTTACATTATATATATATATATATATATACACAGACATGCACAAACATAGCCATATATATATAAATATAAATTGAATATATACACACATATATTATATAAACAAACATTTACATTAGGTTTGTATATACACACACATTTTAAAATAAGTTAAGTACGTAATGCTTGCCTGAACAATTACTAGGGTATTCTGTGTTGATATGCAGTTACTAGGTTGCTATGGGTGGGTACTTACGGGCCCAAATCAAAAGATTGGGATTGTTTCACAAGTTTTATCATCATCCAGGCAAAAATCGCAAGTTCAATCTAAGTTCAGCATAAAAGCAATAACCCCTCAATAAACTTTTTCAGTGTTAGCACCTGCTCTGACCTGCTTCCTCTCCGGAGAAGATGGTGAGATATGGATATTCATCTGCGATACATGCTCACACACTGAGAAAGACAGACCAATGGACTCAGATGGCACAGACTCAGTGGCAGATCCCATCTTGAGCTATGTGGGTCATTGGTATTCATGTCCACTCTTGGCCTCCCCTACAATCTCGTATTCGCTTGGCCTTAAGGGCAAGTTTAGCCGACAGGTTTCCACAGCAACAACGTCAAGAACTAGTAACCTCATTCCCATGATCTAATTCACTATTATCCTGTACACAAAAAGAGTGGTTTATTTGTATTATGTACCCAAGCTAAACCCTGCCGGTCGGTCACACAGGAATTCTTTATCACATCATGACAGATCATTTAGAGACGGTTAAGGGCGGCTGTTCATACCCATATCTCCTGGGCACTGGCTGAATTACTCTCCACGAAGATCAGATGTGTGGCAGTCAGATGCAGGGTTCCTGTGACGGACTTGTTGCTAAAGCGATCCAGCAGCTTCACTTGTTCTACCTGTGGAAGAAAGCACCAGTTACAGTTCACTTTTTGAATTCTTTGATATTAACTGTGAAAGATTAATTGATCACAGAAATCAATTCACATTATCTAAAACTACTACTGTTTATAACAATCTGTTTCCCAGCAACTGGCCTGCAGCTAAGCAACACACTTCCTGTGACTGCAATAAAATCTGCAGACATCACAAAACAAACAGTGGGTGAGGTTCATTTGACAAAAGCAACAGAGTAGAAACTTTAAACAGTTGTTTATATAGTAGTGCAGATAACAAATGCAAAAATCAGACATATTCTGCATGAGATAAATTTACAGAGATATATACACAGTATCAGCCAAGTTTGGAAACATTGCTATGGTTTTTGAAAGAAGCCTCATGCTCATCAAGCCTGCATTTATTTGATCAAAAACAGTAACGTTGTAAAACAATTTAAAATATATATTTTTTTCAATTTCTAATATACTTTAAAAATATACATTTATTTCTGTGATGCAAAGCTTCATTTTCAGCATCATTACTCCAGTCCTCCAGAAATAATTAATTATAATATGCTGATTTATTATTATTATTGTTGGAAACAGTTGTGCTGCTTAATATGCTTTTTTTAATAACCTGTGGTACTTTTTAAAGATTCTTTGCTGTACTTTTTATTCATCATTTATTTAAAATAGCATTTTTTGTAACAATACATAGCCTACTAGGGCTGTCAAATCCAAAATAAAAGTTTTGTTTACATGATATATGTGGGTGCACTGTGTATAATTATTTTATATATATAAATACACACACATGCTTGTATATATATTTAAGAAATATGCCATGTATATACTGTATATAGATTTATATTATATACTGTATAAATATAAATATTTTATATATAAATAATATTTTTTTCTTAAATGTATGCATGTGTGTGTATTTATATACATACAAAATAATGATACACAGTGTACCCACATATATCATGTAAACAAAAACTTTTATTTTGGATGCGATTAATCGCGATAAATCATTTGACAGTCCTAATACATAAACATTCAAAAATGTAGGGTCAGTATTTTTTTCTGTCGTTTTTTGAAAGAAATGAATACTTATATTCAGCAAGGATGTGTTAAATTAATTAAGAAAACGTGATAAGACAGATAACATAAAAATGCAGAATCAGCCTCTAAAAGGCCTAAAGCTTTCAGGACAATCCAGTTCTGCACAGCTTTTGAAATCTGTCAAAATGGCCACATAGGAAAAGAACATCCACTTTGGATCAAAGGTACTAGATTCAAGACAAGTGCATTCGTCTCAAATAAGGCCAGAGGATATACATGATATAAATAACAGAAACACTGATGAGAGCGGCGCGGCATATATAGTGAAATACAGATACATACATTCAAATGACATTTAAACAAGTGTTTGTGACTTTGAAATTATGACTTGATTCTGCCATACCAGGACAGATCTCGCAGAATTCTTCTATTTAACGTTAGTCAATTCTACCTTTGGTGTGCGGATGTGCTCCATGATGCCGCTGTTTTTCGCCTGGTCAGCACAAGGAATGGATGACAAGATCCAAAATAGCTGGGTTCACACATCGGATGAATGAGTGAAGAATAAGTCCTCTACGTTTCAAGCCACGTTCAAAACATCTCCTCAACTAGCAGCTAACAGTTTCTGCTGCTCTACTCAACACTTCCTTCATGGGGCGTGTCTGTGTGAAAAACAGACAGGTGCATTCTGGGAAATGTAGTTTTTTTATCTAGTTAGTTCGTTTAATCTTATTTTATTTTTATTTATTTATTTGTACATTTTTTTTCTCTAAACTTTTCCACCAACCACCTTGGATCCCAGTTTTAAATTCCTTCCTTGCATCACATTTAGAATTCCCTCCATTTTTTTAATTATTATTATTCTTTAAAAAAAAAATCATTTCATTAAAAAGATTAGCGACACTATCACAATTTGGGTGAATCGCTGAATCATTCATTCAAATAATTCTTTAACCATCTTTTTTTCCACTCACCATCAGCAACAAAGCAGATTTAATGTTTCATTTATTTGTATTAGATGCTGTAAATGTTTTTTTTTTTTGGTTTTTTTCTAATTGTGTTGTGTTGTGCTATCTGTGTATGGTAATCATAAATATTGCAATAGGTTCATTTAAAAGATTCATTCAAGAATGCAACACCACTAAAATATCATCAAGGCTAATACGTATTCTAATATTTGCTGAGCTAAATAGTGACAATATGCCTGTAAAGGTGGACCATAGACTGGAGGTGGACAGAAGAAAAAAAATCATAGAAAGTTCGTTCAACAAATCATCACACTGCATCAAAATATCTGCATAGACATTCCAAGCCACTAGGTGGCAATACATGTCTGAACTCTACCGCAAAGCCAAAGAAACAGAAGAAGAGAGGCGCTTTTGCGCGGAAACACGGATCAGCAACATTTTCAATATTTAGAAATTCATAACGTTAGTCGTTTTTAAAACAACAACAAAATAGAGAACGCTTTGTTTAGAGTATTTTATTTATATTTTCTCCACACACTCCAGAATGTTGTGCTAGTTGCTTTTATTATGCTGCGTATGTCCTAGGTAGTGTGTTTAGGGCCTCCACGAGGTCGGAACCGCTCAATTTGATTGTCAAGTTTGGGGAATTTAAGTCCAGAATGTCCGGCTTTAACTTCGGCACTAGTACCCTCGGGTCCAGCACCACCGGCGGGGGCTTCTCATTTGGAGCTGCGACCAGGTATGATCATGTCAGCTTTCAACATTGTGCTCAGTTTAAATTAGTTATGCTCAACTAAGTTATGTGTACATATAATAACTCGAATTGGCTGGTCAATTACAATTTACTGAATACAATTCAAGCTCACAACTAAGAATTGGTTTCACTGGTGTACAAAAAAGTGTATTTCATAAATTATCCCCCTAAATGTAATCTTTAGTTCTGTAATCAAATTATGTAATTGTCAACCTCTATAGTAAAATAATCTATATATAGCATAATGTCAACTTGAGTTATTTAGTCTGTCTCCTTTTGTGTTCATCAACAATTTAGAATAATATATAGACTCTCTCTCTCTCTCAGGTATATTTTTAATATAGTTAGATAATATTTGTAATACAAATATTTGAAATGTCTGATATATCCTTTTCCAGCACACCTGCTGCAGGCACGGGTGGATTCACACTCGGAGGTTTTGGCACGCCGTCCTCCGCACCGGCCGCAACTAGTACAACCTCAACACTGGGATTTGGGTCCAGTGTATTTGCACAGAAACCAACTACTGGATTCTCATTTAACACACCTGCCTCAGGTTCCTGGCTCCTCTTATGACATAAACACTGATTTACTTGACATTGTTCTAATTTGGTAGCTTAATTATAAGTACCATTATCATGGTTAATTCTTTGTCGTTTTAACACTTTTAGGGGCTGCTCCTTCGTCTACCGGCCTTACTTTAGGTAAGCAGTTCTTCAAGAACAGAACTAGAAAAGATTTAATCATTTATATATCACTTTATTCCAGTGGATCTCAAACTTTTTGACTTCAATGCTGCCCCCCCAAATTGTCAACAGCAATATTATTTTTTTTATAAAATTTAATCATTAATATTTCAAACAAAACAAAAAACATTTATTCACTATTTCTAAAAGCATGTTTTATTAGATTAGTAGTTTTAACCCTATGATGAACCTTTTTTATTCAGTTAACTCTTTTGAAGAAAGTTTTGACATTTAAACCAAAAATAGTTTGTTTTTAGCAAAAATTGAATTTTCAAACCATGAAAGAAGCTGGCATGACGTTAAAAAACAAACAAACTCACTATTTCTACCTGATAAAATGTTGTAGAGCTTCGCATACCTTGTAGATAGTTTTGTTATAGGAAGTGAGACTGGAATTGCTGATGACTCGTTGATGCAGTTTAAAATCGATTATTTTTTTCTGTGAGACAATAACTTTATTTGTCATGTACTGAAAGGGGAATTCTGTTCACTAAAACATCTCCCTTTGTAGTGGACTTTGAGCTTTGGAACCTTGCAGATCTTTTTATGCTCAAACAGCAACGTTACACACTAACTAAAGTTGAAAAAGTCAAAAAGCATAATAGGACGCCTTCAATATTCAAAAATGCATAATGGGGCACTTTAAAAATAGAAAAAAAATAGAAAAAAAATGTAGTTGTATTAACTTATTTTATTTCTACTTTTGTCAGATTTTAAATCTTAAAGCCCATTTGCTGATGCCCCCTGTTTGAGAACCACCAGTTTAGTGTGTCAGTCGTGCTTTACTCATCTCCACTTTGTATTTGCCTGTCCTTAGGGAGTCTTACCACCTCGACTGCTGGATCCACTGGGTTCAGCCTGGGGTTTGGAAAGCCAGCGGCCTCTGCTGCACCCTTCTCACTGACCACCACCACCTCTGCACCTCCAGGCACAGGCCTGACTCTGGGCTCCGTCCTCACCTCCACAGCGCCTCAGACCAGCTCCACTGGCTTCTCCCTTAACTTGGGAGGAGGAACCACCACTTCATCTGCACCTGCCCCGGGTTTTTCCTTTAGTTCCAGTCTCTTTTCCAACCCTACCTTGACAGGTCAGTCTTTTTTCGCTCTGTGATCATGTTGCATTCAGTTTAAACTAGTATTTTTGCTCTTTTACTTATTCATTGTGTGTTTCAGGGTTGGGACAGTCTACATTAGGTGGAGGTCTGAGTCTGGGTGGTTTAGTCTCGTCCTCTGCCACAGCCACCTCTGTCCCAGCACCCAGTCTCGGCCTGGGTGGAGTGGACTTCAGCACTTCCTCTGAAAAGAATACTGACAAGTTATCCAGCACCAGACCGGAGTAAGAACCACACCACCACAATAACCTTTTGACTCATCAAAGGTATATTATATTATTGTCCTCCTTACCCTGGTTTATGTTTTTATGTCAACAGGGACAGTAAAGCCCTCAAAGAGGAAAACCTCCCTGGTCCGATCTGTCAAGATGTGGATAACTTTCAGTGAGTTCACCACTTTTGGGCTGATTGCAAGTTGATTTGGTGCTTATTATTAACTCATATTTTATGAAATATTTGTGTGTTTATTTTATATTTATCCATGCACAATAATTTTTTTTAAATTCATATGCCCCCTAGTCTTAAATCAAAATGACTCCTTCCTACCTGGTGACTTCTCTTCTCTGGTGACGTTTTTGACATTAGTTAACCTAGTATTAGTTTTTGCTGAAGGTGAAATTTCACTGATATTTAAAATGAACTCGTGGAATAAGACTTTGATCATATCGCCCAACAATAATAGTGTTAAATAATTGTCATTTCAATATTGGCCAAAAATAATCGTCATTATCATTTGTCATAATCGAGCAGCCCTAACTGATTATATTTAATTTATGCAGTGAAGACTATGTAGTGTAATTTCCATTTGATTATTCATTTGGGGTCTCCTTTGTATTTATCTGTGCTTGTAATTTGTTTATTATTTTCTATGCTGATTGACTCCCCAACAAAAACAATTCAAATCAATCTAGAATGATTAATTATTTTCAAAGAGAACAGTTCATTTGGTGAAACCGTTTTCATATCACAATATATCACAGAAAAACAAAATATTGCAATGTTAGTTTTTTCCAATAATGTGCAGCCCTAATCCCAACTTCTGTTTAATGCAAACTTTAATATCTCATGTTTCTCAGGAAATTTGTCAAGGAACAGAAGCAAGTACAGGAAGAGATCAGCAGAATGTCCTCTAAAGCCATTCTCAAAGTTCAGGAGGACATCAAGACGCTCAGACAGCTCCTATCTGTCTGTGCCAGCGGGCTGCAGAGAAATTCGCTGTCCATAGACAAACTGAAGTTGGAAACTTCTCAGGTTAGACAAATATCCTTTAGACCATTGTAAACAGTTTAGCTAAGCATTGTTCAATCTTGTAATCCATCTTTTTCTTCATCCAGGAATTGAAGAATGCTGATATCGCACTTCGCACCCAGAAGACCCCTCCTGGACTCCAACATGAAAACACAGCACCGTCTGAGTGAGTGAATTAGTGTGCTTCTACTACTGAAGACCATTGATTGCAGTAAAAGTAGCTTGCTATTAACTGTCCACCAATGTGCTGTCCATCTCTCCCTCCAGTTATTTCCGGTCTCTGGTGGAGCAGTTTGAGGTCCAGTTACAGCAGTACCGTCAGCAGATCGAAGAACTCGAGAATCATCTGACCACCCAGAGCAGTGGCTCCCACATCACACCTCAAGGTCTTAATCTGCACTATGCTATCTCTCAACTAAATAAAACACTGCCCTGATTCACATGATAGAAACGTAGATCTTGTATCCTAGTGACTTTGTGATGTCATCTATCATGTAGATTTGTCCTTGGCCATGCAGAGACTCTACCAGACGTTTGTTGCACTTGCTGCACAGTTGCATGCAGTTCATGAGAATGTTAAGGTACGTTTCTCATATGGGACAATTTCATATTTAATATATATATTTAGTTTAAATATACACGCACACACAGTACTGTTCAAAAGTTTGAGGTCACTAAGATTTGTTTAATGTTTTTGAAAGTCTGTTCACCAAGGCTGCATTTGTTGATTAAAGTGTAAATTGGAGGGGGCCCCTCCTTCCACTAGGCTGGGCGTGACGTCATAAAAGGGACTCCAAGCTTTTACTGTCTATGCCTGGTCTATGCTCCAAGCCTAGAGTTACCGTTTGTCGGATCGGCAAGTAGGCTAGCAGTTATATTGGAGATCTAGCTAGCAAAAATGGTTAACTATTGTGTTTGTGCGGGATGAACGAATACATCAAAAACGGGGGAGAGGCTCCATGATTTATCTTGAGGACAAACGACTGATTCGTGCCTGTGTTCGCATACAAGGCACGGAATGTAGAGGTAGATCTCGGGTATGCAAGCACGACCCTACCCGAGCACGTTGTGTCTGAGCCCTGCCTGGCCCAACGCATTAACTGTAATTATGAGCCCGAGCACAATTTAAACCCGACCATTTTTTAATACGTGGGTCATTATTATAACTGACGTCCTTAACTACTTTCTATGTTACTTTCTCCTGCCTGCAAAAATACTTTTTTTCTATACCTCCAGAGACTTTCAAGTTAGCCTACGTGTCGCCACCATACACATCAGCATAAATGCTCCTGATAAATGATTTATTAAAGCATTAACACACAAACCACACTGTTATTACACAAAAACAACCAGGCTAACTTACGGTCATGGATGGTTTGGCATGACTGTGTGCAAAGTGGACTCTCATAATAATTCCTAAAAAGCTAAAAAAAAAAAATCAGTTTATCGCAGTCTCGCACATCTCTGTTATCCTCAATGAATCTTTCATAATATTTACACTTTGTTTGTTAGAATTCGAGGATTTGCCAGCATACAGAATTCATCACTGAACAAAAAGTCAACAAAATGTTTTGAGCATTGAGGAAAGTCTATCGTAAATGCTTCACTTTAACAATCATTTAAAAACTATGTTCAGATTCCTAAATCAAAATGAATTGATTCCAGTTGAAACAAAAGGTTTGCATGTAAACATAGTTAGTGATAAAAAAATTTGAGGTGTCTTTGGTGAATAGGGAGTACATAACTTATTTGAAATATAAATATTTTATATCATACATTTTTACTGTCATTTTTGATCATTTTAATGCTAAAAAGGTATTCTTCTTTTCAAAAACATCTTTGACTCCAAACTTTTGAATGGTAGTGTCTATGTTCTTTAGAATAAAATGCACGGATAAATCAAGGACTGTAATTTATCAATACATATAGATTTCATGATGCAATTAACGCAGAATTATTGTGTTAAAAGTATTTTCTCTTGTTCTCTGTAGACTCTCAAACATCAGTACCTGGGCTATAGACGAGCCTTCCTCGATGACTCCTCTGACGTGTTCGAGTCGAAGCGTGTTGCCGGCAAGAAATGGCAGAGCTCTCCGCACGTCACCACAGGCCCCGCCCCCTTCGGCAGCGTTCCCAACGCAGCAGCCGTTGCCATGGCTGCCACTCTCACTCAGCAGCAGCAGCCGGCTCAAGGTCTGACCGCCTTCAAGTTCTAGACATCTTGACCTCTAGACTGATAGAATGACAAGGGAAGGGGTGAATAGAAAGATGAGGGAGGGGGGAAATGTCGGAGGAAGGCAGAGCAGACAAAAGAATTCAAGAATAAACCGTAAATTCAGTCAGTGCCATGTCTGTTTTTATTTTATATATTTTTAAACGGTCTCTCTTGGAGATATGGAGCAACAGGGTTCTTTTAACATACATCATGTGACTCTACATGTGCCAACTAGTGTTGTGAGAATTTAGATGCTGACTGTCTTGCCCACTGTTTTCTTTTAATCTCTTTTCCTCTTATCAAGAAAAAACTAAATGTAAACCAGTAGCATCAAATGCTATTAAGTTGTAACGATGGTTAAATGGGCACATTCCAAATCAAGCAAATCAAGGTTTAGAAGGTTTGCCATCTTTAGGTGGTATGTTTGTGTTTTGGAGGGACGAGTGGCACAGAAAGTCATCGGATTTGCTATCTAATATTCCAACAGCACTAATGTAGCCCCACTACACAAAGTAGCCAAACTCTTTGTAGAGTAGACTCACACCCGCTACACACGGATTGAAACGCTTTTATAATAATAATCAACTAAACCTATATTCCATTGATATTTTGAAGTGCCGACATACACTTTTCTGCCAACACAACAGCTGTGGCTGACGCTTTCTAAGCAATATGTTGTTTGTAGATGGCGATATACAGGTGTAATTCTGTTAAAAATGAACATGCTATGCAGGAAAGAGATAGTCGTACCTCAGGACAGGAACACATTTAGTTCTTTCCATATTCTCATTTGGTGGCATTCTACCGCTAACATGCATTTTGTTAGCTGCATACAAAACTCTTCTTGAATAATGTTCATAATAGTTTTAAAGGAAAGCTTTTTGCACGAGCTTCCACATCTCATCTGCGATCGATAAGTTTAAATACAGAAAACGTGCATCTTGATCTGTCAGACCAGACATAAGGTTCTTGTTTGGTTTAGTGATGATGTCAGGCTGTTTTATTCCCAAATATATACATTCGCTTTCTTTTTGTGGTTGTGGTGATTTTAATTAACTGGATTTCAGTGTGGTTTGCTTTGCATATGCATGTGTAGATATGTATGAAGGGAGTGTGTAAGCTACTGACTCGGAGGTACATTAATGTCATTTACTGTATTTCACTCGACAGCTCAGTGAATGACACAATTTGTGTTCGTATTTTATTCTTGATTGAAGTTTCCTTTGCTTTGGTGACACCCTCCACCCGCCTGTAACCATGGTTGCATTTGTGGTTCCCATGGAGACTTGCTGGCAATAATAGCAGGTTGGAGGTGTAAGAGAATAGTGTTGGATGTCACAGATCTGGGTTCTCTCAGTCTATAGAGAAGAATCAAGTTACAGACATTTTTGATTTGTGATATTACTAGAAATAAGGCGATTAAAAGGGCTTTATCAGTGTGATACATTAACTAAAATTATTTGACTGAAAACTTGACTGTTCCTCATTCACATTTTGTCAGTTTCCCAATATATCTATTTTTTTTTTTTTTTACAGTTATACAAATGTTTTGTTTCTTACAAGACGTTACCTTTGTGCCTAAGGATCTAGGCTGTTGTGGGTGATTTTGCATATTATATTAACTGTAAATATGTAGTGTGCTAAACCAATGGCATGGCTTATTTAGTTGCACAGTGTATATATACACACAGCACCAGTTGTGAGATAATTATTGGCATTTCCTTATAGAATCAGCCCAATCATAAATGGCTATAATAATAAGACAATGCAGTAAAGTCTGATAAAGATGAAAATCATACACAAACACTAGTTGTTTTTCAAACTGTAAAAAGTGATCAGTTGACTTGACTTAAAAAAGCAAGGAAACTAGTTACCTTAAAATCAAGTAAATAATCAACTTCATGAGTGATTAAGCAAACTAGCCTACGTTACAGTATGTGAACTTGACAATGTTTTCAATTACGCATGAGATTTGTTTGCAAAAACAATTTTCCTCACTTAGTTAAGTCAACTGATCACTTTACAGTGCATGGTCTCACTTTATTTAAGGGCTACAACGTTCAAGCCTTCAGTTTGAGTGAACTTGCTGCTTTATGGGACTGTTGAGGGTCCACAGTGAAGGATTGTGCCAAACTTCAGTATTCAGAACTGCCGTTTTTGTGATTCTTAGCCTTTTGGTAGCTCAAAGCTGCTATTTCATGCAATCCATCTTTCTCTACCATGGCTGTCATAACTTGAAGGTCTGAGTAATAGTAGAGGGCGCAATGCCTATACTAACACCGTTTCGAATAACTTTTCTTACTAAAGCAACACACTTTCTGCTTTGTGGGAAAGATGTGAGAATCAGATCAGATAGTCCGCCTATATGTCATCTACAGGCTATTGTGAATCTTACAGACTTTCTTTTGCTTTTAGTCGCCAATCTACTATACAAACAAATGATCTTAATGCATGCCATGGTTTTAAAAAACGCTTTTAGGAAGTTGTGGCTTTTGTGTGTTGGTACTTTATCAAAGCTCTTAAACAGGATGTCTGTTTATAGACATGTCTGAATCTCGGTATACGTTTCCATTCCTTGGAACAAATATGGGGCTTATTATTTTGGTTGTTTACAAATAGTATCATAGTGAATTATTTCTATAATCTAATTTATAATTTTTCCTTTATTTTTTTTGTTTTGATTATGCTTGTTGTTGCATATAAATTTGTGTGCCTTTTGGATACAGCATTTAGTCCTAACCATTGTTTGAAATGCATTTTTGGCACAGCATTTTTGGCTTTAATCGTTTTGAACAGTGTTAATGCCATAGCTACTACTAGGAATCAGTTTGTCCTCAATTGTTTGTCATGTTTAATGTAATTTGAATTGACAATAAATCAGTTTTTTTTATAAATAAAAAGCCCTTGTCTGTTTCTTTTTGACTGATAAATCATTGATATTTGTCAATGAATTGGATAAAAAGACTGCATTTGAGATGCTGATTTATCACATCTCTTAATTAAATATTGAATCAAATTTAAACCAGCTAAAAGGAAACGAGACAGGAGCACATTTTATGCATTAAGTAGCAGCAGGTTCAGCAGATGTAGTTTAGGAGTAATTTAGTTATTTAGTTAATCCATCAAAATAACACAAGTGTTGCTCCAAGGTAAGTAAAAACGAAACTAGAAGCGAATTAGTGCGTAAATTGAAAAAAAGATTTAAATTGCGACCTGTAGCGCCTGTTTTTTTTATATTGTACTTTGCGTTTGCTCCATCATAATGTGCAGTAATTCAGATGATGCTTTTGTGTAGCTCCTAATTGTTAATTAAAAACCACACTGTGCCACTTCCTTTCAATAAGGACTGTGTCCAAAAGATGCTTTCAAAGCATGTGCTTCTCTCACTAGGCTGTGATTACAATTTTTTTGCTCATTGATAATATTGATCTGATATATGAGGGTGCATGAGAGTAAGTTTCTCTGCTCTCTTTCTTTGTCCCAGGACCTCAGGCGCCCTTGGGGGCCAGTTTTGGTACTCCATTTTCCTCGGGTATTGGCACTAGCATGGGCTCATCAAGCCTCGGAGGTACTTCCTGTAATATACCTCTCCTCTCCCTTTCCATCTCTACACTCTTCAAGTCTTTCACTCTCATTCAGTCTTAAAGGGATAATTCACCTCAAAATGAAAATCCTTATTTATTCACCCTCATACTACACTGAATACAAATGTTTTTGAAAAAAAAAAAATTTGATATTTTGTGAAATCTTCATAAAATGACAGTTCATCATATTGAGCATTACTCCAAAATAATACAAAATACCAAAGCAACATAAATATGGTCCATGCACTGTGTTTAAGGTCCTTGCACTCAGTCCAAGATGCATTTTTTCGTATTCATCATTCGGTGGCTCATAATTGACAAAATGCCTGCTATGGATACGAAAAATGCGTCCAAATTTTTTTATGATGGACAAAATTTCGGAAGCAATGTGTAAACCTGACTGACACAACGTGAGGTGTTAATTTTTTTTTTTAAAGTGCAAAAAACTTTGGCCGACAATTTCTCACTCGGTTTGCAAGGACCTTAAGTCTTCTGAAGTTGTACAAGAACTTTGTGTAATCTCAAGAATTGCTGATTGGGTTATTATTGAGGCAATGCATGAGTCTGAATTATGAACAAATCAGTCTTTAGAGCTAGTTCTTTTAATGAGAGATGGTGTGTCCAGTTCACAAATTGTAGTAAACTATAAAATCACTTAAGGGAAAGATTGTTAAATTTTAGTCTTTTTCAAAACAACTTCTGAAATTGTTGATTATTTTAGTGCATAAGTCATTTAGACAATTCTTGAGATGCAAGCATGATATCTATAGTGTTTTAGTGCAAAAACGGGTTTTCATTTACTTTGAATAATAAAACAATGTTACCAAGTGGATAATTCCTTCAAGGATGTGGAACAAATTGGGACTCTAAGATGATTAGGTTATATATAGAAACTTGTATTTTTCACATTTCCTCCACCATGTTTTTCCGTCATGATTTTTTTTTTTTTTTCAAATATAACCCATCATTCATTCCTAGCCCCCATTCCCCTGCCCTATGACTGCGTGGTTATCTCTGGTGTATTTGTAGTCGTAACGCCTAAATGCCCCCCCTGTGTCTCTCGGCAGCGTTTGGTAGCGGCCCTGGGTTTGGGGGCGCAACAGGAGGTTTGTCGTTCGGGTTTTCCTCTAGCAAGCCATCTGGAGGGAGCCTGAGCGCAGGTGTGTTTGTTAGCACCCTCCTCCCTCTTCTCCGCTTTCATCAACACTAACCATTACTAACAGCTGCCCCTTAAATCTAATCTCCCCTTTCCCCCAGAATGCATTAACATCATGCTGCTTAAGGGCAAGCACTGCATATCAGAGAAACTGAAATGTGAAATTTGCATGGTTCATTTAACTGCTGTAATGTGGCTTACTTAAATGCTTGTCGTTAGCAGTAAACGTTGATCATTTTCACCGCTCTCATTTTAAACTCTATTTCTTTATCAGGGTTTGGAACATCTAACACCTCGGGCTTCAACTTCAGTAACCCAGGCATCAATGCGTCGGCTGGGTTGACCTTTGGCGTTTCCAACACACAAACTCCTGGATTTGGGACAGGTGGGCCACTGCTACAGCTTAAAAAACCACCAGCGGGAAACAAGAGGGGCAAGAGATAAAAGAGCAAGTTGTTGTGGGGTAAAGGGAAATGTCACGAGGTAAAGATGATGTGTCTCTCAGATCTTTATTTTTCTATATGCGTGTGCGCATACATGTTTTCTCTGTTGAATGCCATTAAAGGATTTGTTCAGCTCTCCCTTTTACTCTTGTGACTGTGCCGTGTTCTCGTTTACTGTTTTCCGATGAATTGCATTAGAGCTAACAGATGCACAAAACATCCGTGAAGGAATTTTGATGTAGATGCTCTTGGTATTGAAGATACTTTTGAACCAAGTTTACCTGTGTCCGTGGCTTTATTTTAAACCACATGCTGTGATTGTAAATGTCAGCCCATTCTATTAAGATGACCTATGTAATCGGTTTCCTGGTTATTTGTACCAAATAGATGTCAACCTGTATAAGAATGTTACGTTTGTATACCCCATTTTTGTTTTTGTCTTTGTTACCAAATAGTGAAACAAATTTCTATACTTAAGCAGACTTTGTGCAAACATGTATTTTTCGACAAGTTTGTGTTATTAAAAGAAGCTACAATTATATTGTTTTGAGTTTCTTTTTGTATGCATCAGAATTTTGTATCCAAGAATGTAAGCATATTATATATAGACCATTTCACAAGATGTAAACAACACTGGTCCAGAAGCACTTCCTGTCTCAGTTTGTAACTGTTTTCTTAATTTCACATGTAAAGAAAACATCTTAAAGATGTTTGTTTAACTTTTTGATTCAGTTTTAAATGTTCTGTAGGTTGTATTTTATCCCAGCATTTATGTAGTGTTAAAAAACTGAAACAGGAAGTGCTTCTGGACCAGTGTTGTTTACATCTTGTGAAATGGTCTATATATATATATATAATTACACATTTTGTTTAAGATATATAATGTAGTGTGAATGTATTCTTATTCAATTTACTAATAATTAAGTACATGTATATTTGAAAAGGCAATATTCCAGCTTCTGTTTTGACTGTCCTGGTTTAAACCTAGCTTAAATGCACACATACACGCAAAAACACCCTGTCCATGCCAGACTGGCGTGACATTTACAAAACATTACGTGTGATATAGAAATCTGAGGCTGAATCCGAAATCACCCCCATACCCTCAAATCGGGCGCTTTAGTAACGTTAACGTTAGTGGTGTCCGAAACCATAACGTTAGTTTAATCCCACATTGCACCACATTAAAGTGTGTACAGCTGATGTACACTCAACGGCTGTCCGAATTCGCTTACTCGTTGACTCCTTCAAGTGAACAATGTTAGTGGACTAACCTAGGGAATCGTGAATGAGGTTTGGAGTCTAATTTTGGATTCAGATAATAGTCGTGCGGATGTTGCTTGGTAAACTTCCCGGGCGTCGAGGTACGTAACCTAATTAATATTAATCAGCGAGCCATTTAATTCGCTAGGAGACTGGCACGCGCTTACCAACGTCTGCTTCTCATCCAATCAAATAGGTCTACTGGGTTAATTTCGTTCAACGTAATGAATATTCATAACTCAGTCGTTACCGTAGTACTGCAAATTAGAGGCTGTGCAAAGGCGGAGCCGAACCACCGAGGTTGGTTGGTGGGGCACGGACGGACGGACGGACGGACGGATAACATCCCTCCCTTTCCCGTCTTTTGTAGTCAAGGAAGAAGAAAGATGGCGCCTACACATGTACTGAGATGCTGCCAGAGGGGTCTGGCGTGGATACCGGTGATATTTATTGCCTTAGTTGTGTGCTGGTCGTATTACGCATACGTGGTGGAGCTGTGTATATGTAAGTGCGCTTTATTTTTCCCAACAGACGGGCACACGCCTACCGGAAGTCACTGAACTGAAACCTCAATGAATGTTTTGTTTACTGGCGTATTGACTTTAAACTGGAAGGAAAACAACAAGACCTATGGTTTTAATGTGTTTTTAGAGCATATACTGTGCGGTGTAGCATTCGGTAGTGTTTGTGGACACTAAGATGACCAAGTTACCTTATTGTTTAATTTACAGTTAATTTTAATGTAAGTTAAATAGCCAAACGCCATTAGTACAGCATATTTTTTCCCCAGTGTTACAGTTGGAAAACCATAAATATTTATTCACGGGCCCCTGTTTATTCAGTGTCCAGAGCAGACACCAGATTGTTGAGTTTCATAGGTAATGAAATAGTAGCACAAATTCTATTTTCAATATGGACAAGCTACTTATTATAAGTTTAAGCAGACATTTTCAGAAGTCAATCTGAGTCAATCAGAGTCAATCCTCAAGTTCACATGGCCAAGTGAAGGATGTCACAAATCCATATCTCGACAATTTTCATAGAAGCAGAAGTTTGATTGAGAAGGCAGATGTAACATGACATGAGTCACAATTCTGCTAAACAGTCTCTTTCTGTCTGTTTTTATTTTCTCTGCAGTAACTATTCCCAGCACGGGCGAAAAATGTGAGTAAAACTTTTACTCGAGGAATAATGTACAATCATGATGTTTCATCCCTTTTAAAGGAGTAGTTCACTTTTAAAAAAAACTTTTGCTGATAATTTACTCACCCCCATGTCATCCAAGATGTCCATGTCATTCTTTCTTCAGTCGAAAAGAAATTAAGGTTTTTGATGAAAACATTCCAGCATTTTTCTCCATATAATGCACTTTATTGGTAACCAAACGGTTCATGGTCCAAAAGACAGTTTCAGTGCAAACTGCAAACTTTTCAAAAGGCTTTAAACGATTCCAGACGATGGGTCATATAAAGCTAAACGATCGCTCGCTTAAAAAAAATGACAAAGTTTAAGTTTTATAAGCTGAAATGGTCGCCTTTCTCTGTTCTGTGATGAGCGTTCGTGACTCCTGTTCGAACTCGTTCATCAAAATGAACGAATATTTTTCTCAATTCAATGAGTCAATTCGTTCATTTCGTTCGTTGAATGAACCAAATGACAAGAAAAAAGATTTGTTCATTTTGATAAACGAGTTCGAACAGGAGAGTCACGAACGCGCATCACAGAACAGAGCAAGGTGACCATTTGAGCTTATAAAACTTAATCTTTGTTATTTATTTATTAAATGAGCAATCGTTTCGCTCGATAAGACCCTTATTCATCGCCTGGAATCGTTTAAAGCCCTTTGAACAGTTTGCACTGAAACTGTCTTTTGGACCTTGAACCATTTGGTTGCAATTGAAGTCCATAATATGGAGAAAAATCCTGGAATGTTTTCATCAAAAACCTTAATTTCTTTTTGACTGAAGAAAGAAAGACATGGACATCTTGAATGACATGGGGTTGAGTAAATCAGAATGTATTAAAAAGAGCCTGGTAAAAATCTTCTTAAATTCACACACCAATAAACTATTTATACTATTTACTATCTATGTATGTATGTTTATAAAAGTACAAAGCCCAGTTGTCAGGCTATTATGGCTTCATTCAGTCCATGCTTGTGCTGACTGCGGGCCCTTCAGCAAAGTCAGACTGCATTAGTAATCACAAACGCCTTTAAAGTGACTGATTTATACTCCGACTGTTTCTGGCAGGCTTTTCTGCAGGCTCATGCAGTCTTCTTAATAACTGTATACTGTTTGTTCCTTTCAGTAATCTACCTGGTTGTGTTTCACCTGTCATTCGTCATGTTTGTGTGGTCGTACTGGAAAACCATCTTTACAAGACCAGCAAACCCTTCCAAAGAGGTACAAACAGTTGTGTATTTGTTTTGAACCATCAGTCCATGGTAATGTGCCACATGTTAACATCATGTTAATGTTAGTTCAGGGATTATAAATAAATGCACAAAATATCTATTTGTTTCTATGGAGTGTGCTTTTTATGTATCATTTTTTACACAGTTGTTGTTCAAAATGGAATATGCTGCTGATATATCACACAATGAGCTGATTGTATTGTATTGTGTCTTAGTTCTGTCTACCTAAATCTGAGAAGGAACAGTATGAGAAGGAACAGCGTCCAGAAACTCAACAGGAGATACTGAAGAGAGTGGCCACTAGCCTGCCCCTCTACACCCGCACCGGGGCAGGAGGTTAGTGGATAGTAGACTGACTTTACACCCTCAAACACATGACCCACTACTTCAAGGGCATGAGTACTAGATTTTGTCAAACACAGGCTTAGCCTCTTAGTCTTTTTTTTTTTTTTTTTTTTGAGTGAAACTTTAATTATGTATTTGTCAACAATGGTTAATTTTAAACTATCTGCACAAACAGCATGTGTAAGTTTTTAGTTTAGCTGCCAATCAATTTTATTTAGCCATTCAGGATTACCACCCTAGTTAAGTGTAAATAATCTGTATTTAATTCTGGAACTCTTTAAAGTTTTACCAGGAATTTATTTTCTTTAATTACTGTCAAATTTCAAATTGAATTGTCTGGTTTTACTTTATTACTTTATTGTAAACTTGTCTTTCTGTCCGTCTGTCTATCTGTCCGTTCTCATAACTGATTATTCTCGCAGTTAATTTCTGTAGAAATACAATAAGAAACTGAAAAAAAATACCACAAAACCCCAAAATTCCATAATTATCATACTTTTTATATAATGTAATTTTATGTAATTTTTTTATTATGTTTAAATTATTTGGGCTATTATCATTTTATTTCAGTACTGTACAGCCATAATAGATTGTTATGAGAAGTTCTTCAGAAAAAATCTTGAAGCTTCACACACTGCTGATTCATGCTGATGTCAATACAGTTAATAAAGTGGCAATCTTCTAATTTTTCACTACATTTTATCATATTTGTGCCGGGTTGTTTGTTGGTTGTTGGCTGGCTCACTTCTTTGGTGACTCTGAGTCTATCTTTTAATGTTTGTCTATTTATTGTTTATTACCGTATAATCTATTCATTATTGTTATTTTACATATTCATTATTATTAATAATTAATTTTTACCTTTGTTATTTTGCCATAAAAAACTGAAACCGGTATGATTTTTTTTTTTTTTTTTTTCCCTCCTCTTCTTGTAGCTATCCGGTACTGTGACCGCTGCCAGGTCATCAAGCCAGACAGATGTCATCATTGTTCTGCATGTGACATGTGAGTTACTGTAGTCCCTCATGGTCAGTTGAGGGCATTTCGTTTCATTAGTTTCAATTTGTGTCGTTTTAGCGACTTCTTTCTTCTAAATGCTTTTTCTTGTTTCTGAAAGGTGTGTACTAAAGATGGATCATCACTGTCCATGGTGAGTGAGATGCAAGTTGCTGACACTGAAATTTTATATAATAGCTAACATGTCTCTTTCCCTCCATTATCCACAGGGTAAATAACTGTGTGGGTTTCTCCAACTACAAGTTCTTCATCCTGTTCCTGACCTATTCGCTTGTTTACTGCTTATTCATCGCAGCCTCTGTCCTCCAATACTTCATAAAATTCTGGACAGTGAGTAGATCCCTCACCTTTCATCATACTCATTCATGTACCTTTCTTCCTTGTACGTAAATGTCTTGATTGTCATATGTGGGTCATCATGTGTGGATAGATATGTGATCTCGGCGGTTTCCTCCATGTGCTTTGTTTCCCATCTACCAACCTTCTCCACTCTGTCACCCTCATACAACTGTTGTGCTGTCCTTTCCATTTCATCTGCTTGTTTTACTTGCTAATATTTAAAAGAAATTAATACTTATCTTAAGCAAAGATGCTTTAAATTGATCAAAAGTGACATTAAAGACATTTAAAATGTCACAAAAGATTTCTATTTGAAATAAATGTTGGTCTTTTGGACTATCTGTTCATCAAAATCCTAAAAATAATTGATCACTGTTTCCACAGAAATATTAAGCAGCAGTTTTCAACATTTTATAAATAAGAAATGTTTCTTGAGCAGCAAATCAGCATATTAGAATGATTTCTGAAGGATCATGTGACACTGAAGACAGGAGTAATGATGCTGAAAATTCAGTTATTCGATCTTGTAATAAAATTTCACAATATTTCTGTATTTAAGTAAATGCAGCCTTGTTGAGAATAACTTATAAACATTAAAAAAAATCATACTAATGTCAAACTTTTGAACAGTAGTCCATATGTTTGGACAAGCACTTGTTCGCTGCTTTAAACCCTTCTTCTCGTCAGCTTTTGCTCTCCTGCTGTGTTCTTCCTGTGTCTAACAGTCTGTCTCTGTTTGCAATAAGCTTTGCCGGAGGAAATCGGCAGAGAATTGTCCAAAGGTAATCCCTCACAGTGTTTAGTAAACGTGTCATTGAGTTACGTTGACTGTTTTTTTGTCGTTTTATCCCTGTGACCCTAACGTGCCCGTCAGGTTGTGTCGGAGTGACATGTTGCCCATGTCTTGCTCATTGTTGATCTTTGTCTCACAGCTCTCCTTTCTCTCTTCCCCCCTCTCTCAGAATGACCTCCCAGATTCTCACGCCAAATTCCATGTCTTGTTTCTCTTTTTTGTGGCGGCCATGTTCTGCATCAGCATTCTTTCACTCTTCACTTACCACTTGTGGCTTGTGGGAAAAAACAGGTCCACCATAGGTAACACACCTGACCATACTCACTTCATGTACTGTGTAGATAGATTCACGTTTCTAACAAAGCTGTCATGTCTGTAGACAATTTGCTCACTGTAGTTACCATAGCAACAACAGCAGGTCTGCTGTGCACAAGCAAAACCTTGTTCAGATTTATTTCGGTGAAATGGACCTTCAAATTTCCATGTTGACCAAATCAATCAAGCAGTCTTTGAAGCAATTTCCTGCTTGTTTTCCCATCAGCCCCTGTAATTTACAGCATAAATCCAGGTGGATGCTGCACACTGGTGGTGGTTGAGGAGATTCCCCTCTCTATGTAAAGCGCTTTGAGTGTCGAGAAAAGCGCTATATAAATGTAATAAATTATTATTATAATTATTATTAAGTCAGCTTCAGTCACAAGATCTCAATGATTTCATGTTGTGGTTTTAATGCATTTACTCTGCGTTCAAAAGTTTGGAATCGGTAAGATATTTTTTTTTAAAGGTTTTTGAAAGAAGTGTCATATGTTAACCAAGGCTGCATTTATTTGATCAAAAATACATTAAGTAGTATTGTGAAATGTTATTACAATTTAATACAACTGTTTTCTAATTTAATATATTTTAAAATATGTATACAAAGCTGAATTTTCAGCATCATTCCTTCAGTTTTCAGTGTCACATGATCTAATATGATGATTTGGTTCTTACTATCTTATCATTAGTGTTGAAAACAGTCATGCTGCCTTTTCGGTGAAAACTGTGATACATTTTATTCAGGATTCTTTGATGAATAGAAAGTTAAGGAAAAGCCTTTATTTGAAATTTAACATTTTACCATCACATTTGTTGCATCCTTGCTAAATGAAAGTAGTAATTTCTTCTTCTTCTTTTTTTTTAATGATATTTTAAACCTTTTTTGGATGTTTTTTTTATGTTCAGAAGCGTTCAGAGCCCCGGTCTTCAGAAGCGGCCCTGATAAAAGTGGATTTTCTCTTGGCTTCAGCAAGAACATTGCTCAGGTGTTTGGGGACCAGAAGAAGTACTGGCTACTTCCTGTCTTTACCAGGTGAATTTGAATATTAATGTTTTTTTGTGCTGCTTGCTAAGGCAATATTTTGGCCCATACATACTGTTCATGGTTTTGAAAAGCACCCTAAGTATTACATTTCTGTGCTTTCTGTTTTTCTTTTACACTTGGGTACAGTACAGTGCTACCACATAACAACACACTACTAACCACTCTCAATACATTAGTAACCACATAGCGTTGCCCTGGTAACCACTTACAACACCTTAGCGTCATACACTACTATTGAATAGATTGGGGTCAGTGATTTGTTTGTTTGTTTGTTGTTGTTTTTTCTTTTAAAAGTACATTTATTCACCAATGACATATTAAACTGATTTAAAGTGAGAGTAAAAACAATGACTAAAGAGAGTATGTTCCAAAAGATTTCTATTTCAAGTAAATGCTGTTCTTTTGAACTTTATTTTCATCAAAGAATCCTAAATAAAATATGATTCACTGTGTCCACAATATATTCAGCAGCACAGCTGTTTTGAACATTAATAATAAGAATTTTTTTCTTGAGCACCAAATCAGCATATTAGAATGATTTCTGAAGGATAATGTGACACTGAAGACTGGAGTAATGATGCTGAAAATAAATTACATTCAAATAGAACATTTTTATTTTAAATTGCCATAATATTTCACAATATTGCAATTTTTACTGTATTTTTTTTTTTATCAAAATGCAGCCTTGGTGAGCATAAGACTTCTTTCAAAAAACTTCTTACCAAAGTGTCCTTAAAATCTAGTTAAATATTGCAATTTTTGACCTTTAGAAATTAGATAAAGTATGTTTTTCTTCTTTTATAGTCAAGGAGACGGCCTTTCTTTTCCGACGCGGTTGGTCACTGTTGATCCAGAGCAGCCGACTGAATGTCCCCAGCCTGGCGTGTTGGATAAAGGGTGAGGTGCCGTTTCCTCTCTCACCATTGAGTGGCAGTGTTTGGGGAAAACCAACCAAAAAGAGATGAATACAATAGCGGTAACTCTGTGTGGTTCATTCCCACAGTACTGTAGAAGGACCTGCTGAGCAAACCAGCCCTCTCAGCGACTCCCAAAACCGTCTGTTAGGCAACGATTACCACGGTGAAGAAGATCACAAAGAGATAGATGTCTTAAAGTCTGGTACGTTTCTTTTCTTTCTTTTTTTTTCGTCTTTTTTTTTTTTGCTCCATTCTAGCAGGCTGAAGTGGAAAAATTGTTGAGAATATTCTTCATCTTGCCTTTCAGATGAAAGTGAAGCCATCACTATCTCTATTGAGAGCGAGTCATAGCTAGGTAAGGTTATTTCACAATACTACATTTTAAAAGTTTAGTGTCAAGGCCCGTTTTAACTAAGATGTAGGTGTGAGTGCTAATATAGATATCTTTATAGTTATCATTCTTGGTGCAAACAGGCCTTTAGTAAAAATAAATAAATAAATACTTTTATTCAATGTGTATGCATCAAATTGATCAAAAGTAAATACTTTTAATAATTGAATGTTATTTCCCTATCACAGTTTTCACAACAATTGATAATAATAAGAAATGTGACTTGATTTCTGAAGGATCATGTGACACTGAAGACTAAAGTAATGATACTTTGTCATCACAGGAATAAATTTAATTTGAAAATATATTACAATAGAAACCGATTGTAATAATATTTCACAATATTACGTTTTTTACTGTAATCAAATAAATGTAGCCTTGTTGAGCATAACTGATGTCATATCCTTTCTCTAGGACTGAAGCTGGTGAGGGGTGAGTCCTCAGCAGTTTCGTGCCTTTGACTCCCAGTACTGTTGAGGAGAATCACCGCCATCAAAGCTGATGCCTTAAACAGCGCTTTTTCTCGGAAAGCTCCTAAACACTTTCCATTTCCCACCGCTTACGGAGCATCCCAAATCTGTGCTGTAAATCATGTCTATAAAATGACTCCCATTCCCCGTTCAACTATAGTAGCTGCACTCTTTTAACAAAGATTTGCACGCATGTCTTTAAGCATCCATCGTTTTTTGCACAGGAAACTGTTTTGTTGCTCATAAGACATGCTTATTTCACTTGTGAGTTGATACAGATGAGACAGATTTTTGAAACTGTTCCCCAAGTGTTTACCAGGAAATGCACCACATCTGGTACCAACTGCTGTTTAAGTGAAGGGAAAGTGGAAAAACTTTTTTTCTTCTGGATCCGTACCAAGTGAACGGTCTGACTGAGCTCATCTGGAATCCCTTGTGCCACAGAGTTAATGGATGCGATGGCTCATTCGCACTTTTCAATTCATTACTAAAGAGTTTTGTTGTTTTTGGAATATACTTTTTTTTTTTAACTTCATTGACATTCGTCTATAAGATATGAACACACACATGTTCACAAAGTGCGACAGAGTGTGACCAGGCAGAGGACGCCTGCAAAAGACCCTTTTTGTGTATTCTTAAGCTGCTCCACTTGTATTGTGACTATTATTTTCTTTTGCCAGTCTTGAGATGATTCTGGTGTGAAATGCTGTGTACACGTCGGCCACTTTACGTATGCCAAATAAAGGGCTTATTACCAGAGCTCTGAACTCTACAGGAGTGTTTACAAAATGTCAGTAATACCTCTCTGCTCTTGCAGTGTAGCCAGTGTCACTTTTGGAAACCAAATGAAAATCGTTGTAGGTTCCTCCTGCAGTATCAGACCTGGCCAGCAGGCGGCATTTACACTGCTTGATGTTGTATTGCGCGGTCAGTGGTCTTTGGTATTGGATCACCAGATTTTTGTTCTCAATCCTCGATTAAAGGGTTAGTTCACCCAAAAAAGAAAATTCTGTCATTAATTATTCACCCTAATGTCGTTCCAAAACCGTTAGACCTTTGTTGATCATCGGAACGCAAATTAAAGGAGTAGTTCCCTTTAAAAAAAAACTTTTGCTGATAAATGACTTTCATCCAAGATATCCATGTCATTCTTTCTTCAGTCGAAAAGAAATTAAGGTTTTTGATGAAAACATTCCAGGATTTTTCTCCATATAATGAACTTCAATGGGAACCAAAAGGTTCAAGGTCCAAAAGACAGTTTCAGTGCGAACTGCAAACTTTTCAAAGGGCTTTAAACGATTTCAGACAATGAATAAGGGTCTTATCAATCGAAACGATCGCTCACTTAAAAAAAAAAATTAACAATGATTACGTTTTTTAAGGTCAAATGGTCGTCTTGCTCTGGTAGGGTTAGGGTTAGGGTGTGATGCGCGTTTGTGACTCTCCTATTCGAACTTGTTCATCAAAATGAACAAATCTTTTCCTGAGTCAACTCCTACATTTCGTTCGTTGAATGAACCAAATGACACGGAAAAAAGAGTTGTTCATTTTGATAAATGAGTTCAAACAGGAGAGTCACAAATGCACCCTACCAGAGCAAGGCGACCATTTAATTAATGACAGAAATAAAATTTTTGTGTGAACTAACCCTTTAAATTATGTTTTTACCTTTTTTCTTTTCTTATATTTTATACATAAGCTTTGTGAATAGCTCTTCTTCAGATTTAAAATGCAAATGTTTTTAGCCATTTTTGCAAAGCGGTAAAAGTGTAACATTCTTTTTCTTTATTTATATTTGTCGCAAGTTAGCATTTGTTAACTTTGGTCCAGCGTGGAATAATAATTGTGCCCCGTCAGCCGTGACTGTAGCGTGAGCTAACGTGAAACTGATGTTTGGAAATTCAGATGTTTTATGTATCGCAGTATTGCTTCATTTGTGTTCTGACGTATGTAAAGAAATGACAAATCAAGAGATTCATGCGAACATGCATTAGAGTGCCACTGTTCTGGAGTGTTTGTTGTTAATGAGGCTGAAGCAAGTAAATAAACCAGTAAAAAGGGATTTTATACGCCCACAGCATTTATGAAAAGATGTACTGTCTCAAATCTGGAATGGCTTCTTCTAAGTATTACCAGATGAAGGGTTTTGTTTTTGAAGAGATATTTGACTGTTTATGTGCTGTGAAAATCTAAGTTTGTCATCACTTTTACCATCAGTGACCACACATTGAAGATTGCTACTGGTTATAAAGTAATGTTTTATGTAAAATAAATGGTGTAGCTGTTTTGTGGTGTTAAGGAATGCGTATAGTGGTACAGAATGGGTTTAGAGATTGTTTTTGTCTTTTAAACAGCTTTCTTATAGGTATGAATTACACAGCCTTGATGAAATTAAAAAAGATGTTTTTTATGGTGTATCTCAGTTCTGTTTCAAAGCATGGCCCTAAAAACTTTTTTTTTTTTTTTTTACATATTGTCTTTTATTGCATTTTTATACTTTATTAATAAGTTAAAAGTAAACATGAAGCCATAATGAAATTAATGGTGCTTCAGTGCATGGCAAACACAGCTACATATTTGATTTACTGATGTGAAAGTCTGGATTACATGTTTTAAAATGCATATGGTACAGATAATGTAAAAAGAAATACATATTTTTTAATTTTGTGTACAAAGTGCATACTTATCTGTAAGAAGTAACAATAAATGTCAATTTCTTAAAAAAAAAAAAAAAGAAAGAAAACTAGTTTTGTGTTTGTGCAACATTTATACTTTACAGGTTTGATTTGAGGTTCGTAGAAACATGCCATTAATCTGATAAATTAAATGATGGACGTTTATGAGATGTCCTCATTAATAATCAAACGTGTGTGTTCGTTTCAAGGGCTGTTCTTTACCCTGAACTCTGTCCAGCTCATTAGCACTGAGGTCATTCAACTCTTGCAAGCCACAAGTTCAGCATGTTAAACATACTATTCTCACACTCCTTTTGAGTTTAACCATCTTTGTAAAAATGTGTACGTATTGTCAATCATAAGTGAACTTTGGTCTGTCTGATCTTGTAACATAAACCCTCCCTGTTACTGTTTACGCTTGTATAACAAACGTTCTCAAGCCTCAGTTTTGTTTCGCTTACATGGTGGGAGAACATCTATCTATCTATCTATCTATCTATCTATCCATCCATCCATCCATCCATCCATCCATCCATCCATCCATCCATCCATCCATCCATCCATCCATCCATCCATCCATCTATCTATCTATCTATCTATCTATCTATCTATCTATCTATCTGTCTGTCTGTCTGTCTGTCTGTCTGTCTGTCTGTCTATCGTCTATTCTTAGAACTGAGTACTATGCAAGTAATTTTACTTAAGTGACAACAAAATAGATTAAATGAGAAGTTCCTCAGCAGTGTGTAAAGCTCTTTTTCTGTCATTTGTTTCCTTTTTCTGATGTCAGTAAGGAGTGACTCATTTTAACATTATTGCCAACTCTAGCTATACTATAGCCCAGTGTTTCCCAACCCTGTTCCTGGCGGCACACCAACACTGCGTGTATTCTGTCAAACACACCTGATTCAACCCATCAGCTCATAATCAGGTGGGTTAATGAGCTGATGGGTTGAATCGGGTGTGTTTGATTAGGGAGACAAAGAAAACACGCAGTGTTGGTGTGCCGCCAGGAACAGGGTAGGGAAATACTGCTATAGCCTACTCTAGTTTTTTTTTTTTAAGTGAATTAAGTGCTTATCCGTTACATTTCCCGCATTTTTTGTACTCTAGCTCAATTTCTCCGCATATCATAAAATCCTGCAGAAGCCACTCAGTGTGTGTGCTTGTGTGACACTATTGCGCAGGCGCAGTGTAGTCGGATGAAAGAGTCGTATTTTCATTGGTCAGTGATCCGTCATTATTTACCCCGTGTGTGGGCGGCCCTTTAACAAGTGTTGGGATTCCTCTACACACAATCTACAGAACTGCTTTCTCCTCAGTTTATTGGTTTCACGCATGCTGAAACCAACAGGTGTTTAGGGCAGTGAGGTTTGCACGGATTACAGTTTGCACTGGCTATATGAACAAACGGTGACTGAAGATGTCAAATGTAACACTTTTTGATCCAAGATGCAGACAAGATGCTCCGTTCTCTATCGATGTTATTATGCGTGAGTATTTAATGAGTTGCTTTTCCTTAACGTTGCTCCCTGATGTTTATTTCCTTAACACGAAATGTGTTTTAGGACAGCTGTCAAATATAAAGTTGCTTTCACTGGATATTTTTGTTGTTGATAGTGTAGATAGCAAAGATATGAACTATTTGACGTAATTGACCCCCCCCCCCCCCCCATTATCATTATTTTTTATTAAAAAAAATACATACATTTATATTTAAGTAACTCTAGCAAATAACTCCTATTGTACGTTGGACATTCTAGTCTCCAAATTGGCATAAATTACTGTGGTCAAATTTGTATCTTTTTCCTGAACCTGGAATATTTTTACATTTGAATATTGTGAGATAATCAACACTACTGTGATAGTACAACAATGTAGCCTATAATCAACCATACGACTAGATCTGTAATATTATTTTTGATGTTCGACATGTTTGATGTTTTCATATTATTTATGATGTTCTACAACAAAATTAAGTTATTTAAAATTAAATTTTGTTCATTATTTACAGTTACATTTGACATTTGATGGCTACACCCATAATTATTCAGATACAAGTGTCGATTAATAAATGGATGGCATGCTGCATTTTTTTTATATGGTTGTAAAAAAAAAAAAATGCCCCTGAAAACCACAAGTTAATATCTTACACTGCTTCCCACTCATTGTTGATAAGAAGTGATTATCCTGTGGTTCAGTGCACCTGAGTTTGTACACATGGTGTGATAATGTTGAATGGCACTGGTTCTTTCCAGGTGTCACCCTCAGCTACAGTTGACTATACGTGTGTCAAACTCGCATACTTGTTTTAATAGTTCTCATCTTAAATTACTTAAACTTGCAATTGTGGGAAGGTCTCTGGAGTAACAGCAGTGATAGTTCATCTGAGGACGAATCAACTCTTCCAAGTAGTGTACATTCACAATTGTTAGGCAGATGTTTGACAGATGTGCTCTTGTTGAAATGACTTACAGGAAAGTGCATAATGCTTTAGGTGTTTGGCAATGTTAAAGTTAGGTAATTAAACATCACATCAGTGTACCTAATAAAAATGATGAGACTCCTGGTTTGTTTAAAAAATTCTTTAAATTCTCAAGAAAACCCAGATTTCTCCAGTGTACTTCATTCTGATTGAAAACACATGGATAGTTAGGAAGTGATTTATAAGGTTTCAAAAGGATAGTGGTTTTAAAAGAGTTTGCAAAGTTTTTAAATTGTTTACCTCAAAGTCTGTTTTCCTTTTACTCCAGGCGACATGCCTTTAACTTATTATTGTATTGCTTTAATAGCAATAGATGAAATAGTCAGATGAAATAGTCAGTTAAAGACAACTGGTAAAGTGGGACAACT
Source organism: Pimephales promelas (assembly GCF_016745375.1). Next base: position 2,549,738 of record NW_024121299.1, on the reverse strand, counting down.
AAACTTAATCTTATCATTATATGTATATTTTTCCACTTTTAAACAATACGCATCAAGTACTGCTGTCAAATTGATTAATTCCATCACACATAAAAGTTTGTTTATATATATATATATATATATATATATATATATATATATATATGGATGTGTGTGTGATTTTATATATATATATATATATATATATATATATATAAAATCACACACACATTATATATTTACAAACTTTTAATCACGATAAATTAATACATTTGACAACACTTCTATTTATATAATATTATAGTATGTATCAATATTTAGAATTAGTTTTTACTTTTGTTTAATTTTCATTTTAGTTTAAGTTTTAAAGGGATTTCACCCAAAAATGAAAATTGTCATCACTTACTCCCTCAAATTGTTCCAAACCTGTATGAGTTTATTTCTTTTGTTGAACACAAAATAAGATATTTTAAGGAGTATTACAGGTAGTAAGTAACCAGACCGAAAACTATAGAAATCAATGGCTACTGTCAACTGTCTGGTTTTCAAGTTTCCAACATTGGTGAACTATCCCTTTAACAATTTTGTTTTGGTAATTTTTATTAGTTTTAGTAATTTTATACTACAACTTAAGTTTTTCATCTAATACTTAGATTCCACCAAAACCTACAAATAGCCAATAACAAACAATCGTTAAGTGTACCTAAATGATTCCCATATGTTAGATATGGAAGCCTTATATTTCGCTTAAAAATAAACAATAAAAAAAAGTTAGATATAAATTCGCAAATACAAGAAATGAGGTGTATTGTGTTTATTATTAATATTACTTTCCAAACCTTTGGACCAAACCATGTTTGTTCTTGTGTTTCTCAGAGTTGGACATCTTTGGCATAGTCCTCTTCTCTGTGCTGACTTTAATGGCCACGGTGTCTATGCTGGTTTTCATTGAAGAATGCATCTACATCTATAAGAAAGTACCGCCAAATAAGAAAAGCATAATCATCTGGGTAACCGGAGCAGCACCAGTGAGTTCTATCAATCAATCAATCAATCAATCAATTGTCCTATAGGTTATGTCCCTCCCTGTCCTCTAGTGTTTTTTGTCAACTTATGAGTTGACATGTTAGTTCTTATTAGGTAAGTTTAAAAGAACAAAAAAACATTAGGGAGGGACATAACCGATGTAACCTGGGTGGGTTATAGATAAAACTCATATGTTAGTTGTCAACTTATGAGTTTTATCTGTAACCCACACAGATGGAAACTGAGGCAATGGTTATTCATTTATAGTGCGTGAATGCCTGGACGAGTGATTATGAGTCTTAAGTTCATCTTGGCTTCTGATGCATTATGTTTATCACTCTCGTCTTCAGGTTATTGCTACCATGTCTTGTTTGGGCATGTGGGTTCCAAAGGCCACGATGTTCACTGACATGACATCAGCCACGTGAGTTCACCATTAGTGCTCTACTTTTGTCCAGTGTAGTAACTGTGATTCTGCAAACCAAAGTACTTACTGTCCCACCAGATATATTGTATAGCGTATGGAACTTTGAATTGGATTTGTGGGCGTGTGCAAGTGAGACACACAAAAGCAGCAAGTTCTAACATTAACGTATCTGTGACTCAATTGACAGATACTTTGCAGTTGTGGTCTTCAAGTTCCTGATTCTCATGATTGAAGAGGTCGGAGGGGATGATGCTTTTCTCAGGCGCTGTGAGAAACAGTCGTTCAAGATCAGCACAGGACCTTGCTGCTGCTGCTGCCCATGCCTGCCTAATGTCCCCATCACACGGTAATCAAACCTTAAAGTGTGCTTGCCGTCAGACCCAAGAGGATTTTACCTGTGCAAAAATCGCTACCACAATGCAATGCTGTTGGGGGTGGTTGCTAGGGTGTTGCTAAGGCATTTTAAGTGTTCTAGGGCTGCATTGCTGTGCAGTTGCAAGGGTGTTTTGGGTGGTTGCTACTAGGTGATCGTTTATTGGCCCTAATCAAAATAGCCAATCCTATGACGATGAAATCTTAAAAACTCCATGGTCGTTTTTTCATAATGAATATATTTGATCAGGTAGAAACTGATTTAAAACTAATGGTTTTGGACAAATCTTTAGTAATTTTGTTGGGTTTTTATCATATAGTTTGTATTGAAAAAAAATTCAGTTTTACTTCATTGTAGTACAAAATTAGAACACCTCTTATAATTTGTTAAATTCTTAGTAGCCTGTATAGAAATAAATGAATCGCTCATATTAACGGAATTGCACCTCTATCTTACTAACAAACATTGAAATTGGCATCTGAAATTTTGGCCAGTTTGCCATCAATTGACCATATCTTGCACTTGCATAGCAGTGCACCTCTGGCCATTCAACTCTTCTGCAAATATGAGGTCTTTATCATGCTTAGTGCATAACTTAAAATGTGCACCTCTGGGCCATTGCACCCTTTGCTATCTGGAAGAAAGGAGTAGTTTGTGGCGCCTGGAACCATTAGGTTCACGCTATATCAGTGTTACAGTATGTAAGACGTCCATTATCAAACTCGATGTAAACTTTAGGAAATACCTGTGGGTGGGATCATGTGAGCTGGAATATTAAATTTAAAAGATGATTATTTAATTTTTTTCAAACTGTGCCTTGATTTTTCAGACGATCTCTTTTTATATTGAAACTGGGGTCCTACCAGTTTGCGCTCATGAAGTTAGTCTTCACCATCCTCTCTATAGTCCTTTGGACGAATGGCAACTTTAATTTATCTGATGTAAGTATAGACTGTGCTGTGAAAGTCATTTAATAGCTAATTTTATTAATGAACTTGCTGAGTGTCTCTTTCTCTGGTCTGTAGGTTTCGGCCAGTGGAGGTGCCATATGGATAAACTCATTTGTAGGCGTTCTCACCATTATTGCCCTTTGGCCTGTTGCAATCATGTTCATGCATGTGCGAGAGGCTTTACGCACCCTAAAAATTATCCCTAAATATGCCATGTATCAGGTATGTGTGTGTTTTGTACTTATTCCTTATATTTTAGAACATCATTGATATTGCATTGCTAGAATTACACATTAAACATTAAATACTGTTTTGTCGCCGTTTCGTTTTTATGACAGTTACCTTTGAAGTGTTTATATTTCAAAAAATGAATTGGAGTAGATGCATAATTATGTAATTATAAAGTAAGTATTATTTATTATTATAAAAACTTTTAGGTGTTTGCATAGATTGTACCGTTTGAATAGATCAGTAAATTTTAACTGTCAATATTTGTAATGTTGTACCTGACTCCATGTATAGTTTATATTAGTTGATTTTTTTTTTTCTTGAGAAAATTGGTCATGTATTGTACCTGATATATGTCTAAGTAAATCTTATAGAATTGCAAACTTGTGAATCGAATCGTAAGATTTGTGTCAGTACCCAGCCCTAGAATGAATGATTCATCAATTATATCTGCCCATAGTTGGTGCTTATTCTTAGCCAGCTGCAAACTGCCATCATTAACATACTGGCAATGAACGGGACTATTGCCTGCGCACCACCCTACACCTCCCAGACCCGTGGATACTGTGAGTACCACCGTGTTGCAGAACAAAACACAACAATCACAACAAACACAACAAATTGTCATAGAGCACAGGACTTAGTTCATCCCAAAATTAAATTAAATTAAAGGGGTTGTTCATCCCAAAAATAAAATTTAGGGCTGTCAAACGATTAATCGCGATTAATCGCATCCAAAATAAACAACACACATGCATTTATATATAAAATATTTATATTTATATAATATAAATTATATATAAATCTATATACAGTATATACATGAAAATATTTCTTAAATATATACAAGCATGTGTGTGTATTTATATATATATAAAATAATTATACAGTGCACCCACATATATTATGTAAACGCAAACTTTTATTTTGGATGCGATTAATCGCGATTAATCATTTGACAGCCCTATTAAAATTCTGTCATGTCAAACCTGTGAGTTTCTTGAAATGCAAAAAAGTTGGGATGCATGATATATCGGCCAGCATATCGATATCGGCCGATATATGTTCATTTTTAATGTTATCGTTTTCGGCCTGGTAAGAAAACGTGGCCGATATGTTAAAGCCGATAAACATATTATTCCGATAAATGTATTATTCCCTTCAGCTGAGACACTTGTTGAGCACTGAAATAGGATTGAAATCTCTTCAAAAAATTAAAATACGGTTCGGTACATAATTTGCAGCGCATATCTGTCATATCGGCTATATAACACTATAATGAGAACATTATTATAATTGTGCGCTTGGGACATGGATTTAATTGTGAGGCTTTTGTTTTTGTAATCAGGCTCTAAAATTAGATACATATTTGAATTTGAGTTTATCGGCCGATATATCGGTTGTCGGCTTTCAAATATAAAGAATTATCGGTATCGGCCAAAATTTTCATATCGGTGCATCCCTAGCAAAAAGAGACGTTTAATGAGCTGCTCTCTTAATGAAAATGGATGGGAGCCCAAGAGTTGTCAAGCTTTCCAAAACATCATAAAACCTGTGCTCTTTATCTCAAGTATTTAAGTAGATTTTGAAACTTTATTCTGTGATAATCTTATTGGTAGCCATGGTCACCATTCACTTTCATATTTCATTGTATCATATCTCATATGTCATTCTACTGTAAATAACTCATTTTTCCCCTGCATGGTACGGTACGGCTCGAGTCGGTACGGCTTGTGACGCTTTTCCACTGTGTGGTACGGTACGGGACGGCTCGCTTTAAATGGCACCTGTTTTAAAACTACTTGCTTGACTTGGAAAAAAAAAAGAAAAAAAGAAAATTTCCAAAAAAAGAAATGGCTGGATCGTGGTCAGTGAACGAAGTGCAGACCTTCCTCTCGTTGGTTGCCAAGGAGCGGATAAACTATAACGGTCAGAGCCGAGGCGAATCGCACTGAGCCTACCGAGCCGTACCAGCAGTGGAAAAGAAAGAAAGTCACAGTTTCGAAAGACAAAAAGTTTGTCAAATTAAATTTTTGTTTAATTCGTCTACACCTACAGTATAAAGAGAGTCTGGTTTTCATGGTTCTCATAAATACCCTCAATTTCTTTTCACAGTGATGAGTCAGCAGATGTTGATCGTGGAGATGTTCATCATCACGCTAGTGACTCGTGTTTTATATAGACGTCCGTATGACCCCATACCAGATGCGGATGATGTTGAGGAGACAAAGACTGTCCTAACTGCAAAAGATATTGCCTGAGAAGAACAGACTGTTGTGTGTGAATGAGATTGTGGTATATGTTTGGGGCCTGTTTGTTCTGGGGGGAAAGTAGTCAACAGTGATGGTCATTAACTTTGTATTTTCTATATGCATGCACATGGTATATCTAATATTTTGGTAGATATGTTTTATATTGAGGTTACTCGTCAGCAGAATTTGACTGTAGAGTAACCATGACTTTGAGGGCCCTGATATCAATGTTTACACTTTGTATTGGGTGCGTCAACCTGGAGATTTACATCAAGGTTCTGTTATTTGGAATGCTTGGTCTGTTGATAGGACCACTGAGCATAATAAATCTCGTGAGTCATGGTGCGTATTTCTGATGAAGTGAGATAAAGTAATCTCTGTGGCATAATTATATGATGCATAAAAGACTTTTGTAATTGTTTAAACGTCAGATATATATTACCCTTGTAAAATCTGTCACTTAATATTGTTGAATATAGATTTTTACAGTAATCGTGTCATTGTCTGTTGTTATTGTTAAATTAAACTAATAAAAAGAGATTGGAAATAAGCTAAAATAAAATATTAAATGATTATAAAAAGAAATTAAATATAATATTAAAATAAATTAAATATAAATGAAAAACTTAAACTTAATATAAATAAATATGTCAAAAGCTAATGAGAAAATAAGACCAAGCAAATATTATTTAGTAGCCTAAATAATACTAAAAGAACACTGCTGTCTGCACACATAACGGAAAAGCAACACAAATGTAAATGAAAACATTGGCATTTTTATGCTTAACTTTTCAGTTGGTCAGACTGGAAGACTAGCAGTTCAAATAGGGTGGTTTAATTTTTTTTTACCACAGGATAAATGATGTAATGTGGGTGAGTTTAAAAATAGTAATTATATATATATATATATATATATATATATATATATATATAATAAATTGTTGGGTGATGGGTATCAGGATGACACACACAAAATGTAAATACCGAGGTAAATACAGATAAACGTCATTGAAAACAACAACAACTTATGCCCGCTGTTCTGCAACCTAACTGCCAATAGAGAGGTGTTTATTCCTTTATTCAGGAAAATAAATAGACCAATCACATAAAGCACAGTCTTTTTCCGGGCTCTTCTCAGCAAATCACAGTGCTCGCTGTTTAAAATCAAGGTTGGTTGTGAGTTCGCTGCTTCGCTCTTGTGTACGTGCTGTTTAGCGCAACAGTGGCCGTGCTAGAAAACACAAGACACTGGCATTTAATGCAGTGGCCTGTTAGAATAATAATATGATACGGAGGTAAATATTCGGATACGGATGTTGCTGTCTGCTCTACTCTTTGGACGATCCCTGCCATGATCCCAATATAAAGAACAGCCGTCTCGTCCGTTTCACATTTTCCCTCACAATGAGACTCTACGCATTTCTTCTGAATAACCATTTACCAAAGATAGAATATTATTCAAGGTTTTCACCATCACCCTTGTCAATTAAACAGTTTCTGGAATTTGGTAAGTGCGAGCGCATCCATCACATGACACTGAGAGACAGAAACTGCAGTGGAACTTGTTACGTTTAATTCAGCATGATTGTTGATCGCCTCGTCTATTAAAATGTTGTTATAACCTTTTTATATATAAATATATATATATATATATATATATATATATATATATATATATATATATATATATATATATATTAACGCTTTTTTAAATAAATATTGTTTTAGTGTTAATCTGTCCTGATTGTAAATGTGACCAATGTGATCTGATAAACAAGAACTTTGTTTAGTTGGAAAACATTCGACGTTTGTATTTTGAGGTAATTCTGTTTTTTTTTTTATTTTTTTTTATTTTATTATGAGTATACAAGGCATGTCATCAAATGACTTTCAAAGTTAACTTTTTTTAAACCCAGTGATGTTATTTGCTGACGTCAAACTATTTGCATATTATAATGATATGAAATATAATTATAGTAATATTAAATAGTGGTTGTCCGTTGATTTAACTGTATTCCTTCTAAGCAAGAGGGATGCTTTTCAATGCACGTATTTAGTGTGTGACGATATATGAATAATACATTGACTACACCTAGGTGAGTCAAATGCTAAAGTTAGTCAAAATAAATTGTTTTTAATGGATAGTTCACCCAAAAATGGCATTTACTCCTATTTTGTCCTAAACACTATTACTTTCTTTTTCCCGTGAAACAATAAAACGTTTCGTTTTTGGGTGAAAGGTCCACTGAACAATCACATTTATAGCACAAAAGGGACTGTCACAATGGCGGTGTGTCAGAAGAAAGGCTTATGCAACAAGGATAATTAATTATGATATTATTTACAACCTTAAATAAATTATTATAGGGATAGTTAAACCTGCTTGTGATGTTTCAACTAAAAGCATATTGGTGCACTATGAAGGCCTACACCAAGAGTGTATATTTGTCACATAAATTAAAGTCACACTAAGTATTTGTATAGCACTTTTCACAAAGCAGCTTTACAAAAAAATAGCAAATTGTCAAAGCGGGCATAAAATGGAAGTTGTGATAGTTGTGGTATCTTTCTTAATATCTTCATTACTTATAGTTGCATTTTCCAGAGTAGCTAATGCAGATTCTATTATGCGATGACATAAACAATCAAGCAGTCGCTATTTAATCCTTTTTTTTTTTTTTTTTGGCTTACGTTTAGCCTGATTAACGAGTTGTTGTTAAGTCCTATGCAGGTTTCTCAGGTTTCATGTGTGGAAGATGATAAAGCATTTTTTTTTTGTTGCTTTCCCCTCCTGCGTTCGCAGTTGTTTATGTTTCTGGTTGCCCGATTTTCAGGTAGGGATAATGCATGTGAGAAGACGTCTTACATGTTCCTGCGGAAGGAGCTGCCGGTGCGCTTGGCTAACACCATGAGAGAGGTCAATCTGCTGCCTGACAAGCTCCTCAGTCAACCTTCAGTCAAACTAGTGCAGAAATGGTGAGTACAAATCAGTTTGAATCGGAGTACATGCATGCTTCATCGAAGCCTGTCCTGAGCTGTCCCGAATCTCTCCACAGGTACATGCAAAGTTTTCTAGAACTTCTAGAGTTCGAGAACAGGAAGCCAGAAGACCCACATGCCCTGAATGAGTGAGTTGGACTTGTTTTTTTTTTTTTTTTTTTTTTTTTTTTTGCTTTTTATGAGACATCTAGATAGTCTTGTTTTTCAGGCTGTTGCACAGCATGCTATTATATTTTCATGCGAGGCTAGAGTTTACAACAGAGGAATCAGTAACTGAAAGCCACCCTGACAGAGCAAATAAGCATGCTGGGTCAGCGAAACACGGAGAAAAAATCCCACTCGCATACCATTTCTACATACAATGGTATTTATTATTGATACAAACTACTATAAATGATCTGAATAATGGACGGATCGAATGTCAAGCGAACCAGACAAGTCCTTTGCGCAGACTCTATAGGCAGCTTCATATGCTGGCGTGATATTCTGGATGATACCAATCCACAATCAGACTTGTGATACAGCCTGGAATTAAACCACATCATGTTTGGTTGTCTGCCCAGAGAAGAACTGTTTTTTTTTCTCCATTTCTGTCACCGATGGAGTTCGGGTTCCTTGCCACTCTCATCGTTTGCCTTGCTTAGTTGGGGCAGTAAATATTCAGTAATATTATTGACTTTAAAATCACTGTTTTCTCCAGATCTGCTTTATAGATGAAACTGAACTCTCAGTTAATTATGTGTTTCTGTATAATAAATGTGTTTTCTAAACTTCTGTACCTATAGCTTCTTGGAGACTCTTATTGAGATCAGGAATAGACACAATGATGTGGTCCCGACCATGGCTCAGGGTGTGATCGAATATAAGGAGAAGTTTGGCTTCGATCCGTTCGTCAGCTCCAACATCCAGTACTTTTTGGACCGCTTCTACACCAACCGAATCTCCTTTCGCATGCTCATAAACCAGCACAGTACGTCTCCCAAAAGAAAGACAGTCACCACATATCGGGCAACAGTTTTAGCCTAATTGCTTTTATCTTTATTACAGCTCTTCTTTTTGGTAATGACATCAACCCAGCCCATCCCAAACACATCGGCAGTATTGATCCCAACTGCAATGTCGCAGAGGTGGTGACTGGTAAGTTCGATTTTATTTTATTTTCTACATACCATTCAAAAGTTTGACGTCAGTAAGATATTAAATAAAATATATTTATTTATATAGATAAAATATATATATTTATATTTTATTCAGCAAGGGCATATTATTAAATTGATCAAAAGTGACAGTTAAGACAATTATGTTCATTTGAAGGAACAATTTTCCACAAAAGTATTAAACAGCACAACTGTTTTCAACATTGATAATAATAAGAAACTGAGCAGCAAATTAACTTATTAGAATTATTTCTAAAGGATCATGTGACACTGAATACTGCTGAAAATGCAGTTTTTCCATCACAGGAATAAATTACATGTAAAATATATTAAAATAGAAAACAGTTTGTTTAAATTATAATAATATTTCACAACATTTTTATTTTTACTGTGTTTTTGATCAAATAAAATGCAGCAGGTGAGCATAAGAGACTTCTTTCTTTACCAAACCCCAAACTTTGGATTTTGTTCTCTTCTGATCAAATGCCATGTTGTTTTCAGATGCTTACGAGACCGCCAAGATGGTGTGTGAGCAATATTATCAAGCTGCCCCTGAACTGAAGACAGAGGAATTCAATGGTACTTTTTCTTTTTGTTTTCTCACAAAACTCAATATATAATGTTTGTTTCAGTGTTAATTCATTTCTAATTCAAGTAACTCAATTTCTGGAGTTAGCATTTCTCAAAACTGCTATAAATATGTAACTTTTCTGTGCAGCTAAGGCTCCTCAAAAACCCATCCAGGCAGTGTATGTTCCCTCCCACCTATTCCACATGCTGTTTGAATTGTTTAAGGTATGTATGCACACACATGCATTTTGAATTGGATACATCATCTGTTACGCAATTCAATTTTCAGCAGCCCTAAACCTTTGTGCTTTTCCCAAGGCCATGACGTATTGCTTTAACAGCTTGTGTTTGTGTTTTCAGAACGCAATGCGGGCCACCAATGAGCTCCACGAGGGTAGTAAAGAGGGTCTCCCTCTTATAAAAGCAAAAGTGACCCTGGGGAAGGAAGATCTCTCTGTGAAGGTCAGTTTGTTGTTCTACATGTACAAATGACATGCCTTCATTGCCTTGATCCTAAACGTCCTGTTATTTTCATCATAGATCAGTGACAGGGGAGGGGGTGTGGCTTTACGGAAGATTGACAGGTTGTTCAACTACACCTACTCGACTGCACCAACACCCAGTCTGGGCTCTAAACGCGTGCCATTGGTAAAAAAGAAGTGTGGCTACAGTATTCTTACAGCAACAAACTTCATCGTGTCATCACTTAGTCACCCTTATGTGAATACGCACGACCAGTTTGACTTTTTATAAGATTGTGGAACACAAAAGGAGACATTTTGCAGAATGTTAACGCTGCTCTTCTTGGGCTTTCAAACTCTAAAAGGACACAAAACACCATAAAAACACCACAAAAGGACACAGAAAACATCGACAATTAGTTTAAATTGTCTTTTGAAGTCGAGCAGACCCAAATTTAAGTTGATGTTTGTCAAAAATCATCCATTCTACTGCCACTATGGTAAATGATGACACGATTTTAGGTGAACCATCGAACTTTAACCTTGAATAGCAGCTCTAAATGTAGCATTGTCCTCTTTAACTTGATCTCCATGCGTCTCTAGGCTGGTTTTGGACATGGTTTGCCGATATCCAGGCTGTACGCCCGCTACTTTCAAGGAGACCTGAAACTGTACTCAATGGAAGGCGTGGGGACCGATGCCGTCATCTACTTGAAGGTAACGGCAGCTCTCAATTTGCACTTTAGTTAATCGTTTCACTGATTTTCAATGACATCCACCCCATCACCTTCCCTGACCAGGCCCTCTCCAGTGAATCATTTGAGCGTCTGCCCGTCTTTAACAAATCTGCTTGGCGACACTACCAAGGAGGCCCAGGAGCGGATGACTGGAGCAACCCGAGCAAAGAGCCCAGAGATGCCTCAAAGTACAAGGCCAAAAGATAATTGCACTCACCCCATCCATGTCCCACTGCACCCATTACAGACCTTTCCGCCTTTAGTCTAGCTTCAGTTGCCACGGCAACATCACATTGATGCTGAGTGTTTTAGACTTGTTAGCATTTCCAGAGCAGAACATCTGATGATGCAAGTGTCATTAAGTCTCGGCTCCTTCCTCCTCTGTGCAGCTACAGACGTAAGACACAGAGTCTCGATTTAGCGTCTTCCAGGGTGGTGAGAGAGGAAAGGGTGAGCATTTGTGTCCAGGGTGTTAGATGCTTTTTTGTGCCACACAGTAGCTCCCCTGTTTCATTTTCTATAGCAGTCAGAGACTGAAGTCTGGAGTTTGAAATGGTCAAAAAAAAGAGCATTTCTTTCACTGCCATTCGAATATTCGCAGGCAATAGAGAGAGAGAGGGAGAGAGAGAGAGTTTGTCCTCAATTTCTGTGGCTTCCACTATGATTTTCTTGGCAGTGAACTAATGGAGAACCACTTTGAAAAGGCTGAGGAGAAACTCAAAATCTCATGAAATCTCAAACTTTTGGTTATTTTCACCCCCAAATTAAAAGAAAGAAAAATGTACATTTTGCATAAAGAAAATGAAGCTTTGTAGTGTAATTAGTATACTACTGTAATACAATGTACTAATTGTACTATAGTACTTTGTAGTATAATAATGTAGTATATTTATATAGTAAATTAAAGTTTTTTTATATATATATTCTAAATAATATTTGTAATAAGTAATACGTATACATAAGTATTACATATATTATGTGTATATGTATATATTAGTGCTGTCATCAATCAAAATGTTTGTGTGTGTTTGTGTATTTTTTATGTTTGATGCGATTAATTGTGATTAATCGATTTGTCAGCACTCCCAATAATATAGTTCCTAGTTCTGTTATATTACTAATCTATAATCTATATTTATAAATTTAAGTTATTTAATTATTTTAAATGTATGCTGATTTTAATTGAGAAATGCAACTGTATTACAGTAGTGAGAATTTAAGGAGGAACATGTGCTTAGTTCTCATGAAAATATTATAATGTAAACAATACAATGCATCATTTTCTTAATGCAAAATCATTTCTTTTAATGTTTTAGGTGAAATGTTAGCAGGTCATTTCCTCGTTAGATGCGCCCAAATGTTTTTGGGGTCAGGGAGTATGCTGATGAACTGATGTTTCCAAGCATGCAGGAATGCACTTTTAAACAAATCAATGTCGTTTCAAACATGTATTTATTTATTTATTTGACCCCAATATATTTAGCCTCAGTCTTTAAGTATGAGTAGCAGAAGTACATCTCCTACATTAACTTATAGGTCAACAATACAGAGTTTCCTACTAAGGTAAATGGTGAGACTGTGATAAACTTGTGCATCACAATAGCCTATTAGTCATAAATTTGTTTTGTTTTTTCGTCTTGTAAAAGCAGATACTGCTTTCACGATATTATGGCCCCTGCATGGTGACATTTGATAGTGGATAGAAGGAAATTTGCTTGCAGACTTTGATGGACCAGAAAGTTTAGATGTTTAGATTTCAGCAGCATGTGATTGAGAGAGAAAATGCATAGCTAGATATAAACTCATAGATGTAACTTTTTTTGGTTAATTTATTTTTATTATACCACTACCTCTCAGTCATTTCTGGTTTGCTTTCTTGAGAAACTCATCTTAAAATAATTCCTGACATGGATAAGATTTGGGACCAGTTGAGTGCATTGATTCTTTTACATTAGATGAAATACAGGGCAGAACGCTTAACTACAAGCGTAACTTTGCCCAGGCTAGTAAGTTTTTCTGTTACCCTTTCATTGATCACTTAAAATATTATTTTTGTACACAAGTATAATTAGGTGAACCTGGATGATATTTCTTGTTGCTTTTTGGAAACTCCATAAGATAAACATTAGTTTGTTTTTACTGCAACACTCCAGGATGAATCTCACGAAACCAGTCAAAAACACGTCTGAATCATATTTCATCCCCAAAAAATTACTCTGCATTAAAAAAACAAACTATTTTTACAGTGAGATTGCTGTGCATTACAGTACTTGAGAATTGAGGAATAAAATCTATTAAATAGTCATGAAAATAGTATTACGGCTCAAAAGACTTTCCTCTTCAAGCAAAATAAAATTTTATTTTGGGATTTTGAGATAAAATATAATTTTCCCCGTGATATTTGCCTCATGCTGTTGTCTGTTACTGTTCCACATGTTATAATCTTTCCATAGAAATCATGAAAAACCATCTACATCTGTCTTAATGCTGGTTTGGGGCTCTCATGAGTCCTCAAGGGAACTTTTTTTTTTTTTTTTGGTGACATACAGTACATTATATTTTCTCATGCTATTGAAGTGTAGATTTCAGTATTTATTTAAAAATATTTTTTAAATAATTTGTTAGTTTTCATGTGTAAGTCAATGAAGAATGCACTTTGATGCCTTGAATTCAGAGCGTTCAGAAGAGCAGACAGAAGAATGCAAGCGTTTTCCTGTGAAACCAAGCCTTGTCGTCGTCAAGCTCAAATAGTCTTTGATTTTGCTAGTATACTCTCGTTCATGCACAACACATTAGAAAAAGTTTTACCTACAATGAAATATCTTACCTGATATTCTAGTGTTGACATACAACCATCTTATATCTGCAAAATGGACATTTTTGTGTGACTATTGTTGTTGTTTTTTTTGGACTTGTTTTCTCGTTCTTCTCAAGTACAACACCACTGCTTATAGATAAATGCAGTTTGAAACAAAATACAAAATGTGTTAATGATTTTGTGTGAGGCTGACATTCACACATAAATCATCATGATGAATATATTGATCTATTGACATTCCATAAAGTACTTATAAAAGAAGAACAATAAAGAGATCTTCCAGTACTATCATTCATTTTTTTTGTGTACTTGAATTTGTAATGAATCTCATAGCTGGCAATTGTTCTGTTTCTCAGTTTATTATTTACATTTTAAGTTAGTTTTAATGTAAAAGAAAACATACAAACCAAATAAAGACATTTTTTTTTACAAAGTACAGATTATGTCAACTGACGTGACTCTTGCATACATATAATGGCATAATTAGACAAGACGAAAGGAATTACATGTAAATTGAGCAGCACAGATTAATGTGATATCCCTCTTTTTTTTTTTCATTTTATTACCATTTATCTAAAAGCTACTAGAACGTTTGGCTGTATTATTCTTAAGACAATTCTTGATCGTACCACTTCATGTGCAAAGAAATTGCTTTATTTTGTGGCTGCAGTAACACAAGTTAATGACTGTTAATGAGAATTAAACACATTCATGCACAGACAAGTTAGCGAATGCTAGCGGCCTCCTCATTGGTGCACTGATACATATTCATGAGGTGGATCAGACATCGTTTATCTTGAAAACAAGGAACAGGGATTGGTGTATGTACAGTATGTTACAGTAGGGCAGTCCTGAGCAATAGACGACAGAATCAGTCCTCATCCTTTTAAACGTTTGGGGTGAATTCACTAAACTTGTGGCACTTTCGCTCAGTATTTCAGTGTCTATTTCACTAACCGCACTTTTTTCGGCCTCTACTCTGTCATTAACCTAATTAAAGTAAACTTAAAATAAGCAAATCATAATGTTTTCTTGTTAAAGCTGATAACTGATACTAACTCTAATCTATACTTCATTTTATCATTACAGTATGACAAATGGACATTTATTTTGAGATTTGCTTAAGATTACGTTAAGTTATGACATTATTATTGCGTTAAATATGAACTTTAAGTGTGTGTTAGATAATGACAAAGGTAATTACAATTTAAAAACACGGGAAGTGAGCACACACTATTAAATATCCAACAAATTCTAATATTATCAACAGAAAAAAAACTATTTTATACTGATATCCTTGTTGATTTGCATTCATTTTTAGGGATTTGGGTGCGAAAAGCACACACAGCTTGTTCAAATGTGGCCACAATTTATTCAGTGAATCCCCCCCGTTTAATAAATCTCCTCTCAGGATCTGTTCAGGGCTGCAATGGCTTTTTTTTGCTGTAATACCAGCACAACTAAACAGGACTTCAACAACCCTGCGCTGTGTACAGTACTTTAAATTTTTCCCATGAGGGTAATTGACCTGTCATTGCTGCCAGTGTGTGTTATGTATGTGACGTGTGAATGGGTAAAGTGCAGTCTATTCTGTGTGCGATGGGCCACTTTTTACTTCTCATCCTCGTCTCCCTCGCTCATGCTGCTGATGGAGGCTGAAGCACCCTTCGGGGACGAGGGCGGTGAGGTTCTGGGCATGGCCCAGCGGGAGGGGGGTGACGGGGAGCGGGATGGGGAAAATTCCCTTGGTGGGCTGTTGCTGGGTGAACCGCGCGGAGATAACGCCTGGATCATGCGTCCGCTACGATCCTGAAACATCTGCTTCTGGAAAAATTAAAAGGTCATACTATATACATATGCACCATTCAAAAGTTTAGGGTCAGCAGGGTTTTTTATTTATTAAAGAAATTAGTTAGTATGATTTTTTTTGAAGAATCACGTGACACTGAAGACGAGTAATGATGCTGAAAAATACGCATTTTAAAATGTAATAAAATAGAAAATAGTTCTTTAACATTTTAATAGTATTTCACAATATTACTGTTTTTACTATAGTTTTGATGAAATAAATTACCCCTCTGTGAGCATAACTGTAGTCTTTCAAAAACATTACATATTTTTACTGACCCCTTTTGAACGGTAAAGTGTGTGTGTGTGTGTATATATATATATATATATATATATATATTATATATATACCCAAATAAATACATATCTGCTTACCCATGTCCCATCTGGGCCGAATAGCTCCAGGAAGTTCCCGATGAACTCTCGTGATTTCTCCTCCCACTTTTGGATAAGATCATGGCTCTTCTCTTCCACTTTATATACAAAGTGCTTGGACTTCTCCTCCACTGTCCGCACTTTCTCTTTCATCTTGTCCACCTGATTCTGCAGACGGTACTTCTTTTCCTGTCCAGAAACAGTTCAGAGTCAGCTCAGCAAGCTTTTTATATTTGTCAATGGCATTCAAAACACACTTTACTTTCGTAATGTTTCGTCCTTCAAAGAAAATGTGGATTTTCAATGAGAACGTTTTATTTATTGTAATTATGGGTCTAATTATGCTACATTGTGCAATGTAATGTTTTTGGTCTATTTTTAATTATTATTATTATTTTTTTACTATTTAAACATTCATATTCTCACTATATTTATAGTCCGATCATATATAGTGACCCAAATACACCCTTTTATGATGAACAATGAGCATGTTTAAATTTATTAATTAAAATGCATTTAGATATGAATTTTTTAGTTTAATGTTGGTTAAACATGTCATGTAACCCCAAAAAGGTAAACAATTCATGATATTTGCCACAAAACAAATTTTTCTCTGAAAAATGGTAATTTGTTTCAGAAATCAATAAGTTTATTAAAATAAACTGAAATTGGATTCAACATTTAAATACATTAAGTTCACTTTCTTACATTAATATAACTGACATTCAGTTCTTTAGCGGTGTAGCCCCTCTGCAAGTTGCGTCTAGCGTACACGTCATAGTCTCTCACGATCCGGGTGATCAGGTCGGACGTTGAGATCCCTTCTGTCCTTTTAGTGGGCACAAACATACCTGAGACACTCACACATGTTAGACCTGGTCTGAAGCACAAACATACACATGCTCTTAAGCGAACAATGCTTTTCTTTACCTGCCTCCTTAATATGCTTGTACACGTCCTCAGATCCAGCAGAGGAGTATGGGATGTCATCATGCGCCACAAAGTCAATCTAGAGAATACGAACCAGAGGGTTAATCGCGGGGAATTATGGGTACGGGACTGTGCTAAGACTTGACTAACCTTGTGTTTTTCTAAAAAATCTGGGGTAAGAGTCCAGGGCGCATCACGCAAAATCTCATCGACATAGCGGCAGTGTCTCAACGCCTCGTACCGCTCGTCTTCTGTCATTACGGTGAAACCCTTGAACTTGTGAGTGAGTTCATCACTGCATACTTAACACACACACAGACACAAACACACACAAATACACATTTCATCAGTTTAGGACCACACAATTAATAATTCAACAGAATACTGAAAAGTCTGGATTATAAATTAAGTGTGTCTACCTCCAACTATAAGGTAGGCGTTTGGGAACAGATTCTTAGCCTGCATCAGGGCACGAGCGTGTCCAGAATGAAAAAGGTCGAAGATGCCATCTGCATAGATTCGCACCGGTCGGTCTACTGAAAATGGAAAATTCAAGACATGTTTAGAAATTATTTACAATTTTCCTGAACATACACACACAAAAAATTGGTTTCTATAATAACGTTCAAAAGTTTTGGGTCACTTCATTTAAAAAAAAAAAAAAAAAGAATGAACGCCTTTTAAGATGGTCATGTTTAACTTTCTCCTCAGTTTTACCTTCCACAAACTTAAAATAGTCCTTAAGGGTATCAAAAACCTTTCACCCGTTCTCCTTTGGTCTCTTCTTCACTGTAGCCGAGCTCAGTTATCACTGCCCAGCAGAACTGTGGTATGCGAGAGCTTTGTGAATGTGAGAATCTGGGTCACAGAATGAACAGGGAATCCCTGAATCTAGTCTTGCTGTTTCTGATCCCAGTGGTGGGCTATTCTACAAGCACTGTATTTTCCTCTGCCACTGATATGGGATCAGTTTAAGTAGCTTAACTTATCAATGTTTGATAGGATTATTGAAAAGGGTCCAAAAGGTAAAAAATAAACTTTCCAGAACTTTCGGAAATGTTTTTTGACACATGTACACTTACACATCTATAGGCTACCTTTTTTGTTACTTTTTAGTAAATCAACTACCAAAGGTCTTAGACTTAAAGTCTTACTTGTCTTTGGATTGTGTCAATAATTATACAGCATCTCACAAACGTGAATAAACATTTCAGCAAACATTTTGTTCATTCACTTGATTTTATTGCATTGCGTCCCAGTGTTTTTGGAAATGGGGTTGTAATAAATCAAGATATAATGAATGAAGTTATGCGCTTTAATAAAGTTAAGTTTTAGTTAACCATTTTAGAGCTTGAGATTCAGAGTGTTACACCCAGTTACATAACTACTTTATGACATAAGCATATTCATTTTCTAGGTTATAGTGCAACAGGAATTACCTTATTACAAAAGTACTTTTTAAACTAGTGTGTATCTTTTTGTAATGATAAATAAAGTGTGAAGAGAGAAAGTACAGACTGACCAGGCGTTCCAAGTCGAGCTTGCTCTACAGTCAACTTCTCGTGTGGCGCCCGACACTTACAACTCGTCTCGGGGGTAAATAAGGCTGGCTCTATAAGAGTCTGAAGAGAGAAAATGAAGAATATTGATTTGAGAGATATTATGAGAAATATATAGACATTGTAGCTTCCCAAATAAAATACTGTTTAGGTTAAACAAGACTAGATCCTGCTGGCTTGACATCCTATTTAATCTTCTCAAAAATCTTTACCTTTTTGTACTAATACAGGTTATTATCTGATGTATTGATTTCAAGACAATCTGTGTAACAGTGTAACGCCGAATATTGATTTGTCCTGTAGAGGCTTCTCTGATATCGTTGACTAAAGACAAATCATTCGTCCACAGCAGCACAGTGGGGGAGATAGACACAGACATGCTGTACATAACAGATATTTCAATCTATTCAAACCTCCTAGAGGCTTATTGCATAAACAGAGACCAATAGGTTTGCAGAGACTGTGACAACACATGGCATTTCAATGTATAGCAAGCAAGGCAGCAGGAATACACTTAGTGTATTCTAAGTGTATTGTGCATCTTTCAGAGTTTAAATGTGGGGAAGAATGGGGTTAGTTGTCAAAATTGTATTGAATTTTGGCTAAAAATGATTGAAATAGGATAAAATCAATTTCGATATGGAAAGAATTGATTAAATATGAAATATGATCTTGTTAAAAACATTGTCCACTTCAAGTCTGAATTATATTAATAGCTGGAGCATATGCATATATAATATTTACTAAATAATTCATAAAAAGATACACAAATATAAAATTATTGAGATGTGGTTTTATTGTGCTCACTTTTTTACCCAACATCTAGCAAACTATTTAATTATATAAACTAACAAAATTATTTTAACTAAAACTTTGACAGATTTGAATTTGATCTTTTGAACAATGTTATATTTAATGGGTTTTTGTTTAACAAAAACATTTACCACTTTAAGTTTGTATTATATTAATAATATTATATTATAATGCATTTAATATTTGTATATATTAAATACAAATATTAAATGCATTATACATATATTATTATTATATAAAATATATTATTAGGCAATAGGTTTTTGCCTAATAAAAACCTTATCCACTTCAAGTCTTACTTTATATTGTATTTTATATTGTTATATTACATCATTTATTTTATATTATATTTTTTATAATGTATTATATTTGGGTTTTTCCTTAATTTAAAGAGTAAAATAAACATCATGAAAAAACTATCTCACTTGTTTACTCAACAGTAAATAAAAAAAAAAAATGTTTGCATTATTCTAATTTAAGACCATTTTGAACTTGGTGTTTGAAACCAATACAAAACCTTTGCTACAGAAAAATAAATATTGATAAAATCAAGATATATATAGTGGCATTTGACTTAGTTACAAAGATACTAGTTACAGAGATACTATCCAAATGCCAACGTCCAAGTGTGACAACTAGCCCCAATCTGTTTCTGTAAATGTGGGCGGAGCCACCAGATGCTGCTTCAATGAATACTGGGCAAACACATTACAGAAATGTTAAAGAATATTTTCTGTTTTAACCTTCCATTGACTTTTGAGATCTTTGGGACAATGGTGACCATCTGTCCTTTCAGGGAATACCCGGTGAGAGCTTCTTCCTGCCGGTCAACAGGAAACAGCTGGTACATATGCATAAACATTTTACAATGAAGATATTCAATGTAGGTGTGATATGGAGGAAAAATCTCCATGAAGCAATGCATGATTCATTGTCATAGCAACGTTTCACATAGCAGTGTTTCGAAGGATGCTGGGTACCTTTCCCAGAATTCTACAAGGTGAAGAGGAGGAGCCACATCACAAAAGGCAACCTGCAGATAAATGCAATTTGGATGTTGTCTGTAACATTAGCCCTGCAGCATCAAACCAAAGCGTTGTCTCTCTCACTAAAACACAACATCTGGTAGATGCAAAGGATTAAAAGAGCTGATAGCAGGATTATGACATGGCATTAGCACAAACACACACACACACACACACAGTCAGTACAAAACATCTCACTTTAACTGCAGTTTCACAAGCTCAGCGTCACCCAGACAGTAGGACAATAAAAAGGGCAGATGAAAACAAAGAAAAAGTGATCCAGCCTCTCCTCAACGTTTCACGGATGCCCTCGACGACAACAAAACGCATATATCTCACCGTTCGTGGCAGTGGACAGGTATGTTCCAGCTCCTCCATGATTTCTGGAGGGTCCAAGCCAAACAGGATGTGACTCCACCTGTACCTGACTCAGCATCAGTCTGGAGGCGCTTTTCTAGCCGTTAGCCGAGCCTCGGTCAGGGATGCTCTCTACTCCAGCCTGTGTCTAGATCCCACCCACTCGCTCTTCTCTTCCTCTCAGCCCCTCCCTGCGCACACACAGGACCTCTGATGGCACAACAACAACAAGGAAGAGAGTCTGTTGATGAGGGCAGTGGCAAGGGGTTGGAGGACCAATCAGCAAACATGTACTCGGACCTAATTTACATACGAGAGTGTGATTGGCTGAGCAGGCTATAGCACCATGACCGTGAACCCACGGCTGGGTATCTCTGAATGCTCTTCATCTTGCTTCCTCATTGTGGTGGATCACAAAGGCTTGCTGAAAAAGACAACAATACTGTTAAGATGGGATAGCAAGTTACATAGATTTCTCATCTGATCCCCATTTTTCAGCCCTAAACTAAACTTAAGACATGACAGTGAAGTGTTTGGTGTTTGTGGCAATTTAAGCAACCATTTTTTATATTTATTAGAACAGTTTTGTTTGATATTCTTGACTGTAGCATTAAATTAAGTTTGCAAACATAGTTTCAAGCAACATTTTAAGCTATGCAAAACAAAGACCTTAGCCGAATTTCTATTTGTTTTGTGTAGTTCTGAAAACATTTACTACTTGAATTTAATCCATCTAGCAAAGATCATATTTTTATATTCAGGTGCACAAAATCACTTTTTCAAAAACAGGGAAAAAAAATTGACTGATTGATGATTATATGATAAATAATATACTAATAATATAGTTTATTATAATATTTATAATAATATAAATACATTTATGGTAATTTAATTAATATACAACAACTTGAACTGTCCACTTTTAAAGCTTACAACAGTTCTGTGCTATTTTTACTTATTTAATTGCTTATTTAATTACATATAATGTGTCTATATATATATATATATATATATATATAGTAGCGGGACTTAGAAAAAAAAGAGGAGAGAACATGTGAGTTGTTAAACCCAGAAGGTGTGTTTTATTTCTTGTGCAATAATGAGGATTGGTGCTCTTGTGCTTCTGTTGTGAGTGCTGGAGAAAGTGGAGTGAAGACTGCTAACTTCAGCCAGACAGCAGGGAGTTAGCTTGACCAACAGGGAGTTATATCAAGACTTCCAGGAAGAACCTTTGCTAAACAAAAAACTAGAAACATAATTACTGCAACAATGATCCGATCATAGAATCTTAAGCATTTGCCTATTTAAATCCAAACAGATTTTATTTTTTTATTTGTTGGCCAGGCAGAGTATCTAATAAAGCTGTAAAATATTGCTATATTATGTTTTGTTTTTCACTGGGATTTACTTCCAGTTCAGAAAACATTTTGAGAACTGTTCAGTTGTTATCCACTTGGTGGCACCATTGTTTCAATTTAAGCTAGTGTGTTTGAACATGGCACAAAGTGGTTTAAAATAGTTACAAGATGCTACCGAAAAAAAAAATTAGGGTTGGAAATTAGACAAGCAGTACTTGTTAATATTTTCCCATTCAGCTTCCATCCATTTACTCTCTGCTGTCAGTCCCATGGCTAATCAAATTAACAAAACTGAACATTTTTAAGTTTCTAAATATTAGTTGTCAATGTTTCATCAAACAGGATCAAGAGAATAACAGTAGCTCCATTCAGCACAAACTTTTCTTTTGACAACCGTTCCCCTGAACGTGTGCATCTCTCCATTGATTGCCAGTGATGCTTTCATTCAGCAGGTAATTATTTCAGTCACAGGACAGAACAGAAGTGCTTTGAAGAACCACCCCCTATGTGGTCCAGGAGAGCTGGCGAGAGATTTGATATCCTCTTATGCATTTTATGTGAGCTCCTCTCCTCATCAGCATGAAGACTGAGTCTCATTTTCCTCTTAGACTGGGGTATGTACTTTTGACTGCTGTATCCCCAGAGACTCAGAAGGGCAACAGTACTGTGAATAACACTTCCATCGGTGGGGCCGTGGCTAATAGATTCAACTCTCATGGCTTGTGAAGCAGCTGCGCTCCAGCTCAAAAAGGTTATCGGTCTGTGTCATAATCAAATAGAGTATAAACAGGAAGATCCTTGACAAAGAGAAGAGGCGTTGAGAGGGCCTGGAAACAACAACAAAAAACACTTCCTTTTTGAGACAACTACAATAAGATTTAAGTGTGCTGATTCAAGGTTAAAGGGTTAGTTCACCCAAAAATGAAAATTATGTCATTAATAATGACTCACCCTCATGCCGTTCCAAGCCCATATGACCTCCGTTCATCTTCGGAACACAGTTTAAGATATTTTAGATTTAGTCCAAGTTTTCTGTCCCTCCATTGAAAACGTATATACAATATACTGTCCTTGTCCAGAAAGGAAATAAAGACATCATCTAAGTAGTCCATGTGACATCAGTGGGTTCATTAGAATGTTTTGAAGCATCTAAAATACAGTTTGGTCCAAAAATAACAAAAACTATACGACTTTATTAAACATTGTATTGTCTTTCGGTTCTGCGTTCACGAGTCCGCAATGATGCTGGTGACGGCGCGTTCTCTGGGTGTAACGATACCCTCATGTCACGATTTAATACATATCACGATACTGATCCCACAATACGATATTATTACGATACAATATTATTGCGATACTCCAAGACATGAGGTAAAAGGTTAACAAAAAATGTAGGTACTGTTGATTAAAATGCTAAATTTGGTATTACATTGCGGGTTTAAATGAATAGACTTGGACTTGGTGGTTGTAACCCAAGGACAATGGTGACACCAGAATAACAATGATCCTGAAGCTGAAATGATTGAGTTATTGTAGATGAATATGCTTGCACGCTTTCATTGACTAGATATATTTAATATAATGTTGGACACTTTTTACTGGTAACATCAGACATTTGGCATTATCAGGACCCAAAAATATCCCCCCATTGCATTATTGTACATTATAATCAACATTATATATACTGTATATATAGAAGTTCAATGTAGCCTAGTACTTGCACTAAATGTCGGAAAACTTGATTTTTTTCCTCACACAATAATTTTTATTTTGGGGGGACTATCCACGATACATATTGTCACTATCCACGATACGTATTGTTGCATTTTTGTATTACGATATATTGTGGCACGATATATTGTTGTTACACCCCTAACGTTACTGGTTACAGCCTGGTTAACGTTACCAGAGAACACGTCAGCAGCGTCACTGCAGACAGAACCGGAAGATACAATGTTTAATGAAGTCATAGGTTTTTGTTATTTGACATGTAGCCTATTTTCGATGCTTTAAAACAATTCTAACTAACCCGCTGATGTGGAGGGACAGAAAACTCTCGGACTAAACTGTGTTACGGGCTTGCGACATGAGGGTGAGTCATTAATGACATTTTTTTTTAACTACGTAACACGGATATTCTTTTATCTTATAACGTTACTGAGATTCCACTGATAATTGTTTGACCTTATCTGCCTTAGTAACTTAAGTGACATTAATGTAATTCTGGCCTTACAAACAAACTAAAGTTAATCAATTTTGATTTAACGTTAATCGAATCCTCGTTCAACGCGGCAATGTGAACCGTAGCGCGTGCACGAATCTGTACTTCGAAATACTCATTTATTTAAAGGTAATATAATACAAAGTATACTGTTTATGGACATAACCTTAAAAAATAAAAATCTAAAAAATCTTTCCATGTTTATGATGTTGATGACTGTTAAAACCTCGTCATCACAGTCTGTGAAAAGGGTCTATTTCTACAGGAAAATGCTACAGACGGAGGTAATTCACAACTCTCTCTCTCTCTCTCTCTCTCTCTCTCTCTCTCTCTCTCTCTCTCTCTGTCTGAATAATTAATTCAAATAAATGATTAAAATTAACAAATTATTGCTCTGTTTTCTCTGTCTGTGTGATTTAAAGCGGGCAGAATAGACCTAACGAGTAACAAAAATGATAAATAAAATAATAAATAACCCTGATTTTCACCCATCCAGGCAAATATTGCACAAGTATGCAACATCAACAGCTTTAACTTGTTTTTAACTTGGCAAATGCCCACGGTAATGCAGGATAATCCACTGCTAGCTGTGCATTAAACTATTTGAATGCAAACTCTGCTTCGTAACTACTCTTATTCCCTTCGCAATGGGTAGTTCTTTGCCTCCACCTCCAAGTTGTGTGTTAAAATTGTTTAATACACCACTAGCTGTGGATTATCCCTTATGTATACCTTAAAAAAAACTTTTTTTAACAATCCAGTTATGTGGGAGACTATTGCAGGAAAAATCAGGAGAAAGCTGATGTCAGAGCATTATGAGGTGAATTCATGCTGACATGCATGTCAACAATAGAGTGCCTTGATTCCCATTGTTTTGTCAGACCTATGTATAGCTATTCAGGCAATATATATTTAGAGTGAAAAAGCTTAAGCCACAAGGAGCTTTCAGTTTGAAGAGCTCTGCATGAAACGCGCCCTGGACAATTGATGTAGTTACGGATCGCAGCTAGTTGCAACAAATTAATTAACTTGCCTGATATAGAGCCTTTGAAATAAAATTAATGTCACCGCAGGAGCAATTTCCTCACTATAAGGGCCTGATCAGACGTTCTCTTTGTGAAAATAAAGCCTAATTATGTCCGACATCTGGCTCGCATAGTTAAGAATTTGATAAAACAACAAACAAAGCATCACATACCATTTGTTTGATGACAACCCCAAAGCTGCACAGCATCCATCTAATCGTTTACTATAGATAGCTTACAGGTATGTGAAGAATCTTGTTATAGCACCCAAAGCTGTGATTCTGGATTTAACAATGTCAACAGATCACCAAATGGCACTGTTTTATTTTGGGCATCACTAATTACACCCGGTATTGAAGGCTTCCTGTGAAAGTGAAGCTTCTGACAGCTATGGAAATGAGAATAGGAATGACGCTCTCGTGTTTGCTTGCAGGTAGTGTGACTGCGAGAATTTTAATGAGAGGTGAGTGCGATATTAACAGTCGCAAACAGTTTTTGTTTAGGTCCTCGTGTGAAGTCCCATGTTCTGTCGTTCCAGCAGTTTCAATCACTGCTGGTTGTTTGATGACGCACGCAAAGTAGTTGGTTATCGTGAAGGGTTACTGAGTGCTTGTTTTGTAATCGCAGCACGCATGTGTTTTGTTAGTGAATTTATTTGTTATTGCAGTCTTTGAGTTTCCAAGATGTGACGACGAATCACTGTTAAATTTCCCTAAGGCTTTCCGAGCGTTATTTTATTGGATGCATCATGGCCTTAAAGTTAAATAATATTTCCACAGCAGAACATGATCAGTTTTGAGAATGCACAAGTACCTGAAGGTCACGCTGTCATTGTGTCAGTGGTGGGAGTGATCAGGCTCTCCCTGTAACACTTTCTGACTGGTTGTACCTTCGGTGATCCATGAATCATGAAACGGGAGGGGGACCGACATTTGCTAAATGGAAGGTAAAGTGTTGTTGTGTTGGCCATCCACTTCTCAGGGAGATAGCTGTTGACCTGTCACAAACAGAGGGCATGATGGGCAGAGAAGGGAAGCTAACAAAAGGGCAATGATTTCATGCCCGTCTGACTTAATCCAAGTGACTATATAAAGAAAGACGCTCAGTTGGACGTGTTCTTTTTGTCCAGTGTTATATAAATGAAACAGACCCACTTTTCCTGGGACATCCAATTATATGGAATCACATGGAGGGAAAACTGTGTCAGGAGGAAGTCCACAGACCGTGATTTCCCACTGAATCATATTTGTCCCGTCGACTAAGGGGATTCACTGGAGCAACCGGTTCAAGGTGTCACAAAAATAATGTTTTTAATAAAGAGTCACATCAAACATGAACATGAGCAATGATTTTTATTTTTTTTTTCTAAATTGCTTATGAATGCATTGTTGCATTGAATTGGATGTGACAATTTATATAAGAATGGTTATACAAACAAACCACACAGAAATTTGTTATTTATCCTGAAATTTGTTCTGTTAATATTTTCCTGAATAAATCCCTTTTATTTAATACAAATAAATGCATTGGATTGAAGGGTCACATTATTTAACTCAGCATATTGTCTTTTTATTCTGAAAAGTTTTTATCAAGATGTGTCCATTCACAACCAATGCATTTTAATGGGTTATACATAGGGACTTGCTTTTATAGAGATTTTCTCTTTAAAATATTGTTTTGAAATTTTTGACATCATACAGTATTTAAGGGGGGAGTGACATAAGTTTTTGACCACACCACATGGTTAAAACATGTTTCAGAATATTTGTAGTAACCCCCCCCAAAAAAAAAAAATCCCCCAAAATACAACAAATTTCCACAGTTCCCAGAACATAAATTCAGAAAACAAGCTAATTCCACTTGCTTGGCTAAAAAAAAAAAAAATCTGTTATTTGGTCAAAAATGAGCACAACGTTCATACATTTGTTAACTAAAATAATATAATGATGATAATAATAATACGAATGATATAATAACAAAGCATATTTTCCATTTGTGATTAGGCTAGAGGTTACTCTTTAAATTTATTTATTTGATATAAAATTATTTTCCATGTAAAACCACTCTGGAAAAAAATTTAAATAACACTGAATCCTTCCTTATAACCACTTCAATACATATAGCTCCAGTCTTCTCTCACATGATGATGTGATGTTGCGTGTTCCCTAGGGTGTTCTCACATGATCAGATATGAGATGGAAGAGACTCTGGCCACATTTGCCATGGCTAACATTCTGCACGATCTGGCTGGTATCCTAGAAAATCCCAGCATGCAAGCTTGCGTCCTTGAAATTACATTCCAAGGTTTTTCTAGCATTTTTTCATCCATCTAGAACATGCTGCTACAGCAGGATGTCTTGCGCTTCCATGCTGTGGCCTGGACTAACTATAAAGGCAAGCCGCATTAATCACAGAGGTCATCCCTAACCCCTCCACCATTCAAGGCCTCATTAAAAAAACAGTGACATCATTCTGCAAGCTCAATATTTTAGCCACAAGACAAATTGTCACTTTTTTCCCACTTTTCTCTGTTCTCAAACACTGTGACTAATCTCCACAGTGTCAATAAACCTGAGAAATCAGACTATTATTACCCAAGCTTGTCGAAATGCTCAGGGCTAAATTCTTTTTATATTCTCATAATCTCAGCCAGAGTGCAAGTCAAAATGGAAATATCATGCATGCAAATATTCGGTGTTTGCCTCTGGGAACAGAGCCCACAGAAATTCCCTTTGAAGTGCCAAACCGGCTGAACCCAAAGATCCAGGGCAGGCAGGAGGTCATAAGCTCTCTTTATTAATTGCTCTTTAATTGGAGTATGACCAGGTTGTAATTTGACCAATGAAAAGTAATTGAACAATGATGTAGTTACAGCATCTAACAGAGGGGCTAAACCAACGGACTATGCTAACCAAAAAAACAAACAAACTCTGAGCTGCAAAGTATAGCTGTGTATTTGTTTAAAGGTCCCCTGACTTGAAATTTTCACTTTCTGAGGTTTTTTAACATTAATATTAGTTCCCCTAGCCTGTATTTGGCCCCCTAGTGTCTAGAATTTTCAATCGGTGTAAACCGAGCTTTGGCTATTTTTCTCTTCTCTGCAGCTCAGACGCGCTGATCTTGAATCTTCTTGTTATCACGTCATAACGAGGAAAGGTTAGCCTACCTCCAGTTTCTCTGCTTTGCCCGCCCGGACAATTTGGCAATTTGGAAGTACGAACGCGTGAGCACGATTTGAGTTTTTCCTAGATAAACAGCTTTGAGATTTGAGTTTTTCATCGAGAGATATCATGGCTTGCAAACGAGCGAAGCACGGCAGTTGATCAGTGTTCGGATGTACAAATTGAATGCAAAAGTATTGTTTAGTTCCTTCATCCGAGCCTCTGAAGAAACAATGGGTTAATTTTATTTTCTCTGGGAATGTGCCGACACAACTTCCCAAAGTTTTTTATGGTCCAAACATTTCACCGACAACTGTTTCCTCAACTCGATAACACCGTCTGAAAATAAATCGATCAAGCTACCAAGCAACAATTTCTGATGTGTAGCCTAATTGTTCAAGTTCAGACAGGGAAGTTAATCATTCTCTCAAAATCGTTTAATACTGTTTATGCATTAGTAAGAACTTCACGTCGTTTCTTTTAGTAGGATGAAAGTAATCTTATTTAAATTCTGAACAAATTTATCTGGACAACTTATTATGAAATCAATGACGCAAACTGCACAACGAAGCTCTTACTGTATGTACATCATCGTTTGCATTGGTGAAAGCATTAACTGCGTTGCAATGATAAGATCTTCACTTTCGCGATCAATAGACTGTCCTCTGCTTGCTCAATGCTCATCACGGCAACATGTGATGGGAATAGATCTAAAAACTTCTCACGATGCGTCAATCTCGATAGCTGTAATAGTAAAAACCTATATTAGCTGTGGTAAAAGTATTTGAGAAAGCAAGCATGTCAGCCAATCACAGCAGTGGCTGGCTACACTGAATCCCACAGCAGACACACCCCTTCAAACAGAGTGTTCAAATCAGAGGCTAAAATCAGGCTGGGAAAATTGCCTTTTATTTCTAAATTATGACTATTTTTGATCTAAAACAACATACTAACATTATAAGGGCAACCCAGGAAACTTTATAAAATAATAAAATAACCCCATGTCAACCTTTAAAAGAACGATTATTTGTGCCAAACAATCATCAATAATATTTTTTGTGTGAAATATATGAATGTTTTTTTTCCCCCTCAGAATACCATTAATAATTGATGAAAACAAAACTATTATGAATTTGTTTCTTAGAATGGTTCCGAATAGTTTTGAATCTGACATATCAAAAATAGATTTGTGGTTCAGTGAGGGAACTTGTCTCTGAGGGAAGCTGATTCAGTAAAGCTGTAAAACAGTAAAGCTTTTCATTAAAAAAAGAAAAATTACTGTACATTTCTAACACTTCTATTAACATGCTATATTTTTACTCTGAAATACATTTTAAGGGAGTTTCTAAAACCGCTGCAGAAGGAGTTACCGTAAATTTAACGTCTTTCTCTCTTTTTTTTTAAAATGAGAAACTGAGAATGCAAAAATAATATTTGCTGCAATGTACCATGTACCTCTAAAGAAGTTAGAGACCATTTTAGTTGCTGACTCCGAATATTAAACACTTAGTTAGCGTCTTGTTAGTGGGCAAAAAGATCTGATTGAGTTGTGCGCAATTATGCAAAGATGTCATTTTAACTCAATGGATCGAATTGAGAGCTTGGGCGGTTTCAGAGTTTTAAACATCTAATTGGTCGTCAGCACACCCTCTTCTGACACTATGTGAACTGACAGAGTACGACCTCTGGGAACAGGCAAATCTGAAAGAAATTACCTCTCACCAAATCTGCATTTGACAAGTGACAAATTAGCCTTTTGAGAGATGTTCTGAGGCCATTACATCGGTTCTCGTATCCCAAGGGGCCGCTTACAAAATGACGTTCACCCTACATCAAGTATGAAGACAGTTTGATTGCGACTTTTCATTAAGTCATTGCAGTCCTACAGAAAAAAAAACAACTCTTTGAGGGTTTGAAAATTGCAGTATTTCAACACTTGTTAGACCATCTGTTAATTTATGTGATGACTTGAAAGTGACTAACATCAGAAAAAAAAAATTCAAAGTGTGAAAAACTGTTGATACCTCATCAGCAGCTAATTTTAAGGCAGAAGCCCCTATGGAGTTGAGCCCAAAGAATGTTAACCCTTTACAGCAAGAACGATCTATTTTAACACACTTACCGAGCTAATTAAACAGTTTATTTTTCACAAAACTCCCACACAGCTGGAGTTGGCTACATGGACTGGCGACACCCCTGCAAACACAGTGCTAGATGACAAGCCTGACCTTTTTCAATTTCTTTGTGCTGTGCTCTCCAACATGTCAGGCACGCACCTGCCTGCATGTAAACGCGATTATGTGTTACTGAGTACGTAGAAAGAATCCCCCTGAACGACTCACAGTTTCTTGATGTCCAAACACAGTGAAGCCATGCAGAGTTCAGAAGTCTCACACAATGTGGCAATTATCCCCAGTGGCTGCCAAGCGTTACTGTCACACTTCCATGTCACCTGTGATATTCTGGCACCAAATATTCCAGATCAGTTGCTGGCAGTGATTAATGTAAGGTGTAATGCTCTTGGCTGAGACAAGCCGCCACATTTGCTAACTTGC
Organism: Pimephales promelas; assembly: GCF_016745375.1. Next base: position 2,518,533 of record NW_024121299.1, on the reverse strand, counting down.
TGAACCGTCTGTTTCATTGAGCATGAAAGCTTCCGAACTGTGTAAAATCCAGTGCCACTCTGGTTTGCCATCTATAATTTAGTTTGTGTACGTAAGACATCCTGTTATGCAAATGAAACCTTCAACTTATTTCATTTTTCCAAATTAGATTAGAGAGCTAAAAACAGAAATCGGGTGCTGTGAGCTTCACTTTTGTGGAATACCCTTCAATGCCTCAACTTTATATCTAAGAATAGTTGAGGATCACACATTATTTAATTAGTTGTGGTTTGCAGTGATACTTGATTACTTGATACTTGAAGCTTTCAAAGAATGGGAAATGCAATATACAGTGTATTAAATCTTAGAAAGCATCACTTTTACTGTTGCTCAGATGATTAGGCTACAAATTATGCTGCTTGTTGCAGAGAGTAGTGCTATTTTACTATTGTGCAAGACTATAACAACTAACCTTGATTGTGGCTTTTTTCCCCTGAAAATGTAAAAATCTAGTTAATTTAGGAATATAAATGTCTAATTTATTAATGTGACTGAATTCCTCTCATTAAAAAGTCTCCAGCCTGGATGGTCAACGCCCATATAATTTGTGCTTGGTAAAGGTTTGTGTTTCTTTAAACCTCTTGGTGCATGTTAGAGACTAAAGAGCTGTCCGTCAGACCTGCAATTAAAACTAGGGGAAGTCACTATAGGATAATTTGGAATATGTCTCATATCAGATTTTCTGTTGGAATGGTGAGTGACCCCTGCCATGGTTCTGTTTTTAATTGGCTTCAAATAAAATTAAGCTCAAGTTTAGAAAAAGTCACTTAAAGATTGTCATCCCATATGGCAGGAAAGTAACATCAAGTGCTGAAAAGGTCTCTGATGCTGCAAATTACCTTATGATTCAGTAAACCCATAACAACAAAAAAGTGCAGTGAAATCTTTGAGGGATAAATAAATTCACCACTGCTTCAATTACCCCAGACAACATGTGATAAATTTAGTGCTTGATGATTAGTTAATATGTTTTGAATAATCATGTAATTTAATACAGTCACCCCAAAAAGTAATTTGTCCATTTAAGCCATGTTTTAAAATGTAATGTCTTTGCATTCTAAGTCTATTTTTGTAAAAATACTGTAATGTTTTCTATTTTAATATATTTTAAAATGTAATTAATTCCTGTGATGCAAAGCTTAATTTTCTTTATCAGTACTCCAGTCTTCTTGAGTGTCACATGATCCTTCAGAAATAATTCTAATATGCTGATTTGCTGCTTAAGAAACATTCCTTATTATTATTAATGTGGAAAACTAATAATTTTGTTGAAACCCTCATAAATTTTATATGATAACAGGATTATTTGATTAATAGGAAGTTCAAAAGAACACCATTTATTTCTAATTTAAATTGACTTAACTCTTTCTCCGTTCTTTAAAAAGAATTGCCAGACAGTGCCAGCATTTTTGATCATTTCTACAAAAAGTTTCATGGCCCTCAGAATATTTTGTTGTATGAATATCTGAACATGCAATAAATCAAAAGAACAGAAATCCAGGTTCATGCATACTGCATACTTAATGCATACTTTTTTTAACCAACACTTTGGGTAAGTTGCAACATTAGGAGCAAAAAGCTGAGAAAATCAAAGACTAGCCTGTATGTCTGGATCGGATTCAGAACTATTATGAAAACATAGAGTAGATCGAGTCCATCAACACCCGACAAAGTCGACATTTCATTTAGGAACTTTAGGGAGTTTTGATTTATATGATGTATATGTTGATGATCGTGTTATTTTACATATGCATAGTTAAATAATTACCTTTTTTTCCACATGTGTTTTGATCTGGAGATTCTGTACTCTTTCAGAAGATAGTGCTCCTTACTGTAAAATCTGTATCCTGGCAAGATCTATCGCTATTCTTTATCAAAATAATTTATCACTAAAATGTTTTGCAATTCTTCATCAAAATGAACTGAACATTTAACATTCACAATACAAATTCCACCATGAATGTTTAATTGACACACCCCCAGCTCAGAAATTGGGCTTATTGAGTTTCATCTGTTCTCATCCCATAATAAGATCATTCCAGCACAACTTAATTGCTTCTTAATTCTGCTCATGTTCTTGGTTTATTATAATATCATTGTGTAATATTTTTACTGTCGTACTGTGAAACTTTCCCACTGAAATGCGTCCATATATTGAAAACAGCAGTTGCACATGATGCATCATGCTCTTCTGTCCAACCACACCAGCCTGTAGACGTACTTAACACTTTCTTTGGCATTACAGCAAGAAGACAATGAACTGATCTCCAGGTGTCTGTGACGTTACGATGGGCGGCGGGCGATGTTTCGAGGATGGGGTGATTAATGCTCTGTCAAGGGTTCAGGAGAGAACGTGGTGATGGCTGCGGCATCTGATTTGCATATCTACTCTAAATAAAAGCTGGTGAGTCATTGCTTTGAAGAGTGTTGAGAGGCTCCATGTGTCAACTCCCGTTGTGCTTTATAGATATCATTATGAGCTCCTGGGAAAGCCACTGCGGTGGATTCATGTTTACATTGTTGCATTGCTCTAGAGGTGGTTTCTTGATTTCTTTCTGGTTTCGTCATTCTGGGTTGTGGGATAACTCATTTTAAACTTCAGAGCGGTTTGTGTGAGAAAACGAACAGTATTTATATTGTTTTTACCTCTTGTAATCATAGCTATGACAAAATGATCTGACAGCACGGGCGCTTCGGTCTGCGCATGCGCTGGAAGTGATCGCTTGCGCGCCTACGTCTCTCTTTGTTTATACAGAGATTACGGAAGTTTAACCTTTCACTAAACATATTTAGATATACGGGAAACCGCAATGCAAGACGATTTAGGTATGTCTAAATATGTTTAGTAAAAGGTAAATCTTCCGAAATCTCCGTGTAAATATTGAGTGACGTCACACGCAAGCGATCACCTCCGGCGTAACATTGAACTGATTCAGTTCGGTTCAGTTGGACATTGCACAACTGATTCAGATCACTTGGACGTCAGTGTGATTACACGAGGTAAAAAGAAACGATATAAATTGTGTTCGTTTTCTCACAAAAACCACTCGTTTCGTGTCTTAGGCCATCAATGTGTACTTACATTTACGAGTCATTAAATCATGTTTAATTTGGACTTCTCTGTGCATGCTTTTTGGTGGACCCCCTTAGCCTCGAGTGTATGACTGAGACAACAACGGTTTGACTGAAAAATGTCAAAATTGAAAATACTGTGGAAACAAAGACACCTACATCTTGGATGCCCTTGAGGTAAGCTAAAACATATCAAAAATTAATTTCAAAGTGAACTATCCCTTTAAGACACTCATTATAATTAAAGGGTTAGTTCACCCAAATATGAAAATTCTGTCAGTAATTACTCACAATCATATTGTTTCAACCCCATAAGACTTTCGTTCATATTCGGAACAAAAAATGAAGATATTTTGGATTAAATCTGAGAGCTGTCTCACTCCTCCATAGGCTTCTATGTTATTGAAACTTGCCGGCCCATAAAAGTGACTACAGTGGCTCAACCAGAACGAGAATACTTTTTGTGTACAACCCCCCCCAAAAGTAACGACTTTCTTCAACTTTTAATTTTCTTCTCTGTGGGCCTCTGAGGGCCACTGTGGTCACTTGGACTATTTTAACAATGTTTTTACTAACATTTCTGGGCTGGCAAGTTTTGATAACATGGAAGCCTGTGAGGAGTGAGACAGCTCTCAGATTTAATCAAAAAATATCTTCATTTGTGTTCCAATGATGAACGAATGTCTTACGAGTTTGGAACAACATGAGGGTGAGTAATAGAATGGTAATTTTTGGTTGAACTAACTAACCCATTAAGCAAACCTGATGTGATATTGGAATACAGTGTATGAATGTAGAGTCCAGTAGTCCTGTGTCAATATACTGTTTGCAATACAATGCAGTTCACACAGTGTGAATCATTGTGTTTCTTGCCCATGAGTCATTCCTTCACTCCCGCTATTGTTCTTTTGAGTCTTTCCTCAATATTGCCAACAGAGTCGTTTAGGTTGCAGCTCACTGAACAGCGATAATCATGATAAATCGAAAACCAACCCTTTAATTACTCTGGAGCTCTATAAAACTTGATGCACATTAAAGCAGAGCTCTAAAAACCAAACTTCTACTAGACAACTTCCGAGACTTGACTGCTAGGCTTTTTTAGATGCGAGGCAATTCTCCAGGAGGTTTGGATTCACCAATCACGTTAACTGATCTGAGAGCTGGAGAGTGGAATTTCGTTCCTTGTACATGGCACATGAAACAAATGCCGCATTATGATGCACACGTACAGCTCTTCCTCAGGGCAAGAATATGCAGAAGTGTTTTCTGTCCCAAGAGAATGGGAATAAAGCCATGCAATTCTTTGGCTTACAAATTTTGACTCTTAAAATGGAATGGAATATATGGAATAAATGAAATCATTTTAGGGCCGTTTTGAACGTGAGCTTGATTCAAATTCTTCTTGCATCAAATGAAATCTGGTCCCTGTAGAGTAGACTAAAGCATCAAGACATCTCTTTTCACATTGAAAATGTGGGTGCTTTCAGGAAACATTCCTACTATGTCCGAATATGAAAACGGTTCTTCAGCAAGAATTACAATGACACAAAAAGCATACTTTTCTGTCATTTTACTTTTGGAAACAGTCTTAAAGCAGCCAGTCTGTTCTCTGAGAACACATTGACCTGTCAGGTTTTAAAATAGGGGAACTGGAGCAAGATTCTTTTGAAAAGTTACTTTTTACTACTGCCTTTTTGTTTGATTTTGAAAGTCAGTTTCTGTATAGAAACATAGTGGACCAGTTGCAGGGCATGTTGTCACAAAGCCAACCTGTATTAAACGGACAATTTAATGGCTTTCAGCAATAAAAATTAATATTAATTGGGCTCAAAACTATACATAGTTTTCACTTGTGTGAAAATCGTATAATCTTAAAACATTGTAAATGTGTAAATTATTAAAGATGTGAAATTTAGAATTAGTATGTATTGCCTAACATTACAGCATTTAAATCATGCCTTGTATGACAACTAGCCCTGTTTTCCTCCCCTAATATATGCATCTGCTAAGTTTTTTTTATAAATGAATTGTTCAGGTTCTTCTATTGATTATTATTGCTCATTAATGCGTGTTGTGACATGTTTGCACTAAATGCAATAAACAACATCACCATTAATTGCTCTAATGAACTGCTAATGTGCAGCGTGAAAATACAATTACGACAAAACCGAGCTTCTTGTTTTTACATCGGCAACACGCCGTCCTCGCTCAGTAATGACATAAACCGCTATAATAAAGCTTAAGGTGTGTGCTTCAGAGAGAACGCCGGCTCTCCTGAGACGCTGGAGACTTTCTCAATTTTTAGACACGTCAAAGGAAAATTCAATCCACTGTATTTATTTCCTTCATTTTCAGAGGCTGGAGGAGATTCTTTTTAGCGGATCGACATTTTTATTGATTCAGTGCCATATTCTGTCCTCATTTCAGAGAGAACATCAAGCTGTGTTTTTTCCCTTCTTGATGTTAAAAGTTGGAAAGAGGCCTGGAGAGGGAACACTTTTTAAGCCTAAACTATAAAGATACGTGCGCTGACTCATCCGAGGAGCGCCTGTAACTCGCATATCGATAAATTCCACTGCCAATTCACCATCGCATGGCATCTTCTTTTAATTGATCACGGACATCTGTTGTCATTCAGTCCCAAACAAGATGCCAGCTTTGTTGACTGCAATCACTTACGCTGATGACTTCTCTCAACAAGTGAAAAATAAACAGTACACTCACTGCAATGAGAGCTTGGCCGAGCATCTCAATATCTTCGCCTCTCCACGCCCTTAAATTAAGCTTTTTTTTGCTAAGAGGTGTCCTCTTATTTATGTTCACATAGAATTGACTGATAAATGACCATGTGTCCGTGTAAATCAACAACGTTTAATTAAGCAAATTCAAAGGTCAACATAGGTTTCGGATGGGAATAGGATGTTCGAAATGAAGTAATTTTATGCGGGAATGAAACATTCGTTTGACGCACAGTGAAGCTTTACGTACGTTCTTTTTGCACAATTAGCAACTTTAATGATTACCCTGATTAATTAACAGGGTAAATCAAACTGATTGATGGGTGCAATCCTCTGATTCGCAGAGAGAGCTCAAAGTATCAACCTTGGAGCTAATGAACACCAATTAGTGCGGTGGATGACTTTGGTACGCCTTTGTTTAGGCTCGCACTCACGGTCCCTAATGAAAAAAGTACAACCGTGTATTGAAATATCCACATAATGATGTGGATGGAGATCACCAAGGAGACCTTTTCACACACCAATTAGACAATTCTTTAATGGCATTGTTCTAAAAAATTCTTTTTTTAGCCTTCCGCATTCATGTATAGGAAGTGAAACTTTTGCCCGAGGTAATTATTCCTCTGGATTTTTAAAGCTGGATGTATACTCTGTGACTTATTATGAAATTTCACAGTTTTAAGTTGACGTTTCTCAGATGGTTTTTCTGTGCATCGTAGCATCGCAGCTTGATTATCTGCTCTGAGGGATGCACACATCTGCATTCATCGGAAGATGCAATTGGCCACTGATTATGCAAATAACACAATGCTGAATAAAGCATGAAGATGTTTTACTGATCAGTCACTTGGACTCCATGTGCTTATATGCCCATTAAATTGGTAGTTCACCCGAAAATGAAAACTGTCATGTCGTTCCAAAACTGTACAAGTTTCGTTCTTCTGTGGAGCAATATATATTGAAGATATATCCAGATAAAATGCATTTATTTATTTATTTATTTGTCAATGAAAGTCAATAGTGTCAATTGTTGTATTGGACCCTATTGACTCGAACACTAATTGGGATTGGGATTACACATAGTGTCAGCCATCTTTCTTTTGTACGCTAAGCTAGCAGGCTCTTGTTTTGTGGAGAAAGCTGAGTAGTAACTTTAGGGGTTACCGTCCTCTTTTTTTCCCGGACATGTCCGGCCGTCGATGTCCGGGATTCAGCTTTTGCTTTCTGCAGTCACCATGCATTGTTTACATGCACAGCTTTTGTTTCAATCTAACTGAATTCATTCTGATTGGTGAATCTGAGTGTAGTGTTTAACGCTAAAAAAAGTGATCGGTTAATGTGCGTTTTAACATTGCTAAGAAAATTCCCGCTCCTCCGTGAGAGATACGAGGCCGGTGCGTCTCACAGGTGTCGCTCATCGGTAATCACGGCAATTGCCTTGAGTCGTTCTCCCGCGGCCCTCACTCGTCCTGCTCACCACAGTAAACACGATGAATGGCGACTGTAGAACGCAAAATCCGAATCCCGGACATTTTGGGCGATCTCGAAACACGTTTTCGGACAAACTCATCACGGAGACTCAATAGTAGCCTAGAGTTGTTGTTTAACTACTGCACTCTGTTACCGGTAGGCGTGGCCTCATAGGGCAGCGAAGCAAGTGCATTCTGGGAGTTGTTGTCTTTCATCCACATAAGCCAAAAATACATTTTCTGGCTTTTCTCAGTCTAGAAAGCTCCAAATTCAAAAATAATTTCACATTTCTTCTACATAAATGACCCAATTGAAATACACATTCATCTTTCCAGAAGTGGAGTGAGCTTTTAAGTGCTTAACATTTCCTAGAATCAGTATGTATAGTACAGTACATATGCAGTATGTAGTTTTGGACTTACCCGGTGGTAATATTGTTCAGTGCCTTGAGTTAAAAAAACCCAACTTTGTCCCTAACCCCTTAAACGCTCTGTTTGATTTCTTCACATCTCTGATTATACCTACTACAATGGACCTTGTTATTACCCTTACAACATTGCTAGCCATATGTGCCATTCTCCTATAATGGAAACCCCCACCAACCCCCTCTTCCCCACCAACACATGAGTAGTGAATATGAGAGGTATTACAATGCATCTACTTTGAAAAATTGAGTTGCTCTCTAAAGGGATCCTTGAGCTCTTTTCATAAACTGAACTGGAACCCTTTACTTGCATTTATATAATGCGTCAGATAATAAAGTGGACAGGACCTGCTGATTAGAGGGCTCTGGAGAGAGGTTTGATCTCGTGTCCTAATTTATTGTTTATTTTTCTTTTCTTTTTTTTGTATGTAGCTGGGATGAAGGGGATTTGAGTGTTTTGTGTACTACTACTTAATGTAATTTTCTTGTGAGGTGCCTTATTTTGTGTAACAGTTGCAGTATCTTTTATAAGTCCTAAATAAAAATATGTGGAATATAGAAATAACCAATGAAGTGAGAACGTTTTTGGTCAGAGCTCTTGCAGGAACGGTTTGGAAATTATGTTCGTAATCATCTTAGACAACACACTGGGATGAAAAGTCAGCAGAATGGAGCAGAATGAATATGATGCTCTTAATCAGTGTGTGTGCGTGTGTGTGTGTGTGTGTGTGTGTGTGTGTGAGAGAGAGAAGGGGCAGTGACAGGGCAAAGCTGCATGCTCTCTGTGTGGTCATGGAGGAAAAGGCCACAAGTCATTGATTTTGTCACTGAAACATGATCAAGGATCGTCCAGAAACATTCCCACGGGATCGAATGCCCTATCTAGAGAAGACACCAAATGAGTTAAAGGCAACGGTGGTCACATTTGCTTAATGATAAATCAAGAGAAGTCAGGATATTTGATATGCATGTTCTGTTTTAAGGTTTACAAAATAAACACATTAAGTTTTTCACCCCAAATTATGCCGATGCTGTGTTGAAAAGCCTTTAAATACGATCAATTACTACTATTTAAAAGTGACTGTGCATTATGCAACTATTTCTACCTGACCTGACCCTTCAAATTGCTTTCATTGGTGTTACCTAATGTAGTCTGATTGATTCAGCTGTATTGAATAATGTATTTGAGTTGAATAAAACTTATATAGGCCTAGTTAGGTTACCTAACAAAAAAGAGTGACGTTTTTCTTACGAAACTGCCCTGAACAAAACGTGTTTTACATTGCAATGGCATGTCTCTAAAGCATTTTAGTTTAAAAGCTGCTGCACAAAAGAAAATTAAGTACACTTTGGTTAAAATATTCATGGACTTGCACTTAGGTAGCGCAGTTAGTTGGCAAGGTACTTCAGTAAACAATCATTGCGTGCAGTACAAGATTTGAATTGCTTACACCGTTATGATTTTAATAATATGATGTTCATGCATTTTCAGGTTTACTAATATAACCATATCCTACAGTACCTAAATTATACATTTAGAAACTGAAATACCTGTAAATAACATACACTTTTTGCATGCTTTTTATTGGCTTGCTTACATACACAAGCTCTTCTTTAAATCTTAAACTCCTTATAACAAATTCAGAGGGTCTGGAAGCCAGCAGCAAGCCCTAAAGGTATTCTTAAGAAAAACCAAAGGCACCTTGACTAACAAAGAGACACAAAGCTGTGATGTGTTTTTTTTCAACAGGGATTTTTAAACAGTGATGGTTCACCCCATATATTGTCAAACTCTGATTGCGGTGTCTTTGTTTCTGCAGTAGTTTCAATTTTGATATTTTTAGGTCAAACCGTTTGTGTCTGTCATTCATATAATGCAGGTCTATGGTCACCACCTCAAAGAGCATGTACAGAGAAGTCTATGATTTAATGACTCGTAAATGTAAGTACACATTGATGGCGTAAGACACGAAACGAGCGGTTTGTGTGAGTAAACGAACAGTATTATATCGTTTTTACCTCTTGTAACCACAGCCACGTCCAACTGAAGGCACTGGCGCTTTGTAGCTGTGGTTACAAGAGGTAAAAACGATATAATACTGTTCGTTTTCTCACAGAAACCACTCGAGTCATTAAATCGTGTTTAATTTGGACTTCTCTGTGCATGCTGTTTGAGGTGGTGACCATAGACCTGCATTATATGACTGACGGACAAGAACGGTTTGACCTAAAAATATCAAAATTGAAACTACTGCGGAAACAAAGACACCTACCTCTTAGATGCCCTTGAGGTAAGCTAAACATACCAAAAATTAATTTCAAATTGAACTATCCCTTTAATGATTGATCGATTATTGATTGTTAATTTTAATAATGATCGATTATGGGAATGTACATTTACATCGCTAATTCCAACATGAACTTTTTAATAGCAAATTGGTAGTATTCTAAAATAACCCTCATTTGCATAGAAAAAGAGACATGTTTACTTTTAAAAAGATGACGATGATGGTATTTCAGGACAATTCCGGCACATTCTGTGTTTGGTTACACTGGGTGGTTTGAGAATATGGTAAGGTTTTTGGTGTAACTGGTGTAACTGTTTAGTGAATTCGCCCCACATGGTTTGTTTGTTTCTATCCTTACTTTTTTTTATGATCTCCTGCTAAAAGTAACAATTTTAGTATTAAAGACAAGTACCTGGGGACTTAAGTTTACAGGATATCTCAGCTTTACAGAGATGTCGGTGCAGTTGACTTAAAAGTATGATTGATTCTCATGCCAAACCCAAAGTCATCTCATGAGGGCCACTCATGTCATGTCATATCAATCGCATCGCAAACAAGTAGACAATGTGTTGTCAGGGCCAGCAGAACTGTCAGAAAAAGGTAAAGGACAGGGATACTACACTGTCTGTGACGGGTACTCAAAACTGGAAGAGTTAAATAAAACCAGAAAGGGAAAAGTGCAATAAAGCATGGCATTTCTGGAAGAATATCTGTGGCTTCTCATTATCTCAAGGTTATTCAACAAGAAAGGCCTGCAGTGAACAATGTAAAAAAGTTAAAATTGGACTTATTGTTATTAAATATTTGTTTCATTAAAGGAATTTCTACAAAATAATGCCATGAAAATGTGTTTGGGCAAATTTTCCGTCAAATTAAATACTATACAAGTAGTTTTATTTCATTTTATCTGTTTATTTTATATCTATTTATTGTAATATTATATTTATTTACAATTATTGCAAAATTGTCTAAATGCAGTGATTGTTTTTCTAGCAGTGATACGACTGCTTTTTAAAAAGATATATCTGTATAAACTAGGGCTGTCAAATGATTCGCATCCAAAGTATAATTATTTTGTATATATATAAATACACACATGCTTGTAAATTTAAATAAAATATTATTTATATATAAAATATTTATATTTATAAATAATATAAATTATGTATAAATCTATATACATTTATATCTATATATATTTCTTAAATATATACAAGCATGTGTGTGTATTTATATATAGAAAATAATTATACACAGTGCACCCACATATATTATGTAAACACAAACTTTAATTTTGGATGCGATTAATCGTTTGACAGCCCTAGTATAAACAATTCAAAAGAACAGTGCTTAAAATGGCAAAAAGAACTTATTATTCATGACTAAAATAACTATTGCACATTGTATTCATATTTGCTATGAACTAATACATTTCTTAATGAACAGACCTGGGTGGCAGAACAAACGATACATTTCAGTTCTTGTGCAGGACACACTGTTCAGCTTTTGAATTTTAAATCAAGACAATCCTTTGTTCCTTCCCCACAATTAGGCATTTGCCTTCACGAAATATCCATCAATTTAACAAAGCGTCCCATCTAAGAACAACAAGCTTCGAATTATCAATAGAAAACTTAATTAGGCTCAGAAATGCAAAGTAACAAATCAAAGATTCCTGCGGAGCAGAGGAGACCACCACCTCTCACTCTGAATGAATAATTATGCCAGATGATATTTTGCTCATGTTTGACGCTGTGTGTGATTTTGGCTTCTCTGTGCTGATCCAGTTGGATATAGAGTATCGTGGCCTGAGGAGGTCACCCGACCTCATCTGCTCTCCCCGTCAGCCAAGAGCTCCTTATACTTTAAGAGACCTATAACGGACTCTCTGCTCCCAATGAAATGTCCAAATAGAGCAGATTTTGCATCCACATAAAGGGCAGTCGCCTGATGGGGTTGCAGTTACATGATTTTGAAGCTCTCCATTTTTATTTTTATAACTTTCCACTGGTTGGACTATAATCCTGGATGACATTTACAAACCCATGAGCAATTGGATTTTAACAAGCTTATTAAAACTTATATGGTACAGCCGATGAATTCAGACATGTCTGTCAGACAATGAAGTCTCCCCCGTATTTGCATTATGATTCAATTCATTTGACATTAAAGACTAGTCCAGACCTTATATTTTCTTTTCAAGTGGCATTCAAAAATCGATAATCTAGAAGCGAGTTCTTCATCAGATTTAGTATGCACTAGACAATTATTCCATAAAAAAATATTGAACCTAATATTGGTTTACAGTTATTGATTTTACTTTTTGAGAAATTAAAAAATATATTAAATACAAAAATATTTATTTAGAAAATCTTAAATCTTAAATATATATAATGCTATGTAAAAGTGCCATAGGCAAATATTTAAATATTAATATTAAACATGAAATGTTTATATAGAATATTAATGTTTTATTTTTAATGATTTTAAATAATAAATAAAGTGCTATAGGTGCCCTTCAAAGGTTAAAAAAAAAAAAAAACTTTTTGCTGATAATTTACTCACCCCCATGTCATCCAAGATGTCCATGTCTTTCTTTCTTCAGTTGAAAAGAAATTAAGGTTTTTGGATAAAAACATTCCAGGATTTTTCTCCATATAATGGACTTCATTGGGCACCAAACGGTCCAAGGTCCAAATGAGAGTTTCAGTGCAGCTTCAAAGAGCTTTAAACGATTCCAGACGATGAATAAGGGTCTTATCTATAGCGAGACTATCGGTCATTTCAAAAATAAATAAAAAACTTTAAGTTTTATAAGCACAAATGCTCGCCTTGCTCTGTTCTGTGATGAGTGTTCGTGACTCGCCTGTTCATTAAAATGAACGAATACTTTTTCCGAGTCATTTCGTTCATTTCGTTTGTTGAATGAACCAATTGACTCGAAAAAGATTCGTTCATTCACGTCTGGTATTGTTTAAAGCCCTTTGACGCATGCACTGAAACTCATTTGGACATTCCAGAAAAATCCTGGAATGTTTTCATCAAAAACCTTAATTTCTTTTCAAATGAAGAAAGAAAGACATGGACATCTTGGATGACATGGGGGTGAGTAAATTATCAGCAAAAGTTTTTTTTAAAAGTGAACTACTCCTTTTAACATCAATTTGGTCACCATACTAGACTAAACTGTTAATGTACTGAAGTGCAATTGTACCTCCTCATTCATGGTGTCTATAAACATCTGAGTGTGCTGTTTTTAAACGTCTCTGAGTGCCATTAATAATACGTGTCTCCAGGAGGGAGCCAATATTGTGAGTTTTTCAGATTCAATTAAAGACACCAATTCATATCAGCAAACACCCCATTGAGAAGAAAGATGAGCCTTTCTATTGAGTCAGACCACAGTCTATTTGAAGCAGGGAGATCAGCAGGCTTTCTGAGCCTCTTTGTTCTCATTTCTAGTACTGACAACCTTTATTGATATCTCCTCGCAGTTGACCAGAATAGACTATATCTGTTGATGACGGTGCGCAGCTTAACGGCGTCATTGTTAACAGCGCTGCCGTAATCCGATGCAATTATAAGGATGAAAGTAAAGTGTCTTATGTAGATGAGAGGAACACATGAGGTAAAGAGTTGAATTAACTTTTTGTCACGCTTATCAAGATCTAGATTTAATGGTTCAGTTACTCTCTGATGTGTGTCAGTCTTTAGAGCCTCGGGTAAACAGCATATGCCTTCTGATTCTCATTAGTCACCAGACATCGGTGAAAACCACTTTCAGTGCGTGTATGGATCCAGTGTCCTGGGCCTACGGCACTTTCTTGTGTTTCGTCACGTTGCGTGTTTTGGGATCTACTGACAGACGTTGATTTGAAATCGTAGTGACATCGATGACCACAAGCGAATCTGCAAATTTTACAGCGAGGTGGTACGTTGGATTTGTGTCAGAAAGCAGCCGGATGTCATGATGGGACTTGACACCGGGCCTGAAGGGAGACGGAAAATTGCTCTACTTTATTTAGAGGAGAAACGCTTAAGCTTTTGACCTCATCATTTCATACAATCAGTCAGAATGAAAACTCCCACGCAGTGGAAAAAGTATTCAGTCTAAAACATCAATGAATGTCAGGAATCGATTCATAAAGGTGTTTTCTCCAACTTTTAGGATCACACAGACGGCTGCGCAACGTGGGGCAAATATAATAATAATTAATTTACAGAGTGAATCACCGGCGTAAATTTGAGTGGATTAGGGACTAGGTGCTTCGAGGAGCTGGAAATAGAACCAAGATGTCTGCCACCTTCTACGTCTGTCAGCTTTATCGTAGATGGATGCAGTCATTATCCATAATAACGTTATTCTTGGGATGAATCCACTCTTCTTGTTAACCGTCAGCCCTTTTCCCTTGAGCCTTTCCCATCCCACATATCATAAATGTAATGGCACTTTCCACAAATAGGGTGCAAATTGGAGCCCCATAACTTAAAAAAAAAAAAAAATTGCACAAATCCCATGCTTTTATTGTAAGGACTATTGAATATGATAAGCATATCCAGCTCAAGTATAATCTGTGTCACTCCTTAGTAGTTTTGGTGATTTCTTTGATTTCACGATTCTATCCAACAATTAAAATCCCGCAACGATGTCCTAATTTTGATCCAATTTGTTAAATTGATATTCATTTCATTGTAGTATTTCTAAGCTCAAAGTCCACTCCAAAGGTGAGATATTTTATTTAACAGAATCCCCTTTTCAAGAACTACATTGATCGACTCGTTTTGGACTACAATGAGATTTTTCCCGATCTTATGAACTCACAATGGTATTCATTTAAATAATACCCCGCTCACGGAATACGAAAAAGGGGGAAAAGGTCTGGTTGAGCTGCGAGAAGACGGTGTTCACTGTAAAAAAAATAGTGTTATTTTAACTTAAAAGTAAGTAACATGGTTGCCTTAAAATTTTAAGTTGATTGAACTGGAAAAAGTGAGTTAATACAATGAAGGAGATTAATTTAATCATCAGAAACTCAAAATAATAAGTTGACTCAACTAAATAAATTATTTAAGTTGATTTGACAAAAGAAAAATGTTGAGATAACAAATCTTTTTTACAGTGTTGTCGCTATGTCTGGGAAAAAAATGAGTTTTTTTTACACAACATTTCTAAAACTCATTTGTTTGACCTTCCTAATGCTGACGAACTTAGTGGTTAAAACTTATGTTTAAACTCTGTTCCTGAACCAGAGTTTATGTTACCATAACATTGATCTGTGCACTGCAGATTTTATGAAATACTTGCTCGCAAAGCATGTGCATGAAATGTGTTTTGCACAGTCCATTTGTTTGCTAACATTGTCAGGGTCTGAATTGGGCTCGAATTGGTTCGAAATTACACTAGAGCAGAACTTTTTTTCAGAAACAAATTTCCCGAACAAAGTTAAGCGCTGCCAGTCACAACACACTGGGAAATTAACCAATCACAGCACAGCATCAGACTGAGGAGAGAGGTGCTGTAATATTGTAAATATGTGAAAAAGAATGTGTTTATTGAACAAACAAGCATGAAAACATATTGTAGTACACCCCAAATGGCAAAATCAGGACTTCATAAAAGGGCATAATAAGACCCCTTTAATGAAAGTGGGTGGAGCTAAAGAGTTATTTTGGCACATTTTGCTTTTTTTTTGACTCACTGATTGGTGTCATTTTCTGTAAACAGCATTATGGGTAATATAACTTTTCACTAGGAATTACTGATTGTTAAATACAATCATATAAGGTGATAATCTGAAATATCGTGCACTTGGCGGCTTCAAAAGAAGCAATACCATGGATTAACAGCCTCACTGATGGAGTTTTAACTTCCGGAACCAGACTGTTGGACTCTATTTTAGACCTTGTTTTATCCTATCCATCCTATGCCTAATAATTACTTCTATTTTTGCATGTTTCTTTTAGTGGATAACCCACATGACTAGATAAAAGGACAAAACATCAATGTGGAATTTCCATTCAAATCTATTGGGAAATAAGAAAGCTCTGTTTCATTCCACGTTAGCATGTATTGTCTAAGCTGATTGGGATGCCATCTGATTGGCATTCTGAAAGCAGGTGTGAAGGGGCTTGAGCCAAGTGTTCCATCTCCCAGCCTCCCTCATGGCCAGAGCAGAGAGAGGGGGGAGGACAGCACTTGACAGCAGTGACTGCGTGAGTGACGTGGTCCTGCCGCTGCGCATCTGTAATCGGCGGGACCCAAAGCTCTGTCTGTGCTGTCTGGATAAGTGACACCCACTAGAACATTGCCCGAAGTTCACCACGCCTGTGTGGCTGTGGCTGCATCAACCTGCGGTTTATAGTGACGCATTTGATGATGATTGTAAGGAGGGAACAACCTGGACTGTGACCAAGGAATTGACTACTGCAGTTACACCGCATTAAAATGCATATTTGGTTAATCGAGATGAATAAGCAATTAAGCAGAGATAGATCAGAATGTTACCAAATATTCAAAACCAGTCAATGACCCGCATTGGTAAAACAGGCTGCATTTAAAGAGTTCACCCCGAAATTAAAATCCTGTCATAATTAATTTACCCTCAAGTTGTTCCAAACCCGTATGACTTTTTTTCTTCTGCTGAATGCAAAAAAGATATTTTGAAGAATGTTGGAAACAAAACATTTGATGGGTCCTATTGACTTGCATAGTATTCAGGGGAAAAATACTATGGAATAAAATCAACTGATTGGTTACAGTCAGACATTCTTCAAAATATCTTTTTTTTTGTGTTCAGCAGAAGAAGAAAAAAAAAGTCATACAGGTTTGGAACAGCATGAGGGTTTGTAAATGATTACAGGATGTATATATTTTGGGTGAACTATCCCTTTAAGTAAAGATTATGGATTTATAACAATGCATTTTATCAGTGTTATTCAAGTCAGTTGACGTGCACAGCCAATTTGGCGCCAATTATTTTGTTAACCTCGACATTTTAAACTAAACACTAAACACGTTTGTAATATATTTGTGATATGTAAACTTGTAATAAAGTGATAAATGAAAACAATAATAATGTTTTGTCGACGTACCATCCCATAGTGATCTTAACGGAAAGCGTTGCTATGGTTACTAGTCATTCGAACGGGACTTCTCTTCCCTAGCATCTTTTTAGTGGATTCTGCTTTAGCTTGAAATGTAACTTTCAGGGAACCTGGGTTAAATACACTATGTACTTTTAAGACACTCACCATCCCAAACTTTTGCCTTGACTTGTCAAGTGGAGCCTCATAATTCAAACAAAGTATTTTATATTTTTCAAGGTAGCTTGCAATATATTTAGAGGACACCGTCTTACAGTTCATTAATTAAAAAGAAGAAAAGATCAACATTAAGGATCCTAAATACCTTTGTTTTGTGCATCTTCTTTCATACACAAACACTCTCAATGGCACACACATACACACACCGGCTCGATGACTCATTCAAACCGAAAACTGTTCACTTACGTTCATTCAAGTCCGCTCGCTCTCTCCTCTGCGCAGACGCAAGATACTAAATGCGTGACACTTGTCGCTGACCGTGCCTATATAAATGCAAACTCCAGCCTTCCTTTGAAGTAGTCCTAAAAGTAACTTGATAGGCAACAACTGGAAGAGAGACGCACCTCGCAAAGTTCAAAAACCATCCAAGGATATACCAATTACGCACAGGTACGCAACATATTGTTTAGGATGAGACAGCTCGTATTGAGGTAGCTTAAACCTTAGCCAATTACATGTTACCCTAGTAATCTTTATTATAGTTTTGTATTGCTATGGATGCTTCCTCGTGTTTTACGCACAATGAGGCACCCATCTATCCAACTTTAAGGCGCGCGTAAATGTCCAAGTGGACTTCGAAATATACAATTGTGCAATGTAAATGTTCAGTAAGCTCTCAAAAAAAAAAAAAAATACATCTGTCATGAATTGAGCTTTGTCCAAGAGTGCGCAAAACAGTTTTTGAGAAGTTGAATTCGTGCGCATAATTTACTCACTTCTCCCACAGATTCTCCTCGCCACTTTTTGACATGAAGCTCAATTTTCTCGTCACCACCGTGGCTCTGCTCGTTGCCTTTCCACCACCGTATGAATGTAGAGCTATCGAAAACAGCTCCAACCAGCCAGCAACGGACCCCGATGGAGAGCGACAATCCCCGCCGCTTTTGGCACGCTTAGGGGAGGAGTACTTCATCCGTCTCGGTAACAGAAACCAGAATTCTCCCCGATCCCCAGCCGACAACTTCTCCGAGACATCCCAGTATTCCAAAAGAGCACTGCAGCTCCAGTTAACGCAGCGTCTGTTGGAGGGGAAAGTTGGAAACATCGGCCGTTTGGATGGCAATTACGCGCTCCGGGCGCTCGACTCAATGGAGAGAGAGCGCAGGTCGGAGGAGCCACCGATTTCCCTGGATCTGACCTTTCATCTGCTACGAGAAGTACTGGAGATGGCCAGAGCCGAGCAAATGGCCCAGCAAGCTCACAGCAACCGCAAAATGATGGAAATATTCGGGAAGTAACACGAGCAAACCCATCAGCCAAAGATATTTTTACATTTAGCACATACATGAATATTCTGTACCATAGTGCTGCTTTTCCATCATGATCTATTTATACCGGTGACTTATTGTAGATATTTCAACGAAGGCGAATAGAATATACAGTAGGTGTATATGAATCAAAGTGTTCAGAAGCGCAAAACTGTCATCACTCTCCATCAATGTTATTGTATAAGTGATCATTCAAAACTGTAGATGAAGAAAACGTTTGGGTTTCTTGAAAAAAAAAAAAAAAAACTATTTTCCAGCACTGCATTATTTTATCTGACAGACTTGAGTTTCATTGTAACATACAGTACATTGTTTAAGTTTGTTAATAAACTAATGAGCAACCATTAATTTTTGTTGTGCAAGAGAATGTCTGATATTTATATTTTTCAATAAAAATTTGAAAGCCAGTTTGACACCTCTTGTCTAGATTATTGACATTGGTTAAAAAAAATAAATCAACTTATATTTCACAATCACATGTACACATATTTATAAATACAATCATGTTGTCAATACAACTGCATCTTACGACATCAAGGACCAATGAATGAGGGAGATTATTGACATGTATATTGTTGCTAATAGGTTTTAAGACAGGTAAAAGCGATTCTTCATGTTCAATATTCCCCAATAATTTAATCCATAATTTCAGTTAATTAAAAGGGTAAACGTGACCATACACTGCAAAAATGAATGTGACTATGTTAAAACTAATCAATCAAATTGAGGCAACAGATTACAATCAATAATATTAATTAAATTTAACAAATACGAATTGCGTAATAACTAACCAAATGAATTACTTAAAAGTTAACCATTTAAAATGAGTACAATTTACACATTTTTCAAAACAAAAATATCAGAAAAACAGACGTCAAAGATGAATTAAGTTAATTAATTTTTTTTATTGCCAACACTGAAGACACCTGATGATAACAAGCAGAAACACTGAAGGTGAAAACCGTATTTTTAAGTCACCATTATGGAGATCGGTGTGTGTTTCAGTTGGGCCAATTCTTAATTTAGAATTCTTAATTCATCTTCAACGTCAGTCTGTTTTTCCGATAATTTGTTTAAAAAATGTGCAAATTCTACTCATTTTAAATGGTTAACATTTAAGTAATTCACGTGGTTAGTTATTCAATTCTAATTTGTTAAATTTAATTAATAATATTGATTGTAATCTGTTGCCTCAATTGTATTGATTAGATTTAACCTATTCAGTCGTAATCATTTTTACAGACACTGGAAGATTAATTTTTACCACCTACCTTCAAATAACATAGGAATAAAAAACAAGTCATAAACACATAACCTCAGAGTATATTGCACATACAGACTGAATTATTAATCAACATGCTTGCAATATACTTAATTTTTCAAAAAGGACTTGGGAGCATGTCTCCTTTTGTCAAAATGTTACTGGACAACAAAAACAGTAGCCATGCATATTATGAAGAAGACAACTGATTAAATTGTAGTATAAACACTGGTGCTGACTGAAATGTTTCACAACAGACCAAATAACTGACGTGTGGTGACTCATTCTATCTATGCAGCAACTAGAAAAACCATGGGTGTAAAGTTTCACTGAACCATGTCCTAAATTTGACGGTTGAAGCACATCAATATCGACCAAAACTCAAACGCGAATTAAGAACATTTCAGTTCGCTTAAACCTCATGTTTTATGCAGCATCACACAAATCCATTCTTAGCCAGAGGTGGAATCCACACATGTTTTGGAGTTGTGCTCCCTGGGCCTCATTATGTTCGTTGTAGACGTTTTCTGTGTGAATCCAGTCACAGATGCACATCCTGTCACTGATCATCCTCCACTGGGCCAGAATATCTGGATTACGCAATGTCCTGGCATCGTTATTTCAGCTCGACCACCGAGATGTGTGAACAACACTTGTTTACTCTTCGCCTGCAAAACCAGGGGAAGACAGTCCTGTGAGCAATGAGATGTGGAGACTACTTTCACGCCTTGCTATGGATGTTCCTTTAAGCATTCCGGGCATCTACTGTATGTGTGACAAACCAATGCTTTCCGTCTCAAAATGAACTGACTTGAATGTTGGTTTAAATTTAAATTCAATATGTTACAAATGATCCCACTCCATAAGGGTAACCTTTTATTCGTCGTTGACATTAATATGAAATCCAGAACATTTATAGCAAATCATAACTCAAATATCACTGCTGTGCCAACATGAACACCCCCTAGGCAGTAAACAACACCACAAACCTTGGAAGGGTTTCTTAAATTGTCTACATTTATATATAGTCATGTACTTTTCTAAACCAGTAACTGAAACAAACACAAAAACAGTACCAGCACCTGAAATTCACTGGTCAGTGATTGTTGTGAAGAGGTCACAAAAAGACCGTTGGATCAATATGTGTGT
Source organism: Pimephales promelas (assembly GCF_016745375.1). Next base: position 2,497,501 of record NW_024121299.1, on the reverse strand, counting down.
TGGCAAGTGCACTTTGTGAAGTTAGGATGATGTGGCGGGTGTGCGTGTGCTCAGGGTTTGTGAGGGCAGGGTTTCCTTCAACTGGCCCAGTGAGTCGGCTTCTCCCGAGGCTGTCTGCCCTGCCCGGCCATCCACATCGATGCCCACATCATCCTCGTCCTCCTCCTCCTCTTCATCATCATCATCATCATCTGCAAAAGATGAGAGTATAAAGGGTCAGTCACACAGAACACGTTTTTGCATCCCACTGTGCTGCTTTTCCATTGATTTTCTATGCTAACAGGCAGTGTTGGGAAAGTTCACTTTCTACATGAACTAGTTTAAAGTTCAGTTCACACCTTTTAAAATGAACTAGTTCAGTTCATAGTTCATCCTCCAAAAAAAATGAACTAGTTCATAGTTCTTTTTTTCCATATGTTGCGAGCATCTTTTTTTAAATTTTGTATTATTGCCACAGCCCATATACAACCACAGACAACAATTATTTTTATTGACGGGCAAAGTTTGCTCAGAAATGTAAGATTTTTCACATCCTCACCGACCTCGTCATAAAATCCGTTTAAATAATCATACCACGCCTCCTCGCTCGCTGCTTTGTCGACGCCGGCCACGGTGCGAAACAGGTGGCTGGTGTTGCCAGATGTTTTTCGGTGTTTTTCGCCACAATTAAGGCCTGTTTACGTGTGTTTTAGCCGGGTTTTCGCCTGAAAGGCTGTATAGAAATCTGGCACCCTATTTCACGAAGTTAAACTTAGAGAGCGTGCGTTCACAGACACCAGAATGAACGAGTTCACAGTAATCAGGCAGTAATTCAGTACTTTCAGTTCACATTTGCCCAGTTCAATGAACCCGTTCAGGCACAACACTGCTAAAAGGCTCTATTTTACACTGTAAAAAAATATTGATGGTTTAACTTAAAAAAGTAAGTAACCTGGTTGCCTTAAAATTTTAAGTTCATTGAACTGGAAAAAGTGAGTTAATACAATGAAGGAGATTAATTTAATCATCAGAAACTCAAAATAATAAGTTATCTGAACTAAATAAATTATTTAAGTTGATTTGACAAAAGAAAAAAATGTTGTGATAACTACACTGTAGAAAAATATTGTTGGTTTAACTTAAAAAAGTAAGTGACCTGGGTTGCCTTAAAATTTTTAAGTTGATTGAACTGGAAAAAGTGAGTTAATACAATGAAGGAGATTAATTTAACCATCAGAAACTCAAAAAAATAAGTTATCTCAACTAAATATATTATTATAAAGTTGATTTGACAAAAGAAAATATGTTGTGATAACAAATCTTGAAAATATTTTTTACAGTGTATAAACACGGACGTATATGACCTTTGCGTCTTTTGCAGCGCCTCTCGCATAAATGCATTCTAAAAATGCGGCGCTCAAGATAAAAGAAGAAGATCAACTTTTTTTTTTAAATATATTTTTTTAACCGCAAAAACATGTTCTGATTTAAAATGGAACAGTTCAATTTTCTCAACCCATTCTCAAGTGTGAAGATACCATCAACCCCATACAGATGATCATATACAGGGCTGACAGATTTTAGCACCACATTCCTGGTGGGTTTTGTATAAAATTGTCTTTCAAATCTGATATACTGAAAAAGCCAGGGAGGCTTTTGAACTGGTTGCCTATTGAATTGCAATTTAAAAACATGCTTAGAGAGACTTCTCAATGGCACATGAAAACGTTATTTTCATACAGTAATCAGTTCAACAAGCTAACTTGATTTAAACCCACGCGTTGATAGTCAAATGTTAATGAGCATTTTAGGCGAGCCGTACCTCTGGCGAAGTTGATATTGCGGAGGGCCATGCACTCTTTCTTGAAGCTCACAGAGTAAAGATCCATGTTCTCATAGCCGCGCTCGACTCTCTCCAGGTGCGAGGTATTCGATGCCTCTGCAATTCTTGCAAACAAGAAACCAATTCAGGGGTAGTACATAACGTGAAATACACATTAATGTTGCAGAAAGGATCAACACTTACTTTTGAAAGAGGGGTTTGGAACTCTGAAAGGCATGTATGAGAGAGAAAGAAGTTTATTTTATGACAAGATGACATAAAAAGTATCAAATATATTGAATTTCTACAGGGTTACCATGCATCAATTTTCATGATCTTGTTCAGTGCTGGCATAGATTTTCATGCCATTCATAGATTTAAATAATTATGCTTAATAGTGTACGAATGCCTCCAATAAGACCCTTAAACAGACAGAATGATATTTTCCCTCTAGCTTGGGGGCAAGTTTTTTTCTCTAAACATTTACAAATATTTTAGAGCACAGCAAAACTATGAAAGAATGTATTTCTCATTTCCATAAATTTTCTAGGCTTTAAATATTCTAAAAAGAGAGAGAGAGAGAACGTTTTCCATTATTGTGGTAAACGTGTTTCTATAATCAATCTTAAATGACCTGTAAGAAAACAGCCATCTCAGGTTCTTCCAGTGTCTGTGTTCCTGTCTCCATGATTTTGGTCATGGCCTCCAGATGATCTCCATACTTCCTTGTAAGGCCCCGTATGTAATTCAGTTTCTCTTCCTGTACAGCATTCACTTTCAGGTTCATCTCTCTCTTCCTGTCCTCCAGGATAGCGTACAAGTGGTCAAACTTTTCACACACATTGGACTTCTGTCGCCTGCCATTTTCCTGTAAATATACAAGTAATATACAGGTAAATTCATATTTATAAATGTACAGTATATAATAAAAATCAAAGTATATGTATATTATGCACAGTGTTAGTGTTACTTTTAAAATACTTTTAAAAGTGGCACTTTTTTTGAACATTTTATACTTATCATGGTTTCCAAAAAAAAATATTAAGCAGCACAACTGTTTTCAACATTGATAATAATAATAAAAAAATTCTTGAGTAGCAAACTAGCATGTTAGAGTGATTTCTGAAGGACCATGTGACTGAAGACTGGAGTAATGATGCTGAAAATGCAGCTTTGCCATCACAGGAATAAATTACTTTATATTTATATATATATATATATATAAACTGAAACAAATTTAACAATATTACTGTTTTTTCTTCTTCAAATAAATGCAGCCATGGTGAGCATAAGAGACTTCTTTCAAAATCATATCAAAATCTTACCAACCACTTTTGAGTGGTAGTGTATAATGTATCTAGACCATTTTGCAAGATGTAAACAACACTGGTCCAGAAGCACTTCCTGTTTTAGTTTTTTAACACTACATAAAAGCTGGGATAAAATACAACCAACAGAACATACAACACTGAATCAAAAAGTTAAACAAACATCTTTAAGATGTTTTCTTTACATGTGAAATAAAGAAAACAGTTACAAACTGAAATAGGAAGTGTTTCTGGACCAGTGTTGTTTACATCTTGCAAAATGGTCTATATGTAATCAGTCCTACTCAACCCCCTCGAACCTACGTCTTCACAACGGGAGGGCTAACAAGGACGTTAAAGACCACTCATGCACTTCTTGAGACCAGGGGAGTGAGGTTTACACGCACAGATCTTACTGGCCAAAGTCTGTAAGACTCACCCCCCTAAACCTCACTCCCATCCGGGTCACGGCACCAAATGTAACCGGTCCTACTCGACCCACTCTAAGCGGGATTCAAGCCTTGTGCGTTACATATAGCATTATCTGTGGATATCAAAAGCTGGATAGTATTGGGTGATTGGAACACACCTTCAATGTAACTATGCCTCACCATCGATTTTTAATGATTAAGGTTTGCAACTTTCACCTTGCAAATCAATAGTTTGACTACCTGTTTCTATCCTTCGACCGCATCTAACCCTCAACCTTGCTCACAATGACTTTCTGTCAGAGGAGCCATATGCTCAACAGAGACGGCTCATTTCTGCTTGCTTGTCAATCATGGAGCCTCTGTGAACGCAACTGTGAGGTCTGGAGAGAATCCAGCTTCCTGCCTGCCTGCTCGTCCATGCCAGAGCGCGTGTATCTTTTGTCAGAGGAAGCGTTCTTACGTTCCTCATCAATAATCCTGTTCTTATGCCAGGCTTTGGGGAGGGAGAAGCCCCCACACAGGGTGACTAACCTCTATGGTTCTGCAGGTCTCCTCCAACTGACTGATGATGCCTTGGATTCTGTCATTATTGCCCACCATCATTGATATTCCATCCGTGAGCTCTGTCTGGAGATGAGGACGTGGGTAAGCATATTAACACACACTATAAAAATATATGCTGCGCAGACAAACGCATGCACGCCGATGCAAACTCTGGTGTACTTATGCAGATGATCGTAAACATTAATATGCCCCGAAAGCGCTAGATCTTTTACCTTTTGTGTCTGGTAAATACTGTTAAGAGGGGCCACTTCACAGTCCTTATGGGAGCCGAACACTTTACACATTGAACAAGTGGGGACGCTGCAGGTCAGACAATATATGTTGATTTTCTCGTCCTCATGGATCTCACACATCGGCTGGTCATCCTTCCTCTCAGGAGACGGTCTGCTGCTGTGGAGGATTACAGATCCATGAGTATCAATATCTGACATTTGAGGTTAAACATAAGTCAGATTTTTACTTTTCAAAGGTTCGAAACCTCTCGGCTTTGCCTCAGATTTCAGTTCAAAACAACGCTTACTGGAATAACTAGGGTTCACAAGGCCGTATTGAAGGTCTGTGATGTGTGTCAGTATGCTTAGGAGACTAAACACTGAGTGGTGGAACTAAAAATAAGTTTCCTGCCAGCTGACCGTCATCTTTAGCCTTCTGACCTGTCTGAGTCACAGGTCTAGGGAGTCACATGGACACCGGCACACTAAATTATAAAGCTTTAAAAGACAGACCTCTCTTTCAAAACAAGCTATATTTGAATTCATAAAGTGAAACGCTTAAGTGCTATGCAAAGTGAAGGGGTGTCAGAGAACTTAATAGTTCGACCCTGGGGAATTTCATTCTTAAAAGCATGTCTGCTCTTATTTTGAGTTTCTTTAGTTTTCTTAATTTCATGCACTTTAGTAAAAGGATAAAGGATTATTACTCTGTAACCTGCAATAGTTACTTTAAAAAGCTGTTTTAAACTCAAAAATAATTTTTGCGGGTATAAATTAATATATTTCGGTTGATTCAATATACCTCAACGAAAAAGGTAGCTATGGAAGCCACTTCCACCACATAAGAGTAAAAAAAAACAACATTCTGTAGTAATTCATGATTATGACAATAAAGGTCTAAATGAATTATGAGATAAGAAGTCAAAATTCTGAAATTTGACGAAAATACTTAATGGTCTAATTTCGACTTTTAATTATGACTTTAATTTCATAATTATGACTTTTTATGTCAATTTCAACTTTTTGGCTCATATTTATGACTTTTTGGCTCGATTTCACAGACAGATTTAGATTAAGCCAGGATTAGGCCTTAGTTCAATTAGAACAAGTACCTTTTATAATCATGTCTTAGAAAAAAACATTACTAATGTGCATCTTAAGACAAAACAATGTCACTGGCATATTTTAAGATGTGGCAGTGCAAGTTGCTTTCCTTGAACCTTTTTAAACCTTGTCTGTGAAACCGAGTGTGTATGTCATCATAATGATTTCTTTACCAAACTGAAAATGACTCGTGGTTCAAGAGTCAGTTGTGCACTCTGTAACGATCCAACGTACTTCATTCTGTATTACACAAGGGATCTTGTTAAACCACATGGACATCCTATTAGAGCTTCCTGAGGTGTCCGTTTCCCAGATCTAACCTGATGTACTCCTGTTTGTACATGTCAATGATGTTTTCCACCAAAAGGTTTCTCTGCAGACCGTAGACACCATGGCGGTCCAGCACAACTTCATGCCTGCAGGATGGACACCTGAAACGGCCCCCGGATGTTACGGAGCCTCCTCTTGTGGGAAGGTATGGATTCGAGGACTGTTTGAGAAGTGTGTATAGGACAGCAAATTAATAAAACATTCAAAAAAAATAAATAATAATGATCGACTGTTTATTAATAAATATTAATATATTTTAGCTTTATGTGTAAGGTACATAACAAAAATGCCAATTTGCTTGAAAGTAAGTGAATGAGCTGTAGTAACAAGAGAACCAATGATAAAACTACTGTGATATGAATAATACAAATCACAGTTAATGTTTTCCTTTTTTTAATCATTTCTGAAAACATCCACACCGTTAAAAATGTATAACTATTTAAAAAGATGGGATATCATTTTTTTTTTTTTTTTTTTGCGTGTGAAAGTCTAAATGATGTTGATAAACAAAATAAATAAATAAATATTGACACTGTACCTGGAAAATGTCATTAGCACATTTCCGGCAGAGATTGTGTTGACAAGGAAGAATCACAACCGGTTTCGTAAACATTTCCAGACAAATAGGACAAATAAGTTGCTTCTCCAAGCTGTCCATCCTGATTTGACGAGCAAAGGCTCCACTGACGTTTAGAATGAGACTGTTGTTGATCGAGGAAATTAAATTGTCCCAATTCTTGTGAACGGGGTGAACTCAGGCCCTCGCCATTGCCCAACCGCCTGTCTGTCCCTTCTATATAATGAGGGTTGGCATTCCCCCACGCCAGGGCCCACTATCAGCTAGCGCTGTTTTTAGAAACCCGCACGTCAGAGGATGCCATGTTTACTTGCCCATATATGAAAATGATACTGTTGCATCGCTTATTAAACGTAACAAACACAGGGAACTCATAGAAACATCGAATTTAAACATATTTAATACGTAAAAAGTACATAATTCAACATAAATATAAATTTAATTTTAGTACTGGAATTCTATAGGATAAGACGTTTAATGAAAACAGGCGTTTAAAAGCATCATTCAGTAACGTTAGTAGCCCATGCAAGTGCCAAGAAAAAAAAAATAACATGCAACATTTTTAAACGTTGAAAACGTAAAAAAAATATTCATTTTTCACATAATTCTGGTAAGAGAATACATCACTAGAATAATGGCAACGCTGTTAGAAAAAGGTGTGGAGAATGCGGGCATCGATCCCGCTACCTCTCGCATGCTAAGCGAGCGCTCTACCATTTGAGCTAATTCCCCTCATGGTATAGCCTAACGGCTAGGTTGAAAAAAAATGACGAAACTGCTGCAAATAACTGGAATGAGTTTACTTGACAATTACTTCTTCTATTTTATATGTGAAATTGTTGTAATATTAGTTTACCATCATCATGTTTCAATGTATCTCAATTTTGCACTCTTGGGAAAGTATTTGTAGGCTAATATTAACCAATTCAATATGATCTATGACAAATATGACAGAATATTATCTGACAAATTTCAACTGCTAATGTTATGCGCGGTGGCTTATGTGATGGAAATGAGCGCGGCTCACACAAACTCAGTAAACATACAGCGGTAAAAAAAAAGTTTTTATAACGCTAAAAAGTCAAAGATTCAATGACCTTTTTTTTTTGTTACAGTCAATAAAAAAATTCAGTAAATATGTTAAACTCCCACATTCCTGAACGAATCAGCCGTAACAAATCGTTTGAATAAATTGATCTATGACTCACTCATTAAGACGGTCACCTGCCGCCACCTACTGGTGGTTTAGTTTCGTGTTCAAAAGTATATTATTTCATATTTGTGCATCAGAAAAAAAATATTTTAAACTATTTATTTACAATCTCATAACATTATTTAATGCAGGTTATAATGTTCAGTGTAAATTATTTAATTTGAACCGCCATAGTGTCTTATTTGAATTAATTTATTGATCAAATTTAAGAATTTAAAGTAGATATTTAAAACGATCAGTGAAAAATGCCATTTAGGTTAAAATCAAAGGTTAAAATACCATGTATCATTGTTTTAAAAAGTTAAAAATATTTTTTGAATAAATATGAAACATTATACTTTTGAACACGAAACTAAACCACCAGTAGGTGGCGGCAGGTGACCGTCTTAATGAGTGAGTCATTGAGCCATTTATTCAAAGGATTCACTCAAACCGCTGTATCGTTCAGGAATGAGGGAGTATTGGTCATTCTTTGACTCAACCGATTCGTTCAAAACGCTGAATCATTCAATAAAGAAAACACGTTCGTTCTAAACGCTGAATCATTCAATGAAGAAAACACGGTTCCGGTGAGGTGCGTTAGGGTTTGCTGTGATCTTTGTTAGGAACTATTTTCGCTGCTGAAACAGTCAATATTGTGTCTAAAATGTAAGTGACTTAATATTAATTACTTTTAACTGCCATATGAAGTCAGTGTCACATTTTCAATCGTGATGGTATTCAACACTCTAGGTCCTTTGATGTTGCTTAACTGTATCATATCATGATTAATGTTACTAATAACGTTATAAAAACTCCATATGCATTTTTACCGCTGTATGTTCACTGAGTTTCTTTGTGTAAGTCGCGTTTTTTCTTTCCATTTCTCCTCAGAAGCCGCCACGCGAGCCTCAACAGCACAACCTTGCTACCGTCCATAGGTAACGTAACCGTCAGACAGTTAGCGGCTGTTAGCGTATTGAGTGGCAGTATAGCAGCCCAAGTTTAGAAAAAGAATATTTTTGTAATTTTACCCACAAAACAGATAGCTCAAATCCCTTTCAACGGGTTCCTTCGATAGCTCAGTTGGTAGAGCGGAGGACTGTAGAGGAATCATTGTAATCCTTAAAATCATTGTTGTCCTGCAAAGTGACGTCATCACCTCGCTCCGAAGACAGACCAAAGGCACATTATATTGCATGAAGATTTTTTGAAACAAGAAACACCCCAATCTATATTCAAGATACGGAAATATCTGAATTCTTATTTTAAAACCTGTAAGACATACATTTATAATTTAAAGGAGAACAATTCAAAAAAAATTAATCACATTTTCTGTTTTAATTGCACATTAAGCATAAGAATAATATAATATCTGTTATTTACAGACAGCATGACTAAACACAGCTTAAGAGGGTGAGTATTTTTACTTTCTCTGTCCTAAAATAAGCAGTATATTGTAAAATACATCAATATTTTCAAAAAGAATTTTCAAATTAGTAACTATCAATAACTCGTTTGCATTTAGGTGTATGTTCTGTGTCCATCCCCGATCAGCTGGGTCTTCTCACTAGCGTTGGTTGGCTGCAGCACAATCGGAGTGTCACCATCTGAAAAAAGAAAGAAAGAAAATCACAGGTAAAAGAGGTCACGTATGATCATCAATATGGAATAAACAAGAGGTTACTCTGTCTAATGTCATGCCATTTCACACTTCTAATTGAACTTCCTGCTGAAATGAAAAGTGTTTTGTACACTCCAAGGACGTCCCAGCAATCTGCCGTTAGCCTGCCCCTGCTGGCTGCACTTTTATGACCTCATTGAGCTGGCTCTGTAACACTGGTTTGAAGGGCAGCCCACTGTCCACTGACTTACATACCTTATGCTGAAAAAATAAGATTCTAAGACCACATGGGTGGATTTTTAGAGACTACTTGAGCAGGATATGATTTTGGCATGACTTTTTGCACTATACTACTATAAATGCTATAAAACAGGTGCACCCACATCATCATGGAGTTTCCGCAATGGATTGAAAAATAAATAATTCTGACTTTTGTCAGATTATCCCCAGTTTTACAGACAAGGATTAAGCCTAGCCTTGGACTAAAATGCATGTTTGTGTTGTTTTATCTAAAAGCAACTTTATATCATACATCTTAAAAGCAACTTTATATCATATAGCTTAAAATAAGTCAGTGCCATTGTTTTGTTTCAAGATTCATACCAATAATGTTGTTTTTTTTTTGAATGCGCATTTATAAAAGCTAATATAAAAGTCCTAATTTAACTAAGGCTTAATGCTGGTTTAATCTAAGCTCTATCTGTGAAACCGGCCAAATATCTCAGAATTAAATAATAATAATAATAATAATGATAATAAAAAAGAATTGAGAGATTTAAACTCAGAATTGCATGAAATAAAGTCAAAACTGTGAGATAAAAAGTTGCTATAACTTTTCTATTTTTTAATCCATGGTGGAAACAAGTTTCCATACACTATAATTTATTAATATTAAAAAGCAGAATATTGTGCCCTTTGTGTTCTCAGGTTGTTTAATGCAAGTCAACTTAAACAGAAGAGCAAGTCAAAAGTGTATTTTTACATGGGAGATGTAGTTAGGGTCTAAATAAGTCGAAAGGCATTTTTGTGAGTACCATCTTGCATACCGCCTTTGAAATGCAAGGAAAGAAAACATTGTTTATTTTTATTGTGAGAATGCTATAAAAAACTAGTATGCAAACGCACTTTGAGAAATGACTCAGATTGCAATTATCACTTTTGAGAGGGACTACAGCACAAAAAACTCCTACAGCTCACTGGCAGAAGAACAGCATATTTTATCCAAACATCTGGCTCAGAAGTATCAATTCTATTTATTTTTGTAAGCAGGGTAACTTATTAAGTTAAAAGCTCTTCCCTGTCTGATAAGCCATAATCTGCTACATCAAAGCCTATTTTTCTGTTTAAATATTTCATGAAGTTTTTTAATTAGTAAATTATCATATAAGGCTTTGTTTTATTATTATAGAACGGTTTAGTTGCATAATGTCATATTTAAGTCTTTATAAAGTCTTTCCACTTTCCATAGAATAATCTATTTAGAAGATTACCAGCAGTACATTCACAATTAAGACATGAAGAAGATGCTGTTATTGAGAACTAAAAGTGATGCTGTAATTTTGGGATGTGTCCCTTTTAATAATTTTTATCAACTTTTTTTCTGGCTGTAGAGTGACTGAGGCATGCTCTGTACTCAAATACCATTTCAAAACGGAGTGTGACCACCTGAAGAACACATCTGAAGTGTTTGCGCATGTCCTTTTACCTCTCTCGTTGTCCGTACGGATCTGCTCCTCCAGGTCTTCAGGAGACACATAGCACTCAGTGTCCTCTTCTCCAGGTGTGTGTGGTTTGCACTTTCCACAACAGCAGTTGAAACAGCAGCACAGACAACAGCAGAAATAGCAACCTGTCAGCAAGCCGCAGATGGCAAACAGACCCTATAAATGAGAATGTTCGAAATCAGACAGGCACACAGCGTCATGGTTTAGTTTTAGATAAAAATGCATTACAAATACTACATTACAGCATCCATATTATATAATATTGTTACACATCCTAAATGATTATTAGGAACACCTAAAGGATAATTAGGAATTGCACAATTTCTCAGTGCAATTATGTAATCAACCAATCACATGGCAGTTGCTTCAATGTATTTAGGGGTGTGGTCCTGGTCAACACAATCTCCTGAACTCCAAACTGAATTTCAGAATGGGAAAGAAAGGGGATTTAAGCAATTTTGAGTGTGGCATGGTTGTTGGTGCCAGACGGGCCGGTCTGAGTATTATTTCACAGTCTGCTCAGTTACTGGGATTTTCACCCACAACCATTTCTAGGGTTTACAAAGAATGGTGTGAAAAAGGAAAAACATCCAGTATGCGGCAGTCCAGTGGGCGAAAATGCCTTGTTGATGCTAGAGGTCAGAGGAGAATGGACCGACTGATTCAAGCTGATAGAAGAGCAACTTTGACTGAAATAACCACTCGTTACAACCAAAGTATGCAGCAAAGCATTTGTAAAGCCACAACACGCACAACCTTGAGGCGGATGGGCTACAACAGCAGAAGACCCCACCAGGGTCAGACCCCACCAGCAGACTACCACTCATCTCCACTACAAATAGGAAAAAGAGGCTACAATTGGCAAGAGCTCACCAAAATTAGACAGTTGAAGACTGGAAAATGTAGCCTGGTCTGATAAGTCTCGATTTCTGTTGAGACATTCAGATGGTCGAGTCAGAATTTGGCATAAACAGAGTGAGAACATGGATCCATCATGCCTTGTTCCCACTGTGCAGGGTGGTGGTGGTGTAATAGTGTGGGGGATGTTTTCTTGGCACACTTTAGGCCCCTTAGTGCCAATTGGGCATCGTTTAAATGCCACGGCCTACCTAAGCATTGTTGCTAACCATGTCCGTCACTTTATGGCCACCATGTACCCATCCTCTGATGGCTACTTCCAGCAGGATAATGCACCATGTCACAAAGCTCAAATCATTTCAAATTGGTTACTTGAAAATGACAATGAGTTTACAGTACTAAAATGGCCCCCAGTCACCAGATCTCAACCCAATAGAGCATCTTTGGGATGGAACGGGAGCTTCATGCCCTGGATGTGCATCCCACAAATCTCCATCAACTGTAAGATGCTATCCTATCAATATTGGCCAACATTTCTAAAGAATGCTTTCAGCACCTTGTTGAATCAATGCCACATAGAATTAAGGCAGTTCTGAAGGCGAAAGGGGGTCAAAAACAGTATTATTAGTATGGTGTTCCTAATAATCCTTTAGGTTAGTGTATTTCCATATTCATAGAATCACGTATACTAATGAGGCAAGCATGTAGTGTTACATTCAAGTTATTTCAAGGCATAAAGACATTGTTTTTTTTTCCAAGGATTTAAGTTTTTTTAAATATGTAATTTCAGTGATCAAAGATGAGTTTTAAGGTATATAATTATTGACTACAGGGGGAATTTAATTAGTTCTTATTTATGTTCCAGCATTAAAGTCCCCATTATGGAATAGTGCACTATTTATTATAATCATTTATCCATTAAGACGACTGATACCGCACCTTTGCCCACCAGCTGGAGAGCATGAAGTACGTGTTCACGTTCTCCTCCCCGAACTGCTGCGACACATACAGACCCAGAGAGCCATACTTGTCATAAATGTTCCTCTTAGTGACGTCAGACAGCACCGCATGGGCATTGTTGAGCTCTTTAAATTTGTCAGTGGCGTCGGGGTTCTCGGGGTTCTTGTCAGGATGATATTTCAAAGCGAGCTTCCTAAAAAAAAATAATAATAAAAAAGGTTGAGAACATTTTAAAGATGAATAATTTCCTTGAAACATGCAATGCAAAAAGCATACCTCACTTGAGGATCATAGACATATTAGGAATGAAAATCAGGAAATGCATTTCAATGACCTAAGAAATACAAAAATCTCTGCGAGAATGTGCCCTTTGTATGCACCTAATGAAAGTGGCATACCGTTAGTTAATAAAAGGAAACAGCTACTTTTGGTCTCACACACAGTGAGAGGAGACTCATTACCATGTGGCCAGTTTAAAATGCTGTGTGTCTGTTTGATGATCTCAGCAGGGTGTGATCTTTAGCGGCTAGCTGTCCTCTTACGCACGCTGCTTGACCCGTCTGTGTGTCGGCAAGACCGCAGACCCCATTAGCGCCTCGGCACACGAGGGGTGGTGAAGAGAGGAACGTCACCAAGGTTGACATTTTTTCCCAATAGAACCAGCAGTGCATTGCAAGCGTCTCTGTCTCTGACTCAGTTCAGGTCTGCGCTGAATGAATGCCAGCATGACCAAACTCTACGCAACAATTTTCAAAACTCTCTGTAGCAATAAGGAAGAGTTTGACATTTTATAATGCTGTGAAATGTAATATCCTTCAGCTCCAAATGGTTGTGGATGATCGAATATCAAACTATAAATATTTATAGTAGTTTGTAAAAGCCACAGAGAGTAGGATAAATCTATTAATACCATTTAAAAATAGCCAAGAGTTTGAATCTTAAAAACATTACATGAACATAGTCTCTATATTATTTTTATTTCATATCTTGTTGCTGCTGAACCAAAAAAAAAATCTATACTTTATAATTCTCCGAGCATGCTCGCTTGTTAATTTTTGATTAAGCCAATCCCGTCTGCAAGAGTTGCGATGATTATATATTCATTAACAGCAAACAAGTGCTGTTAAAATGCTAACCATTTAAATGCCTCCTTGAACAACGTGTAAATTAGAGCAATTAGATTGTATGATTTTCAGAACATCAGGATGGCATTTGAAACACACTTGTCTAATGAAGCTCTCCTACTTGTTGCTTTCATGTTTTAGTGTACAAAATACAGACAAAAATTCTCATTCATATTTATATACATACACATATATATGGTATGGAAAAATGTATCCTTTGAATATTTTTTTTTACAGTTTTTATACCAACCAATAAGTGAAACCTACAAGTTATGATACTAAACGTCAAGATATTACTCCCAAAGGACAGGCTGTAGTGTTTCCATGCCACTATCTAAGTCAATGTATAGTGCAGAATCGTTCATGCACACACGTCATGCACCACGAACATGCTCTCGTATGTGAGATTCTTTCTTCATTCCTGATCCCAGTAAAATAAAGGATGCCATCTGTTCAGCATAATGAATATTTCAGTTTTGTGGAAGTCATATTATATTCATGCAGCTCCACTGCAACTGATGGCTGAGATTATAGAGGAACGTGTCGCAGTTTGGCACTGTCTCCATCTTTTGCTCCCTTGTTCAGCCCTGTCCTCCTACATATAGTATCTGAACTTCTTACCTAAGAACCCACAGTAAATGAATCTCGAGACAAATATGAATGTGAATCACGTCTTACCTGTAGGATCTCTTGATGTCATCATGGGTACAGTTCTTGTCAAGGCCAAGAACCTGGTACAGAGCCTCTCCTGATGTGGACAGGGCCCGTTGCCTTTGCTCAGCCATGATCTTAAACCATTACCTTAACATCAAAAGAACAAATCAACCATCAATAAATTGTAGAAGACAGTAGGTCAGGTCCGGTTCTCCTGTGTGGTGAACAAGATACAAATGACATTTGGTTTGAGACTTAGTTTACAACGTCACTCTTTCCACAACAACCCAGATCTGGTTGACTTTTTGTTTAGGTTAGTTTGCAAGCAATCCCTCTCTTTGTAAGAAAAGACATCCATTGAAAGGTTATTGCAGATAATATATACGTCTGTCCAAAACACCCTCCAACCCCCAGTCCTGAATAATTCCATCTTTGATAAAGAGCCTTCATTGAATATTAATATACAGCCTTCATATTTCTGTTGAGCTTTAGAATGACTGATTGCTAAAACGTGAGAAGCAAAAATTGGACAATCAAAGCAATGCTGCTCTTAATCCCAAAGAAGATCATTAGTTTTCTTACCCGTTAACAGACTCCAAACCTAAATCCTTCTCCAGGGCAGGTAGACAGGCTAATGGAGTCAGGTTCCTTCTCATAATGTGAGTAGATTACTGAGGAGATAAATTATACATGGAACTAGTCATGAGCTCAGGTAACTTTAGGCCAGTTTAACATGGTTACCAACAACTTGGTGCATTAGGTTTCAGCGCCTGGTGTTCGATGGAAGATGTTTCATGACCACTGTCTGGTTTCTGAGTATGGACACATGCTATCTACCATAACTGACTTTTAAACCTGCATGATAAGGGCTGAGGAGGATAAAAAAGGTTAGGTTTCGTGTCTGTACGGTTGAATCAGCTAGAGTCGAGCATTGTGTGTGCATGAATGTTCTTGAGTTTACGCATTTCCTTTCTGAAGCAAGAGCGCCATCTTGCGGCGCCTTTCTGCAAACGGAGTGATGTCCAAATGCTAATGTAAGAAAACTGCTTTGCTCGTACAAAACTTGTAAAACAGGAAAGTCTTATAATTAGTTTGGCCTCAAGTTATAAAAATCAATGTTAGGAATTATAAGCATAACCGCCACATTAAATCACGTCAGAAGATGTGCGCGTGCACTCCTCAACTAGGGATAGTTGAGGGTGAGTAAATGATGACAGAACGATACTTAAATTAGGAGTAGGCCTATGAAATTTGTACTAAAGATGTCCTTTAACATTAATTTTGAAACTCTACATGGATACAAAAAATGAAAATCTGATTAAAACAGAGATGATACCAAATATAACACTTATTTATTCACTGAGCTATCTTTTAGCCACACATTTTTTGTTGTATTGCGAGGGACCACATTCTAAATTTTAAAAGGCAGCTATATTTTCATGCAGCCTTTAAACAAACAATTTATACAGTGAAAGATTAACATCATAAATATTTGAAAAAAATATGTTTATTTTTACGTTAATTACTTTTTTCTACTTACTATAGTACTGTACTGTTGTACATATTGTTTACTTATTTAAAAAAATGTTATTTTTATTGTTATTAGTTTGATTGGCCCCCTTAAAAACCCTGTTGTGTAGCAAAAAAAAGTCTTGTATCATGTATCATCACCACAAGATGGCATCTAAGCATGAATTTTTATTCTACAAGTGGTTAAATTGAAAGTTACTTTTCTATAACACTCCTTTTACTCACCCCTTTAAAAATGTCATTAAATGCTAAAAGATTTCACATTCCTATCTTTTTAACTGATGCATAGACGTTATAAAGGAAATATGACAAAACTAATCACATTTTCCCAATCTCAAACACATGCAGCAGTCAAAACAAGGGGTGAAATCATCAGTGGGCCGACTGACGTCAACCAGCTCTTAATCCAGTAATATCACTTTGTCTTCTATTTATTAATTTGTTTTTATTTATTTATTTACATGTACTGAGTTAGATTAAACTGAGAAGGGTCATGGCACTTATTGTTGTCCTACTGTTAGTTTAACTGCTTCTAATCTATATCGTTCTCATTCGTAAGTCGTTTCGGATAAAAGCGTCTGCTAAATGAATAAATGTAAATGTAAACCAGCAGTATGGAATTATGCGCTCGCCTTGTTTCTGATCTCCTGATGAGCGCTGCATAGCACAGGTCGTGTTGCAAGTGGATACATGGAGTCTCAAGGGGAATTAAGCAGGTGTGCTGCTCACCACCCCTCATCATTGTCTCCTCAGGAGGCTGTTCCTGCAAAGCACGTCTGCCTGGGGAATGGCATTTGTGGCAAACTAAGCCTCAGAAACAAACCATTAATGAAATGATTGCCCCTCAGTCAGGAAATGTGAGACTCCCAAATGAGCAGCACGCTGGGCCAACGGTAGTGGACAGGAAGCAGTCCTTGACACTGATTAAACGTTTTGTAAAAGTAAATGAATGAACAGATATGCATGATGGTAGACGTCTTATCTTGTTAAGTGTGTTGTTTTTGCTTTCTCTGTTCAGTCCCGATGTTTAATTCTTTCTGGCAAAATTTGGATTTAAAGAGTGAAAGGCATACTTCACCCAAAAATGAAAATTGTGTCCAAACCTGTTGTTCCAAACCTGTATGAGTTTCTTTCTTCTGCTGAACACAAAAGAAGATATTTTGAAATGAATAATGTTGAACACCAGACAGTGACCCCCCCCAACATTCTTTAAAATACATTTTGTGTTCAACAAGGGAAAGAAACTCATACAGATTTGATACAACATGAGGGTGAGTAAATGATAGTGTTGTAGTAAAGACCACCTAACCCGAGACCAAGACCAGAGTGTATCGAGACCAAGACAAGACCAAGACCGAGGGAGGGTGAGACGACCAGCGCCCCACACTACATGATACAATAAAATGTGAAACATAATCAAAAGAGATTGATCTGAAATCTTCTCAGATTGATCCGAAAGATCCACATTCCTAAAAAACAGAGATATTTAACACTCAAATCTGAAATAAACCATCTTTATTCAATACTCTTGGGTGACTTCCATCATTTAGTACAGAATGTAAAACTCTGATGTAAAACTTTTTTATTAACAATACATGGGTGATGGGCAGCGGTAACAAAAATACATAATTAGCAATGACCAATGAGTCACGTTATTGCTTGGATTTGAATTAGTACGTTTTACATACAATAAAAGCGAGGATGTTAACAAAAAAATTGTCAATATACTGGCAAATTAGTGATATTTTCACAGTTATGGTCTTGTCCGGTCTTGAAAAAAAATCCAGAGTCCTCAATGTCCGAGACCGAGACCAAAAGCAGTCGAGTCCGAGACTAGACCGAGACCATCAAAAAGTGGTCTCAAGACTGGTCTCGAGTACCACAACACTAGTAAAGGATGATACATTTTTGGGTAAAGTGTCCCTTTAAGCACTTTCATGTACACTCTTAAAAGTAAAGGGTCTTTATTGGCATCAAGAGGTCATGAAGAGCCTTTAACATCCATAACACAAAAAGGTTCTATTCAGTGGAAAAAAAATGTTCTTCAGAGTATTAAAACAATGGTTCTTTTAAGAACTGTTTACTTTGGAAAACCTAAAATGGTTCTTCTATTGCATCATAGACAAACCTCCCTTTGGAATCTTTATTTTTAAGAGTGTAGCGACACTCAGCATTAGTTATATCAACAATGCATTTTTCTAGAAAAATAATAACTGAAATCTCAATGCTTTTATATCATTATTTCCAAGAAGTTCACTGGGGTAAAGCACTCTATAATCTGTGTGCTTTGGCACCGTTTATTCAGCATAGAAACAGATTAGGACTGCATGGTGTGGGGTTTGGTTCTGTAGAATTGTTTTGTGAGCGACGGGTAGGGGGTGGGATGGAGCAATTATACTCACTACTGGCATATGGCCTCTGTTGCCATGGCACAGTTCACTATTGTCCCCCTGGTCTCCAGCAACTCGAGATAAAACATTTGCTAAAGCTTTGCTAACATTGCAAAGCTTTAGGACTTAAATTGATTAATTAAAGAGAGTGAGTCCAACTTGAACAGATTATTTTCCCTCTATAGATATAAATAGGCACTACTTATGTGATTGCAAAAGAAAGGATAACTGAACAAAATTGCATAACATGTATTACTACTCTATTTATACCCACACAATCGCCATGAGGATGAATTTCAGTTGGTAAACGTAAGTTTATGCTTATTCATATTAATAGTTTTATTGAAACTGGAACAAGCCTTAGTTCATGATGATGACTTTGAAGTGCGTTTCCATGCAAATTGTACCTCAGCACACAATGTGATACTTAGAGACTGCTATTGACTAGTGTTGTCATGCAATTACCTGCTAATAAACTTACAACGTTCTCTGCCTCCGTCTTAAAGGGTTAGTTCACACAAAAATTAAAATTATACCATCATTTACTCAACCTCAAGCCAAGGTGTAAATGACTTTCTTCTTTCAGCCAAGCACAATCGGATTTATAAAAAAAAAAAATCCTAGTTCCTCATATTTTTATAATGATAGTGAATGGTATCATTTTTTCAAGGCCAATAAAAGCGCATCCATCATAAAAGTAATCCACACGGCTCCAGGGGGTTAATAAAGGCCTTCTGAAGTAAAGCCATGCTTAATATATATATATATATATATATATATATATATATATATAACAAAAATAAAAATCCAGATTTATAATTTTAAAAACTGGCTTCTGGTATAGCGGCTGTACGCAAGTCTATAGACTTATAGCTATAACTATAGTTCCACTGTAGAGTGACCTCTGATCCAACATATGACATATCGACACCGGTCATGAATTAGAAGTCAAAAATGAGAATTTATAAAGAGAAATGTCGGAGGAGTGCGAGTTTGTTGCCTGGCCCTATTAGTTTGAACCACAAGAGAGGCGTCTATTCTCACCTAAGCTTTACGGCAGAACTCGACTTTCTCATGAAAGTGCGGACAGATGTTACCGGAAGCTAGTGATTACAGTTTATAAAGTTATAATTATGGATATTTTTCTCAAAAAAACACTTTGCTTCAGAAGGCCTTTATTAACCCACTGGAGCCGTATGGATTACTTTGATGGATGGATGCACTTTCTTGGCCTTAATTTTTTTTATTCACGCCTACATTTAATTCCAGTCACTCCTATTGCAAAACTATATACGTATATATATATATAACCGTGTATATATATATATATATAACCGTGTTTGGCTGAAAGAAGAAAGTCATATACACCTAGGATGGTTTGAGGGTGAGTAATTTATGAAGCAAACAAAATCTAAAGGCAAAACGGGAAGAATTGTATAGCTATCACACACATCTGCCATTTATAGGTACAATAACATAGCCTAAATATGACATTTAGTTTACTGGATTAGGCCTAAAGTGGGTTTTAGCTTGTCTCCTAGGATAGCTTTAGGCACCCTTAAGTCGGTTTGGTCTTGGTGATCAGCCTATGGAAGCAACTTGTTTGGTTTAAGATATTGTTATGTAAATGGCCATTTAAATTGTTTTAAAAAGGAGAAGAAGAAAAAACGTTTACTCATGGGTTTTATTATTGAGAGAAGTTAACAGTGGCTCACTGCTCACGAATAACTGGATGACTCATACAGAGAAAAGGTAATCACAGGCAATGATGTAGACCGGCTGCAGGGCAAACCCCGTTGTAGTGGAATACCCTTGTTGAGGTCCGTACAGTCAGGGAACGAGTGCATAAATGATTCTTGAAAGCACCGCCAATGACATTCGCCGTCTCAATAGAGCTGTATGATTTAGTCCAATGGGAAGCGGCCTTATATGAATTGCTGCACGCCTATTGGCTCATTAAGACGAGGACGTTTTGCGAACGCTTTCTGTACTACCCCATCTCTTTCGCAGGTGGTGCATGTTCGGAAACAGCTTGCAATGTTCAGGACGAACTGAGACTGTCGTATGTAATCCTCGTAATTTATTTTACGTTTTGCGTTTTCTTTTTGATACTGACCGAACAGCATGTGCCAACACACGCATGGCGTGGTCGCGGGGCGTGTTTTTATTCCACCCAGGCCACTTTTTTCTGGTTGATATACAGTGCTGCATTGAGTGAGTGTGTGTTGAATTACGGGTGCTATCTGTGTGTCTGCACTGAGGAAAAAGACAGAGCGAGAATAAATGTCAATGCACCGCAAAGCTTGAATGAAATCCGTCGTTAAACGGATACAACTTCACGTACATTTATTTAAATGTAATCGCAGGATCTCTCTGTTTTCTACAAGCATCGGGGTTTGAAGTGGTCATGCCTTTTGTTTTAATTTGGGAGACGAGACTGCGGAGCCATTTGCACGATGATGATGATTCACGACTGGACGGAGTTTAAAAAATGAGGAAGCATTTTTTTCTAAAGATACTAAAAAGATAGAGGAGAGGCCTCGTCGTTCCACGGGCCGTGATCTGTGCATGGGAAAAGCGAGAAGAAAGGAAGAAAAACGAGCCTGATGAATAAAAATCGAGTGAAATGGAGCACGAGACGCGCGCGTGGGGAAATATGGACCATATCAATAACGACGGCGGTGTGCGCGAGAACCAGATAGATCCGAACAAAATGAAGCACTTCGCCTCTTGAGCATTTAAACTGATATTTTTTTTATTTGCAATTTAAAGGAGAGGAGATTCCCGTGCTTTTTGAGAGTTCCAAACAGCGCTCAAGTTCCATGCAAGTTCACCCCTCCGCCTTCTTTTGATTTCTTTGATTATTGTACTTTTTTCCGCGGGTTTGAATTATTTTTGATCCGGATCCATAGCGTTGATATTATTCAATGGAATTATGTTATCAGTTACCGGTTTTGCCTCTAGACAGGCCGGTTCCCAAACATGTTCTCAGCCGGAGGGGAGCCATTAGTTTCAGCTCCAGTTCCTCTTTATTCGGAGCCCCCGACCCGAGGCAGCTGTCACAGGTAACGTTAAAGAACAAAACATTTGGGCTGTGTGTCAAAACCTAGCGAGCTGTCTACCTAGAGAATCAGACGCGCGTTCCGAACGTTCGTTCGAATCATTTTGGGACATCCCAAATATTCGAACGTTAGGAACGTTCAAATGGTGCTCAAATTCTTCCTGTGTAGTAGGAATTTGTCAATTAATGTTACGAATTAGATTCGTTAATGGTTCGACTAACAATTCTGTAATTCATGCGGATTTTACTGCTCTGTCATCAAATGACTCTTTGATGCGTTTCGTTTATTTGTTCGGGCATAAAATATTGTCAATATCGTTGGCTACTCGTTGTCGTTATACAATTAGTCACTAACAGTCTCTGATGCCTTAAGTTCAACATAATTGTTTTTCTAGCCGGGCATAGTGAAATCGGCAATTCAGCAACGGCTCCGACTGATTCTTAAGTACTTTTGATTCTAAAAAAGAACCGGATCATAAGAGTCATTCTTTGGGGAATTGGACTACTCTATTCATACTGTATGTTTCACGATGCAGATTTGGGAAACGTATATTATTTTAGCAAAGTGTACCGTGTGCACATTCATGGACCATTAACGCAACCGAACGTCATTTAAAAATATCCAGTTATGGTATTTTAAATAAAGCAACTGATTCTATGCGTTCAAATCTATATAGGCAGCTCATAAGGTTTTGAGACGGGGCCCAATTTCTATTTCCATGCTTAATTGTGCTTGTGCTTTGTTCAGGGTCCTGATTTATTTACTCAGATTCTCTGAAGTCCCCAAGTGTCAGGGCTTGACAAGAGACAGTGTTATTTTCCCTAATTGTCTGTTGTCGCTGTCATACTGCGGTGTTGGCAACACAAAATATGTTTTGTTGTCCCTTTGGGCCACATGCTGACAGTCTTTTCAGGCTGAAAGTGTGTCACTCTCCCCCTAACACACACAATGTTTGAATTTGTTGGGGAATCTCTTGGACAGCCCTCTTGCAACTTGTTACTCGGTGTCCATTGAGGAGATTGTAGGTGTTTCTCTGCTTTTAACCCTGTAAAGCCTGATGTATTAAATAATAATCAGAAATATGTATGTGTATATATATATATATATATATATATATATATATATTTCAGTTTATAGAACCTATAGACAAAATAATAAAAAAGACCATATACAAAATTAATGTATAAAAATAGTTTTTTTTTTTTTTTTTAATGGTTTGTATCATGTTTGATACATCAGGCCTGCATGACCCAGTATGATATACTGAGAATATTGATCTCTCTCTCCAGGAGAAAAAAAAGGTCATGCAATTTGGTGCAGATGTTACGTTATGTATATGGCTAAAAAATAAGATTCTGATGCAGTGATGATTGATGGATGCAAATAGAGGTTGCTCAAATGCATAAAGGTTGCTCAATCCTCAAATGCTAGCTGTATCACATTTGACACGTACATTTAACATGATTTTCCAAATAAGAGAGAGAATGAAACCTTGCTTCGGTCAAGTAAATGTTCATCTTAAAACATGACTAACAACTTAAAAAGTTGTTCAAACCCATTAAAGATTTCACAGCCAAGATACACAAGTACTACTGAGTTTTAAAATGATACTAAAAGGTCTATGAATAATCAAACGAGGGCAGAAGGCAGCAGTTTTAATCATGTTGATAAGTAATGTATCAAAAAAAATGAAATACAGTAGGCTTTATAGGGTTATGTAGCATTGCATCTTTGACCATGTTAAATAATAAAGTTTTTTTTTTTTTTTGCTTTTTAAAATTGGTATTATTTGATGAAATTGTGAAAACAGTTGCTTGCACATTGAGTAAAACAGTGCTATCATGTATAAAGGCAGTGCATGTATAAGCATTGCTTTTAAGATGAACTATAATCTTTAGTGGCTTGTACTTAATCTTCAATAAGAGATAATGCATATCTCCAGGTCAAAGGATTGTTACTCACTGTATTTGATAAATTTACTAGTCTTGCAGCAAGCTCACACAGTGGGAGATAACATGGTTCGCTAGTGAAAGAAGCCCTGCAGGGATTCGAGGCCTAGAATTTAAGATGTAGTCAGTCAATAATAAGGGTCATGTCACCAAGCAACCGCTTGTATTGAGAGTTAGATTAGATAACCCTTCTGTGCAGTGTATTGCCTCAACTGCCCCTGGTTGTCTGATGCTATCAGCATCTCTAAAGTCAAACATATGCAAATGTATTTGGCTGCTGCTTTTCTAGTCAAACTAGTGACTGCTGAATGTTTTGGAATGGATTATTACAAACAGTGGCCGCATTGTATCATAGATTTTCTGACTCGCTCTCTATCAAAACCGGTGTTTTGCCAGCAGAAAAATGGTTTCCCTTCGTTTTTTTTTTATACAATTTCCAGGTCCATTGGGAGTTTGACCCAGAATGCATTGAGACCTATTTGCCTCTCTTAATGGCATTGCTTTGGCAAGCTTTGTGCAAAAAGCATTTGTCTCTTATCCCTGTCTGTTAGGCTGCATGCATGAAAGCCCAGCAGCTACAACCGCCTTCTCTAAATACACAATGCCTGACTAAGTGCCTCCCAGAGAGCTTGCTCTGAAACCCAGCAAAGCTCTGCCTGGATTTTCGCTGGAATTTCATCCGTGGGTGGAATGTGGGATAGACCCGGAGCGGCTGTTGGCCCTCGGTCTTGACAAGTCCAGGCCTTTGTGCTCCCTCCGTATGGAAGGGACGCATATTCTGAATGTCTAGTGAGGAATAAGCTGGTAATATTCGCCAGCCTGTTCTTTGCCCAGCATTCAGTGCAGAGGCTTAGAGCAATATTTTCATGAAAAGATGAGATCAGCACAGTGTAGCACAGCTTTCGACCACCATTTCTGGTCCCGTCATATGGATTTTCATTTTTAATCATTCTAGATCCTGTGAAATTGCTTGACAAGTTCTGTTTACTTTCTTGAGTTGATGTAGGCTTTAGTAATGTGATGTTACATTCATGAACCTTGCTATTTGCCATTACTCATTGGCCATTAAAGGGCGTTTGATTGCTATACGATTCTTCAGTATTTTTTCTGCAGTATACATTTGATGCAAATAATAATAGCTAGGAATGGAAATATTTATTGTTATTTTATTATTATTATTATTAGTAGTTGTATATATTTTTTTAATTATTAATAACAGTAGCAATATTAAGTATTAGTATTATCAATATTAATATAAATAATCATTGTAAGTGGCATATTTCTTTGCACATTTAACATTTTATATTTATTTATTTAAAAAAATATGCAAATAACTACAGTAAAAATAAATAGAAACTGAAATAATAATGAAAATTATTATTATTATTAGTAAACATTTTATGCAGTTAAAATCATAATATTAATTATTGAAATCAATTTTAATATCATTCTAAACGGCATCATGTAACATTTTAAAATATATTTAATGTGACATTATATTATTGTACTTTATACAATTTAATGCAAACAAATACAATAGTACTAATTAGAAAAAGAAAAATACTTTTATTATTACTTTTAGTAGTAGTTGTAGTTGGGGTGGGCAATCTGGCAAAAATATTATATCATGATTTTTTTTCAGGCAGAATTACGATCCACGATCTTATCAGAATTCTCTTTCGTGTTGGTTTCTAAGACTTTTTTGCAAGAAAGTACAGTTAATTTTTTTTTTTTTTTACAATTTTAAACATTTTAAAATGAGCGTAATTAATATATATATGTATATATATAAATATAAAAATAAGATAATGAGGAAAAAAATTAAACCGGCAATTAAAGGGATAGTTCACCCCCCCCCCCAAAAAAAAAAAAAAAATTCTGTCATTGATTACTCACCCTCATGTTGTTCCAAACTCATAAAACTTTCATTCATCTTCGGAACGCAGGTGAAGAAGATAGTTTAATGAAATCTAAGACCTTTCTGTATAGGCTACTCTCCATAGACAGCTATGCAACTACCACTTTGATGCTTCAAGAAGTTCATAAAGAAGTCATAAAATTAATATCCATATGAATTGAGCGGTTTAGTTTTAAATCTTCTAATGGGACACTTGCTTTGCATTAGGGATGTAACGCTACCCTCATGTCACGATTCGATACATATCATGATATTCAACTCATGATACGATTATTGTGATACTCCAAGACATATGGTAAAAGGTTAACAAAAAAATGTACTGTTGATTAAAACGCTAAATTTGGTTTTACAGTGTGGGTGTAAATGAATAGGCTTGGACTTAGTTCAGGACAAGGTGACACAGAAATAAAAATATCATGATAATTAATCTGAAAATAAAGAATTATTTGTAGACGAATATACTTGCACCGTCACTATCTAGATATATTTAAACTAATGTAGGGCACTTTTTACTGTTAACATAAGATATTTGACATTATCAGGACCCACAAATATTCCCCCATTGCATTATTATACATTATAGACAACATGGTAGTTTAATGTAGTACTGACACTCTTAAACTTAAAATAAATAAATAATTCTCATACAGAAATTTTCTTTTTGGGTGAATTATGCGCAATACATACTGTCACTATCCACTAGTGCTGTAGCGGCGCGTCAATGACGTCGATGATTCGACGTCAAAATTGCGTCGACATCATATTTTTGCGTCGACGCTTCTTTATTTATTTATTTTTTGCATGTTCCCGGCGGTACAGCTTGCCACACACACGTGGGAGACCGAAACATTGCAGAATAGAGGACGAAGACAACTAGAAGTGAATGTGTTATCCATTAAATGAATCACACACAGTAAACAAACCCTTAAGAAAAAAAAATTGCAATTTAGATGCGCAAACTGGGTGCCGGTGTGGTGAGACGTACAAGCTCGGGCAGATTCGGCTTGAAGTCGTTTCCAGATGCGGCGCCGGGCGCGCTGTTACAAAAAAAAGGCGTACACACAACCAGCCACAGTCTTGAGTCTTCCTGGTCTTGCGCACCCAACGCGTCATTTTTGCCGTGCGCACATTCGCGCTCGTGCGGAGGAGTCGAGTACAAACCAGGCTTTACTCCGTGTCAGCACGCGCTCTGATCATTAGGTGCACAAACCTCTCCCGATTCATCTCCAGTAGCCTAGTAGAAGCCTCCGATCGCACCACTAACTCCGCCTCCGTTTCCCTCCTCAGCTGATATTAATATTTAAACATTCTCTATGATAAAAAATGTTTGTAAAAAATATTTTAATAACACGGTTTTGGCGGTTGTAGAGTTATAATGATGGTGTTCAAATACATAACATTAGACAAACGTTAGCCAGCTTATAGTATCTTGATTCAGTATGCCAGTATTTATTTGAGATATTGTTTTTTTATTAATTGAGCAGCAGAAAAAATATTATTTATATTAGTCGTCCAATTAGTCATTAGATTAGTCGACTAATCGATAAAATAATCACCCAACTAATCGTTTAGTTAATAATCGTTTACCCCAGCCCTACTATCCACGATACATATTGATGCATTTTTGTATTGCGATATATTGTGATACAATATATTGTTACACCCCTACTTTATATGATGACCAGATTGAATTTAGGCTTTTATTAACATAAACATTCTTCAGCGAACAAACAAAAGCTCAACCGAACCTGCTTGATGCGTGAGAACACACAAGAATTAACCTCGTGCTTGAGCTTCGGTTTACCATAACTTCTCATTATGTCATCAGACAATACTTCAATTAAAAACCTTGTCTACCTCATCTCCCCATGTGCTACTCATTGGGAACCACCAGAACTTCATGTAAAAGGTCTGAAAGTCCGAACCATACGTAAGAGCGTGCACACTATGAACGAACCAAACCTTTTTTTCAGTTTGATCCGGACCGTGACTACCTCTTTTCGTCGGACCAAATTTCATCTGTCCGGTCCGGGGGAGGTTTCACACCTATAATTTTGATTCGGACCAAGTCCGAAAGTCCGGACCAAACAAGGTAGGTGTGAAAGGGCCCTAAGAGGCATGTCGATGTCTCAGACTAAAGAAGCAAACTGAAATAGAGCGGAAGTTCGAAGTCTGATGCAGTCAGGCTAGCACATGTGCTCCTTCTGAGAAAAGTAGCGTCAAGCCCTGAGATAAGAGAAAGTGTCATCAGCTTTAAAGGCTGTCGTTCAACAGATTGCTGAATGTCACTAACGGTGCCTCAGAGTTGGAGCAGTGATGTTTCAAAAGGTTATATGCACACTTTGCAGCCTTGTAGAGGCAGGGCAATTATCTTTTTGTAAACACTGAATTTTTGTGTTTGTGCAGTCATAAAACATAAGTGACTGTTGCAACGCTTGTGTGTGTAGGTGCCCCTCGCTGCTGTGTTTGTTAGGCTTCCGTTGCAGAGGGAGGTAGTTAAGCATGTGCCTGGACTCTGGGGGCAGTGGTTTGGGCCGCAGCCAACATCACAGATGGCCAGGATCTCTCGCTCTCTATCGTCATTCTTCTCCTCACTCTTTTTTCCCCTCTCAACTTCTCCCACACTTGTTTTTCTCAAACAGGCTTTTTGTAAATGAACAAACCGAATGTCTTCCCAAAAGCCGAGGGTGTTGCGTTGTGTTATCAGTCACAGGCTATGTGTTACACACGCATGCGACTGAAACATACTTGAAAGAACAAAGACCTGGGAAAGAAAAAAGGTCGTTCTCATTGTTTAGTATTGCAACATGTGTTTTCAAGAATCTCGTGCCAGATTATGACGTGCTTCCTAGCAGGTTAAGGCAGCTGTACAGTGCATGTGAATATTTCCCTCCCGTGCGCTCGTGAATCACACACTTATTCATGTGCTGCATTACTTTACTGCGTCAATGACTTATCAGCAGGTCGACGGCATGTTTTTGCCATTTAAGCAGAGCAGCCCGTTCCCGAGCGCCATGTGAAGCATTGCGGCTCTCTGGTGTGTCCTCTAAATCTGTGGGCTCTCGCTGACACCATTGGCATCTAGTTTGCGAGTGGAGAGCCAAAGGTAGATCACATCAATGTGTGTGTGCGTGCGTGTAGCTGGAAGGCCGACATGCTTGCTTGAAGTGCATTTGTTGGAGGTCATATCAGCCGTGTTTGGTGGTGCAGACAGGGTGAGGTGGAGTTTTTTTTTAAGGAGTTTGTTTATCTCACTCATGCGATAAGGTTTTTTTTGTGCCATGTTGTTAGACTGACGTAGTTTCAGGATGTGGTAAGAATGTGGAGGGAGCTGTTCGGTTTTCAGTATTTCACAACTTGCTGCTGGTGTGTGTAAATGTGTGAGTAACCCTTGCACTGCTGAGAGTGTTTTCACATTCAACATTAACATTTGGTTGCTTTTGCATTCGTTCAAAGTTTGTGGTTTCTGTTTTCTTGTTATTGCTGTTTAGGTCAGTGAGTTTAAAAGATGCCATTTCAATGGAGGCACATCAGGATGGTGGATCTTGTGCATTGAAGTATTGTTTATTTAGGAGTGACGCAAATCTCCAGCCTTGTTGACAGGCTTTTAGTGTCTCAATTTTTTTCTTCTGCCTCCTTGATGTCATTTCCCTTATGAGCTATGTAGTTTTGGTGGCATTTCTGCAAAAATGTAGTGCACACTGTACATTTTCTTGTGCAATTCTTATTTATGATGTCACTCATTACTCCAAATAAGAATAATGGTTGTAGGTGATGGTGGTTTTTCAATTAAATTTAAGTGTAATGTATCTGTAAAATATATATTTAATTTAAATGTAAAAAAAGTTAATTACATTTATTAATCGGTTAATATATACATATTTATTATGGGTGGATATTGCAGTAGCATTTCTGAAAAAAAACGATCCCTTTCGCTTGCTCTGGTTTGGTTTGTCGATTCCATTGTTGCCTCAACGCCATGACCGTTGGTCATGTCACAATATAACACTGATTCACTTCCTGTCATATTATTCCTTGTAACACCACATAACGGACATCAGTGAATTGTGCCTAAGAACACCCTTGAGAACACCAAGCTCTGTTACACAACGCGTTGAGAAGTTTAACTATAGTAGGGAAAGGCAACCACATGATGTTTCACATTCTCTTTTCTGGTATTGCTTAATAGTTCACACAAAAATATCATTATTTACTCGCCCCCATTTTTTTTCTCTTTAAACTGTGTGACATCTTACTTCTGCAGATCTCAAAATATGGCTTTTTTCCCCCTCCATACAATAAATCTCAGTGGGGCCCTAAACAACTTTGGACCCCATTGACTGTAATATGAAAAAAAGATTTCAAGAAGGAAGTCCAATAGATTTGGAACAGCTTGAAGAAAGTGCAGGTGTACTTAATAAGTTTATGTTAGGATCTGACTCTATAACCTGTTCAGTAAAAACAGCGTTTATGGCTTGGCACTTACAGGAATGTGCACTACCGTTATCCAGCATTTCACAGCATGGTGCTATAACTCATGAGGACGCTTTGAATTTATGAGCCCTTTCCGAGGCCTGTTCCTTTAATCTGAGTGAGTTTAGAAGTACAGAAGTACAATGTCGGATAAGGTTTAACGGGAATCTGTCTGGCTTCCTCTTTTGTTTGCTTGAACCCACTCCCTTTTTTTTTTCTCGGCTGCAATTAGACATGAGGAAGAAATAAGTTGACAATAAACTGACCGTTATCGCTTTCAAGAAAAAAAATGTGGAAACGTGTTGGGGGAGAAAAGAAAAATCACTGCAACCCTGTGGCACACCCGAAATGACCTTATGCTGGACTTTGTTTCATTTCAAACCAAGTCAAGTTGCATCAATATGAAATCTGTGATCATGTTTAACCAATTGAGCAGTCTGTTCTTGAGTAATTCTTTCAAATTAAAAATGGTGTAATGGTTGTAGGTAATTTTTCCAATGATATAAAATAATTTTGACTCAAAGCATCTCAGACTGGAAGATTGTATACGTGGTGCAGATAAGAGCTGATCGACAACAACTGAAAAGACTTGTGTGGCAGTCCTCTGAACACAATCAAGGTAACTGAGTAATGTTGAATGGGTCCGAACAGGCTGTACTACTTTGACAAAAATGAAGCCAAGTATATAAACCCCTGACTCCCCTCATGACGTTCTGTCGGGGTTTTTTGTTTGGACCCGGGCCTGAGAGCACGGGGTCAGGAACAGGAGCCTCATTAGGACTACGTCATGCTCTCCATCATTACACTTCCTGTGTTTGACTCAGGAATCCACAGCTGCGATGGCCCCTCTCTCAAGCGCTCGGCTCTTTTGCTCTCGAATGCAAATACGCACATCGTCAGCTGTGCTGTTTATGAGACATGTGACCCAGCTCACAACTCCCATGCCATTGATCTCACATTTACATTAGTGCCAGTAAGTCTGCACTGGGAGAAACATTCAAAGCAGAGAGGATGTTGGGTTTTGGACACAGCGGTGGGGTTTTCCCAGGCTGTAAGCGAGGATATTTAAATAGGAATGATATTGCGGTGCTCATTCCATGCATGTTATCAGCAGGGTCGAATGTGTCTCACTTCTGTTAAACTGGGCCATTAGTGTCTTTGAGATGCAAGGAAAGTCTGTTTTCTGTGACTGTGGTTTGCGGGGGTTCGGCTCATCCAACTTGCCGTTCTGCTATTTATGGAAATGCTTCTCCGCAGATAAATGTGGTGATGTCACTGCTAAGAGAGGCCAACTTTGGTCTGAGGGAGGGAGCTTGTGTTACACCTGTTCCTAAAATGAGTCCAAGTCACACTTAAAATCCCAAAACTTAAATAATTATGCTTTTGGCTTGTGCTTAATATATTCACATTATTTTGTTGAAAATTACACTTTTCGTTTGCTTTTTGCAACACATTTTATTACTGTAATGTGAATATTCAACCAAAAAGTTGGTTGGGACATTTTTTTCTGTGTGAAAAGGAGAGCCTTGCACACATTTTGGGGGGCAGGAATCCACCGACTTTATCAATGAGTCATTGAATCATTGGCTCATCTGATTAGTTTAAAAAAAATTCAAAAATGAGTTGCTAAGATATGCAACTTTTCTGCTTTCTTGGAATAATTGTCATTGGCAAAATACAGCAAAAACAGTCAGAACTTGACAACGTTTTGTCTCAAAAATCATCTATTTATATTACTATAACTTAGGTTATTGAACTGTTACAAGAGGCCAAAAGGGCAGGTGCTTGAGCGCCACTTGGGGTCTGTGCACGGTGAACAGTGATCTGCTTATAAGATGTAGTTGGATGCAAAGTGTTGAAAAATTCACCCAAAAACGATAAGTAATTTTATTTCTTTTTCTTGTAATACCATGTAAAGTAGTACAGTACAGACTTTCCTCCATCTTGTCCATTGTACTCTTCACTCCCTGCCCTCCATCTGAATTCCGCGTGTCATCATAATCACGTGACTGAAACCCAGCTATTAGAAGCACTCACTTCCTGATAGCCAAGCGAATGCTCAAACTGAGCTTGACAATGTACATGTGACTTGAGCAACGTCTGACAGTTGTACGTCTTCTAGTAGCTGTGCAAAGAGGAATCTGAATTATTCCCTTTCGAATCTCGCAGAGCCGGAGATCATGAGTATTAACTGTCCGTGAGCTAGCAGCAGGAGCAACTTTACTGCTCTCTATGGGCTTCTCTCTTGACTTTATGCGAGCTTCTACTTCTGTCTATAGTCATGTGGTATGACGCAATCGTTAGCCTCTTTTTACAATAACTGCTTCTATGGGGCCATAACCTAAGATATAAGGTAATAGATCCTTTTATACATTGTAGTGTTTCTTTAGAAATAAACAATAGACAAATGGAGTCTTTAAACTCCTCAGATTTGTAAAGTTGTCAAAGTGACGCCAAATTGAATGGGAGTCAATGGAATGCTAACAGCAGGTGGAGGCTTGCTAGCCATTGGCGGCCCCCGAGGAGACTTACCCTCTTGGTATTAAGGTGGAACGTTTGTTCAGTTGAACAGACTTTTTTTTTTTCTTTTGAATTGTGCACTGATCAATCATTCATATTAAAGCATGAACATTTGTTAAAGTATTAAGTTCATGTTGATTTCAACTATTAGTTAAATTTTATGCAACAATAAATGAACACAGAGTAAGGCTGTTATTTAATGGCCTTACTTATTATGTAAAATAGCAAGTTAAGTTTTTTATATATATAAAATAGAGACTGATGAAGACCAGGTTCTTATGAGAGGCGAGTCCTTGAGGACTGCAAATGAAAATAAATTTGCTTCATGATAGTGAGCACATATCTTTGATTACAAGGTGGCTGAGGAGTTTAGAAAATAAAGCATACAGTCTGCTCTCTGCACTGCTGATAAGGAGACTCTAACATGCTCTCCTGCTGCCAGCCCCACCCACCATGTGCGTCAGTGGCTCTGCTGGTCTGGTTGGTTGTTGCTAGGTGGCTGTGTGTGAGTGTGTATGAGAGAGAGAAAGAGACATTTAGGGCTAACACGGACAGTTCGTTTAAGTGTGTGTATGTGTGTGTGTGCAACTAAGACAGCTGCACTAAGCTCAGCACACATTCTGTCTGGGCCTTGAGCTGGTCTCCGGTCATCTACAGTCGTGCACACATGCGAACACGCGTACGCAAATCCATACACCCACACACTGACATACACTGCAACACCTGCATGAAAACTGACATAGAGACTATGATCCACAGTTTTCGCAAGGTCCAATGGGAATAGCTCTGATTTTGTCTATAATCACGGTTCTTGTCAGATGGATTTTTTCTAAGGTAGGTTTGGGTGGGTTTCCTTGCTGGCTCAGCTTTTATTACACGATAACCTTTGAGTACTGTTCGTCTTTTTTTTTTTTTTAAGCAAAGACCAACTGTAAATAGCCCCAAACTCTTTGTCTAGACATTGTGTATCAAGTTAAGGTACAGAACTTCACTTAAGTTACTCGCGTGGGGCTCGCTTATCAAGTAGTGATTATAAGTCAGTGAGGAACCCCACCGAAATGCATACAGACCCAATCGCCATGGCTCAAGCCACAGCAGTCACCTTGGGAAGAGCAAATTAATTGTTTGGTTTTGTTGAGTATTTGATTTTCAGAATATCTTACTCTTGCTTATACCACCGTGGACATCTTGTGTATACAAATCAAAACTATTTAGGCTTTTGGAAATTTAATTCTTATGAACTCCGTTTTAGAAATAAACACAAGGAGGCAATGCTTGCAATGTGATATACATATTTTTTTTTAGTTGTGTCCAAAGAGAAAACTTTTGCAACTTTCACAAGTTAACCAATGCCACATTAATTTGTCATTTTTTTACTTGTTAAAGTTGCAATGAAACAGAAGTAGGGACTGATCTGTTCTTCTGTATTGTATTGGACACATTTAATGAAATGGATTATCGAAAAAGATGTAGGGTTGGGACTTGGCGTTTTCCATCTGTTGTTGATTGGAGAATGGCAGATCTGGATGTGAGCATGTGGTTGATTGTAAGAAAGGGGGCGGGGCTTAAATGAATAAAATCTTTGGAGAAGTCCGGCTAACCTAGTTTGTTGAAACAAGTTTGGTGAAGTCTTTCACTGGGAAAGAGATTTATGAAATTTTTATTAAAATTTGCTAAATAGGGTACATTTATATTTATCTTTAACTCTATCCTCCTATCCATTGCACAGTGGGTTATTCAAAATTTTGGCTAATTACTCTTTCATCTAAAAATGTACTACTATTTGCTCCGTTTTACCATATTTCAAATTATTTTCTTCCAAATTATGTGCTAAAGTTGACTAGCTAAATAGAGGCGAAACGGTTTCAGTTTGTGTAGTTAATTCTCATGTAGTTGCGTCTTGATTTATAGACGTCTACACATGTTGGTCTGGTCTGACTGGTTATTTTAATAAATTAAAAAGTTCATCTTGAACTGTGTTTTTGTCAGGCGATCCATGCTGTAAACAAAGAGGAACAAAGTGCTGAATAATTTTCCCACTGCCTTTTCCTGGATTAGTTTAACGGAAGTGGTGATGGTGTTTTCCCCTGTTTGAAGGCCTCAGTCGAACCTCCAGTGGGAGACTGTGGCGTGGAACTGAGTCCGCTGTGGTTGTGGCGTCTTACTGTGAAGTCTCTTGGTGAATTGATTGGGCTCCATCCCTCTTCACACAAGCCTTTAACTTGTTTCGCATCCAAACTCTGTGTCAATAATTGGCTTGTAGGCCGGCTAACCTGTTTAAATAGACCCCTCAAAGCATTGCTAAAATTCCTCCAGAGCTTCATAAAAGGTGGCAATCGTGCCTTTTACCACCATCAAAGCAGTCTTTAGGTTAGCTGCAGCAAGAAGTACATATATTTACTAGCTTTTGGACACACAGATTTGATGAATGGTGGTAGTCAAGTGGAGTTGGTTGGTAACATAAAAGTTGAAGGATAACTTCCAAGCAATAGATATTATGAAGTTGTCAGTTTCTGAGTAAACTTTATCATACTGTAGTTCTTTTGAGCTGGACATCTGGTTGCCCAAGTGGAACGATTAGGCTGGCTGTAGTTGCACTATAGTCACTACAATCATTTTAGTTGCTTTGGAATAAAATGATTACTTTAATAATTGGATTAGTCTCGATGAAAGGGAAGTTTCAAAAAAATAAATATTGTATTGTGATGTATGTCCGAGCATATCGGAAGCTTGCTCCGCCACTGAATAAAAATAAAGGTAATTGCGACTTTTAATCTCACAATTCTTTAATGCTCACAATTGTGATAAACTAGAAATTTTGTGAAAAAAGTCGGAATTGCGAGACGTTTTTATTTCTCACAATTGCGAGTTTATATTTAAATTCTGAGAGAAAAAAAAGAGAGAAAAAGACTCAATTATCTAAATAATTTTTTTGTAACACGTTTTTGTAAAAGAAAAAAGATTGGGCTGCTATTTAATTTTATCCATTGTTTGTTGATTGGATGTTTAAGGCAGACTTGCTGTTGATTGTAGGAAAGGGCCTGGGAATTAAGCAGGGTCAAATGATTGGAGAAATTTGCCATATGACACCAGTGAGAAGTCTGATGTTTACTGGAAGGACGAGTTAGGATATTTTTATTTACAAGGTAAAAAAAAAAGTATGAATGGATAAGTTGTTGGGGTGAATCTTTATTTTATACTGGATTAAATGAAATATCTAATATCAGTTGCTACCAATAATGTTTGATAACTGTCATGGTCTAGATATATTTTGCATTTCTACATGAAACATATTTACAATAACAGTGGATCAGACAATGCTGAAAGTGTAGTTGGAACTTAAAATGGCACGTCATATTAAAACTATACGTAAATGTGACCGCAGTTGTTTGTCCACATTGTGAAACCAAACATATCACAAGAATCCATCTTTGTAAACAGAGTTAACACGCCCAGGATTCATTCTAGAGATAAAACACGAAATGTTTTGCTTTTACGTAATTGTAGATAAATGGCAGATGTTCTCAATCTCATTTTCTGGACTGCTTGTCCAGTCATCGTGAGCTTGTTTGTTTTATTACGATTAGATGAAGCCCATTCATTTGCTTTGTAAATAGCTGGTATCATGGAGAAGTAGGTGTGACAATGCATTTTTGAGGCACGAGATGTTGATAGCCTAAATAGTTTAGTTGAACATGATGTCTTAATGAGGTATTTAAGAAAGTTCATTGAATGCCACATAAAAGAATGAATTGTTGCACAAACTAGCTGGATGGGTTTGAGTTTCAGGTTTGCCTCAGGCAATGGAGAGTCCAGTGTCAGACAGACGCAACAGTATTTAGGCGGCTTTTTGAAACTTAATATGGTTCAGTGGAGATTTTTGTGACTAATATGTATTCTGTAATGCATATTTTAAAGAAACTAATGCAGTATAGTCTTTACCCTTTAATGTACAGAAGCATAAAATGTAGGCTCTGGTGTATTTATACTTCTGCCCAGTTATTTGTTAAACATATTTTACATTGTACATTGTGCATTGTGGGCTACAGTGTGTACTTTTAAAATTTACTGTATTTTAGGCACTGTAGTATCTAAAAAGTTAAAGAATGGTCATTAACCCTTTTAATAGACAACTTTTTAAAAAAATAGTTTTTATTTTCCATTTTATTCAATTATCCAGTTTTAATTTTTCTCTCTCGATATTTATAAATGCTGGTATGCTTTTATTCGGCTGGTATTCTGTTGTAATTTTTGCATTAATTAAACTGACCACCAGTTAAAATACGCAAGTATTTTTTTTAATTGAGCTAGTTTAACTTCTCTCAAAATTTAATCAAGATTAAATTGTCCATGAAAGGAGGAATGAACACTGTTTTTTTGTTTTTTTTACAGTTTATGGTGAAGACTCATTTATTTATTTATTTTTGTCTGTTGTGAGCTTAATTCAGGAAATTGTTCCGATATAGATTCGAAGTCAGCTTTCCTGAAATCTTTTTTCATTTTTGCTAAACTACCAATTGTATTATTATTATAATATTTTGGTCTTCTAGCCTGCTAGCTGAAAGTCAGCAAAACACAGCACAGACTGTCACGCCTCGCTGGCGTACAAGTGGCATTGGCCTCTCCAAGAAATTCAACTCCTCCGTTCCCACTCCATGTCCGGCTGCGCTGATGCCGCTCGTGTGCTGAGCCCATATGGGCACGGCTGGGTGGTTTGTCATGCCCTGCTCAGCTCACTGGTGGAAATTACTCACACGCAAAAACACCAAGTAATGTGTGTAAACACTGAGCTTGTTGATACTAAAATACTGCCGTGGCAATAGCGGATGACTCCAGGCTTGTTTTTCACCAGCCTGACGGTGGTTATTGCAGAAAGAGGATGTCAAAGTGTCGTACGAGGGCTACTGCAAGGTACAGTTGTTTTTGTATCCTGTATATTCACTTAGCAGTTTTACAGTTCATCTGTTCCACTGGTTATTAACTTAACTCACAGAACTGGCATCAGTTAAGGCCTGTTTGCCTCACAAACGACAGACTAGCCTCCAGCAACGTTAATCCCTGACCGAATAGTGCTGCCTGGAGCTTACCGGACCCTCTGTTTTTCATTTTTAATAAATGCATTTTGCCACAGGATTACATGAGCATATTGTGATCAAATCATCTTTCTTGTTGCTCCTCCTAGGTTTTAATGGATACATGCCATTGGTGTGATTCTCTCTCTCTCTCTCTCTCTCTCTCTCTATATATATATATATATATATATATATATAAATAATACTTTTCAAAAATAAGGCTGAATGTCGATTAGAATATTCGTTTTTGGTGTGCTATTAAATCTCTCTCTCTCTCTCTCGTCTGACGTTTTTCATGTACTAAAATGTTTTTGTATTTTGGTAAATATTACTTTTTTACTATTTTTGATTGTTTTGATTCATATATTAGTGTTTTTTTTCTATTCCTTTCTTAAAAAGGTGTGATTTTGACTAAATGAATACAAAGAAAAGCATTATTTGTTTTATTTATTAGCTTTATTTTGTATTTTTTTAAATATATTTTTACTTTACAAAATATGTTGAATGCAGTTGGCAACAATTGCTGTTTGATTGAAACAATTGGACAGAAAACCTGAATGTAAACGTTGAGATGTACAGTATCGTCGCATGGATGAAAGGTTCCAGTTTTAGTGATAATCCTAGTTTTGTGCATTTGCAGTTTTATTGGGCAGAGGCTCGAGGCGCGGGAGGGCTGTTAATGGATAAAAATCAAGTATGCAAATTGGTTCAGTCCATTGACGTCAGAAACTGAATTGTATGCCATCTGGGGACACCCAGACCAGCCATCTAAAAGCTGCGCTGAAGTGCTTGTCTTTGTCTGTGTATGCACGGTTTCTTTTGGGGTATATGGCGGCACAAGATGTGCCAGTGAACCTTTCTCCTCCTCATCTTCTCCAAAGGATCCCATTTATGCATGTGTTTTTTTGAGTTCCCATGAATGAGTGCTTGTCAGAGACAAAGAAAATATGACAGAGAAAGGGTGACGTATTCGTCAAGTCGTCTCTTTCTCTCACAAAGCGTTTTATTACAAGCTCTTATGCTGTCCCCTAGTTGTGCTTTGTGCTAGCAGTGCCTGTAACGTCTTAAAAGATAAACCTGTGCTACCTTTAATAAACGACAAGTACGAAAACTACGTGTTCGGCACACAAAGGCCTCTTTGGAGGACTGTGGGCAGGGAATGCTCCGCCCACCGCTCTCAGGCGGCCAATCACGCTCGCTTCTGCATAATGAGCAGTGGTGCGAGTGTCTGTTCATGAATTAATCTCTGAATGGCCCTGTATGGAAGTGTAATGAACAGGAGAACAGATTACACTGGACAGATGATGCACGCTTTAATTCAGTGAAGCAAGCTTCTCCGCTCCAGCTTCCTCTTGCTGCTGGGAAATTGCAGCGTGAGTGTGTGTGCACTGGAGGCTGGGCTGGTAACAGTTGAGCTCACGTTTAACCCTCCAGCATGTGCGTTTCCCTCACGTGATTATAGTAGGATTCAGTCACAGATTATTTGTATTTGTGTGTGTATATATATGCATGTATGTATGTGTGTATATATATATATATAAGTGTGTTTAGGGATACTCTAAAAGACACCAAAGAATTGAATAACACTGTAAATAGCAGCAAATAAAATGTTAGGAAAAAAATCATACTATTTTTCGTACTGTATGTTTTAATGTTGTATTTCATTTAAGTTATGCTGTTTTTAGTAAATGTATTTATACAAAATAATACACTATTTTAATATCAGCCATTGATCAGTGTTTATAGAATAATATAGTATAAAATAATTAGTGGATTATCAATATCGGTGTATTCAATAACATACCTTTATATATTTATTAATGAAATGTTGGTTTTGCGGCACTTTCTTTTACCATGCTAATACCAGTCTTATACCATGATATTTCATTTTCATCAGGAAGTTTGGATTGTTAATATGTGTGCTGTTTTTGTCATGGTGTAGTTTAAAACCCTTTTAAAATCCCATTGACATTAAATCGGGTTAAATTTGTATAATATGAAAGCATATTTACATGGAAAATGTAACGTATCTCTGGCAGATGGTTTCATAAAACAGTAAAATATGACAAATGTATCATGAAATAAACAATAGCTGATTTTCTTTCTTGAAGTTGTGGTGGTGTAATTTGAGCTGTATTTGAATATACACTGCTGTACATTTGGCTTTTATATTAGTTTTTTCCCACGTGTTTGAGTAAATGCAAATACTGATGTTCATCTGCATTTCTTCCCCCACAGAGACGCGGAGCAATCTCCTATGACAGCTCTGATCAAACCGCTCTGTATATTCGCATGCTAGGTAAGCACCATCTTCCCTGTCTAACACACGCACGCACACATTCACTCAACCTGTAAACAAATGCAGACACAGGGTAGATGTACCACTCTGCACTGGAAGTTACTGCACATTATATGCCAGATTGTGTAACAGAGGGGAAGAAGAGCCTCAAACATCAGTCAAAAAGCCTCTGATAATCTCGTCACTACATCCACAGCTTAAGTCATTCCTCAACTGGGAATTGCTTAGTGTTTCCCTGAAATTTTCTTTGATTTAATGCTTATCAAACCATGGCTCTGCTTGATTGCTGACCCTGGGGGACCCTTTGAGGTTATAGGACAGCTCTGAAAGGGCCTGATGTTCAAATGCTGCATATGAACAAACTGCAAATCGAAAAACAATTCATACGTAATCCAATGTCAGATTAACCTATGAAGCACTTTAGGTTAATGCTTGTAGTTATTTGTTCAATGCTTGGCAATTTTGATTTCAAGCAAATCCATCTTGTTTTTAAGGATATTTAGACATTTTTTTATGGGAAAACTAGACAAAGATACTGTTAAAAGAGCAGTTTATAATCACACTTATCGAATCGGCAAAGTACTTTTAGTATTGCTTTAGTATTGTTCAATGCAGAGGTATTATGAATGGACTGCAAAAAGCATGTGGAAATAACTTCAAATAGATGGGGTGGGAAATTAAATGGAAGTAAACAGCACATATTTCTGCATTTATGTATTAGCTGGAATTATTTTTATTACTATTTTTGTTTTGTTTTTTCAATTGGTAATTATTGTATATTTATCGCCTCATTATTGGATATATTTTAATTTTTAAATTAAGTTTTCCTAATTTAAAGAGATGGCAATAGATTATGGCACAACTATGTAAGCCTTCAAGAGCACTTTCTCTTTAACTGCATGTCGGAGAGTTGCCGTGTGCATGTAACAGTCGTGTTTATTTTAAATTTTTTTAAAGGATAGTTCACCCTAGGGCTGTCACTTTTGAGAAATCAAATTTGAACGGTTATCGAATATCAAGCAATCTATTCGAACATATTCGAATTTCTACGAGCCCCGCCCCCCCCCCACCAAAAAAAGAAAGAAAAACACCGTAACGGAGATTCAATCGCAAATTTATTAACAGTCTGACAGTCATAATCAGGACTCAGGCCTGTCTGAAAAAAAAATTTTTAAACAGCAGGTTATCAACTTAATCTATATGAAGTGGCACTATGCATATACATGTAGCCAATCAAAATTAGGCTACATGGAAAAAAAAAACTGAATCGGAAAAGCACGGCAAAAACAATAATTTCACAGCTTAAACAGCAGCAGAAGTAAAGCCTATTGCCTAGCCTGCATTCATTTCTTAATATTGTTAAGATTAAGAATATTGTTAATATTATTCTCTTCTGCACACCGGACGAGAAGCGCAGCGCCACGTCTAGGACAACTCCAGGTATCGCACACCGGACGTGCACTTTCTCATCAGTGTATGCCCAGCAATATTGTTATGTTTAATGACATAAAATAAAGATAATGTCTGTTCTATGTTATGATTGTTCTGGACAAATAAATACAATCGTTTCTGAGTCTGCAGTTTGAAAACTTTACCTCAGAGCATCCGTTAACTGAATGAATTGAGAATCTCACCTGAAAATCCAATAACATCAGCAATTGTCATTCAAGCAGCTGGTTTCTGTAAATGAATGCAAAACTAAATGTATATTGCAGGATAGGGCGAAGTCAGGATCTATTAGCAACGATTTGAGACAAAAATAATTTTAATTTTATTTAAAACTATGTAAATGGCGCTCTGTGGCGCGGCACGATTTTGAACATCCTTGAGCCGTTGTTGAGTGCCGCAGACAGACGCTGAATGGTGCCGCCGGTGTGTGTACACGTTGTACACTCAATAGAGAATAATGTGTTCGAATTTTAAAGATGTGACTTGGTGCTGAGCTTCTCGTCCAGTGTGCGACCCCCTTTAGAGCGCCCGCTCTTGGATGAGATGGCAAACAATAAAATAAAAAAAAACAAACGGTCTACTCATAGACTGCAAAGAATGCACTTAACATGGCACTTTAAAAAATTAGTTTATTCATATTCGAATACGGATATTTCCCGTCATGTTCGAATGCATATTCGAATATTGAATAAAAAGTGACAGCCCTAGTTCACCCACCCTAACATGAAAAAGCTCTCTTGATTTACTCACTCTCATGACATCCCTGACGTATATGATTGACTTTCTTCCGATAAACACACATGAAGATCCCTGTAAAGGCAATTCTACAAAATAAAATCTAAACACATTATAAATGTTACAAATGTATTGCTAAAACACATTACAAAGACTGTGAACTGTGAAGTACTGAATTGTGGAGTAAGACCGTTAAACAGTTTTTCACCATTGCTATTTTTTGTATTTTTTGGGGCGGGGCTAAAACAGGGCTCGACGACCTGGACACGCCCCTACTTGATGACGCACTGAGGCCACTGAGGCTGATCTCTCCCCTAACAATAGAGCACATTCACATTCGCCGCTCAATCGAGAGTTACTACAGTTTTCTAGCTAGCTATGCCTTCGACACAGAAATGCGTAGGCTACTACCTGGATGCGATCATTTACAAAACAGATTAGTGTCTTTATTTAAATTTCCTAAAAACGATCACATCAAGAAGAGGTGGATTAATTTTGTAAAGAGCCAACCTGAGGATCACCGCCAACACCCGCCTCTGTAGTGATCATTTTACACACAATCGGTTTATAAAATTTAGTCGGAGACTAAACTGGTAAACGGGGCTGAACGACTATCTCCCGCCTCAGCGTTCATCCTCCCGTCCCGAAAGCAGTTTTACCTAATATCACTGTCGGCAGCTTTCCCGCAAGTGGGCGTGGTTTCAGTGCAGCCACCGGACACGCCCCCAGCATTTGAGAGCAGAGAATACTGCTAATTTTTTGCATGTTGTATGTCTGATTTTATGTACTTGCCGGCTTTTTT
Organism: Pimephales promelas; assembly: GCF_016745375.1. The sequence continues at coordinate 2,454,840 of NW_024121299.1, read as the reverse complement.
ATCATTCAAATTTGGCTGGGTGGCTAATAACACATTTTTCTGGGGTGTGACAAACTCAGAACACATACTTAATTTTGACTTTACAGGGACTTTAAGGAAAATAAATAGTCTCTGTGCGTCCATGTAATGTTTTGGCAAATTAAATAATTATTGGTGAGGTAAGAATACTAATTTCAAACTATATACCATAATTTCCAGTCAGTTGTCCTAGGCGTGTTTACAAGTTCAGTTTGACAAAGGTTAGTGTTTTGTGAAGTTACGTGTAGCAACGTCCCTTTCTTGAACACTTGTATGACAGTAGACTGGTGATGATTTCTAGTATTTTTACACATTTCGCTTCGAAAGATATTGATTCTTCCACTGAGGTTGTATGGACTACCATACATTGTTTTTTTAAGCATCAACTGAGCGACACCCATTCAATGGCATTATGTGGACTCACAGAAATGAGTTTATCAGAAAAAAAAGTTATATGCATCAGGGATGGCATGAGGGTGAGTAAATGAAAATTTTCTGTGAACTATCCCTATAACAACGTTATATAGATTTATAATAATGTATGGGCCATAATATCAGAATAACTATCAGAATTTCAGTATTCCCTAATAAAATTTTGTGTACAGTACATCAAATGCATTCTGTGCCATTCATCCTCGAGCAATTACCTTTTTAGGATGAAACGCATCAAATTATACACGTCCGATTAAATCCGATTGACTGGTGTTTCCACAATAAGACTAGTTCATGTCCGAGTTTACCACTTCCGTATGACTGCTTTGCTTTCTGTCACTGTACCTTGAATTAGCGACACACTAGAACATCATAACAACCTGGAGTGTCTACACGTTCAGTAACAGCATGTAGCCAAAAACCCAGTAAAGCTAACCCTGACCTAATACTTGATCGTAATTTCTTTTTTTGTTTTGTTTTTAAGCTGTGACAAACAAAACAATCAAACCCTCATTCGTGTTTACACCAGGTATGAAACAACACATCTCACCACCAGGAGAGACAACCCCCCCCCCCGCTCACTCGCTTTCACGGCCTATCCCTTTAATAACTCTTCCACACCATTCCTCCTTAAAGACCTGCATCAGTGGGCACAGTCTAATCAGTGGCATTTCTCACGTTAAAATGTCTTCTAATTATATTTGTGGGTCAGGAGATGAGTTCTGGTTGCGTCCGAGAGGTTTGGCGAAAAAACAAGAGCGCACTTTTGGTTCCATAATTTGGATGTGGTCTTGCTTCCTCGACCTCTGCGGCTTTTCTTCTGCATGTCCGAATAGCTTCAGTCTGGTTTTTTATTTATTTAAATGTCTGATTCGCCTGTTGCATGTGTGCAATTGTGCTACACACTTTGTAAGGTCGGTCCGTATCCATTACTGTTTTTTCTTTTTTTTTTTGTTCTGTTTCTTTTAAAACTCATGTTTGTCTTATTCATTTTAATAGTGTTTTTTATGTAATTGTAATTCACAGTTTTGGTATTTTGATAGGGGCTTGTGTAATATTCAAACAGCTGTTTTCAAGTAAGTAAATGTACTGGTGGGAGGCTGTTTTATTATTTGTTTGACTTATTTACACGTTGACTACTTTTTTACTGCACATGAACTCCAATCAGTAGTGACTGACATGTCGGAGGCTGCCATTACTCAGTAAAAGTTTATGCGTCCCCCCTCCTTCTCCCTCTCCATGCAAATACACACACACACAGCCAGAGTTTGATGAAAAGGCCTATTGAATGACTTTTTAACAGATGCGACTTTAGAGCTTTGGCCAGCCTCGTTGAAGTCCCTCTGATTTCCTCTTCATTCTGTCCTGGGCTGAAGCACAAGCTTGTCTTTCTTCCATGCGTCCTCCTTTGCTCCTAGCCGTCTGAATACTAATGCATAAGTCCCTCTGGCATGGCGATGCATGGTCAGTCCCCCCCTCCTTCCGTTTTCCCCATCCATCCGCGGTGTGTGTGTATGTCTGTCTGTGTCTCTGTCCCCCAGTAGCCAGGCCTTTAACCTGCTGTACGTTGTGTTTGCAAACAAATCTCTTGAGGACCTGTGTGTTGATGCCTTCTAGGAGATGTGAGAGTGAGAAGTCAGGTAGGCTTTGAACCTGAACGAAGAGGCTCGCACCCATACCTGGGCGTCGATTTCCGCACTTTGCACTGTAAGTACCAAATTAAGACCGTCCGGCACATGCACACATTCCTACCTCTGTGGAGCAAAGTGCTCCAGGCACGCTTTGTTCTGAAAGTATTACTTTTCTCCATAGGTATTTGAAAGTGTTTCAAGTTTTAAACCAACTCTGAAATTAGATTTTTTTTAAAAGTGTTGATTTTCAATGTTTTAACTACTTATCCCATAACACACTGCACATAAGCAAAGTGAATAGTTTTAAAAAAAACAAAAAAAGTGTAAATTTATTCTAATTCTGAAATATATATCGCGTATAAAAGCGTGCAAAGAGCGGTCCCTTTATAATCACTAAAAAGCTGTCACTTGACTTAAAGCAGCGCTCAGTAAGACTGGGAACTTCTTTGCTGTTTTCTCGCAGGTTTCTCTCTCGAGCTCCCCCTACAGTTTCGGAGTATATATATATATGAGAAAACTGTCGCAAACTCGTTGTCAACTCCCCCCCTCCCCTCCCCTCCCATCTCGTTCAGGCCATGTGCATTTGTTTTCAGAGAAGCCGGCGAACATAGGCGTCATAGGCGAACGACAGGGTCGATTTTGTCCCCACCACTTTTGAAACATCTCGCGTCACAGATGTACCAATGCAAATAGATCATCTCCAGTTAACAGCATTCGTTTCATTTGTTTGTTAAATAACAGGCAATCTAGCACTGAAATGTGTTACCTTCTCTCAGAAACGCGCTTCAATCCGTGGCGGAGATTCTTTCCGGTGAAATCAGAAATCAAAATGCACACAAACGTGTCCCTTTTTCTCATGGGTTCTAATTCCGCTCTCGTATATTTTTTCCCCCTCATCAAAACATATAAAACCACTGATAAACATTATATCAATTCAACCACTGATAAAAATTATTGGTTTTGATGAGGGGAAAAAAAAAAACTATTCGAGTGTAGAATTCTACCTCTGGACGGACCATCACTGTACATGCTATCAAGGGCGTATATTTTCTATATACTCACTATAGTCGGACATTGTGCTTATTTTTATTTATGTGCATCAGGAAGCTACAGGACATCGTCTTTCAAAACATGACCTACTCGAAAGAGAAAAAAAGAATGAATGCGTTATTGTACCCAGCACTTTTGAAAATGCCCTTCCGAAAGCGTCTCTGTCCCCAGCACATTTCAAACCAGACGCCCGAGCCATGTCCACTGAGGTATGATTCTCAGAACAATATTATTATGTTGAGATAGTGTATATTTTTATTGTGTTACCAAACGTAATCAGTAACATTATGGTTAAAAATCAATACTATAAGAAATATTTCCGCTATTTATTTATTTTTAGTTTAGCCTACAGCTATAGCTACTTAGATTATGCATTATCAAAATAAATGTTACGTTACATTCTTCTATCATTTTTCTGGTGATCCGAGTTGTCTATCGTAACGATTGACCAAAGAAAGTCAAACACGTTTAATTTGTTTATTACAAGTTTGTTTATTTTATTATTGAAGCTTGAGACCGGTGGTACTGGTGGTCTGGAGTGCCCCTTACTCGGAGTTGATGACACTTGCCAACGCTTGTAGCTAAAAAGAAAAAAGAAAATGTATCAATCTTTTATCAACATCATTTATACACAAGGTCAAACTAGCACAGAGTTGCATGTGTGAAGTTGCAATGCAATTTCTCGTTTACTTATAGTTCTGTTTGTGTAAATGTGATTAAATAAATATAAAAAGTTGCATTATTAGCTAGCAGCTCTCGTGTAGGTTTATGCATTATATATCAAGTCAGCACAGTATATAACGTTTCTAATTCTGAGGCTGACGACAAGCTAAACTAATGCATAATTTGTAGAATTTCATATCGATTTATAGGCGATCTGAGAAACACAAATAAACCCTGATAGATGAATGGACAAAACACTAACTTACAGAAAACAAGCAAGTTTGTTTGCTAATGAAAATGCTAACATCTAAGTTACAGTATCTGACGTACTAGTAAGCCGGTAACAGACAGCGAGCATAATAAAAAAACAAACAGACAATAGCAAACATCCCGACTCACGAGGTCACAATTACAAGAAATACAAACATTAAACACAGTTTATTATAAAGATACTTACAAGTGCAACAGCAAGAAGTTCAGGTCAGCATCGGTTTTGCAGGCTTCGCTTTCTTTCAGTTCTCTCTATTCTGAAAAAGCCGGTCCGTTTTCTCTTTCTTTGTTCCTCTGATAAACACTTCCGAGCTTTCTTCTTCTTCTTTTACATCAGCCATCACGAAAACTTGAACTCAATATCTAGCGTTACCTTTTTCTTATAGCTAGCCGGCTCCTGGATGGATGGGGACGTGTACGCATGCGTGTGCTCGTATAGTGCCGTAAAGCAATTCGTTACCTCGCGAGACCTGAAATCTCACGATACTTCCTAACACTGAGGCCGGCGAGCCGCCGGCCCAAAGTTGCAAGGGTGGTTTTGCGGCTCACAGGCACCAGGGGGGTGCGAGACGATCACCATTCAACACGAAATCAGTAATATAAACATTACAATGACTCCAAAGCTGTTCAATTAAGGTAAAAAAAGTTACTTAGTTCTGCTTTAATTCATCATGATGCGATCTCACAAAGTTTCGTTGTAATAAAGGAAGCTGTCTGCATTGCACAATGGATCTCTTATTTACATAATGTCAACACTGTTAAAATCGGAGGATTTACGAGTTGATCGTAACTTAAAGGATCCTTAACTGAAGTGCCTTGGAACGCGCATCTTAGTATAATGCGTTGACGTAATATCCACTGAAACAGAACAGGAAGCTAAGGCAGGACATAATGAATGGCTCCTCCCCCATTTCAAATAGCCAATAGCATTTAGTTTACCTCACAGACTGCATGTCGTACTTGACAGCACCGTGGAAGCGAATCAGAGCGCTGATGATACGTTGGATTCAATAGTAGAGGTGTGAATAACTTCCATTTTTTTAACCAACGTACCGTTCCTATCTCCAACCCATTTAGCTGCGTAACGTGTCAGCAGTCGCTTTGGCCAGGTGGTACTTATAGCATAGGGAGCGGGACGCTTTAGATTCTAGAGAGCATTTGATTGGACGGAAGCATTTTAGCGGAAGTGAGAGACTGTAAGTTTTGAATGCTTATATCTCCCAAATGTGAATTTTATGATTGTTTTGGAACACACCAGCTTATTCATAATCTTAATGCTAACATATTCATACTAAAAGCTAAAAAAAAATCTTTTAATTCAGGGGGCCTTAAACACCTGTGATTGGCCATTGCGTTAAAAAACCAGCTAACAAATACTTCAGTGATTGGCTACATTGCTCAACGTTGCAAAAAACACTAGGTATGCACCGATATGAAAATTTTGGCCGATACCGATAACCGATAATTCTTTATATTTGAAGGCCGATAACCGATATATCGGCCGATAAATTTAAATTGAGAGCCTGATTACAAAAACAAAAGTCTCACAATTAAATCCATGTCCCAAGCGCACGATTATAAGGATGTTCTCATTATAGTGTTGTATAACCGATGTATGATAGATTTGCGCTGCACATGTTGTGCCGAACTGTATTTTCATTTTTTGAAGAGATTTCAATCATATTTCAAGAAATTCAAAAACATAAACAGTGCTCAACAAGTGTCTCAGATGAAGGGAATATACATTACTAAATAAATAATACATAAAATACATAAATAATACATTATTTATCGGCTTTTAATATATCGGCCACATTTTCTTACCAGGCCGATAACGATAACATTAAAAATGAACATATATCGGCCGATACAGATGTGCTGGCCGATATATCGTGCGTCCCTAGAAAACACTTTAATAAAACGGAGAAACTGATCCTAGACCTGCAGTTATGAGCAGCTTTTCCCTCTAAAAGCAATCAGAAGCAGCAGCAGGCAGTGGTTTGAGTGAGAAAATGCCACGTTAGGCTCAAGTCCGTGGCCAAGGGAAGGCTAAGCCTTGCACACACAGTTCTGTGCATGTCCCTCTGTCTGTTCATACTAGGTGAGCTGAATTTAGGAGAATGTACACACAGGGCACATGAAAAGATTTATTGCTCTTTTGTGATGGTGAAATGAAACACTGTTTTAAAGACTCTCTTCGGATTGTTCTTGCCTTTTGTGTTTCGGTCAGGCGTGACCTCTCGTAGGCTGCCTGAGCAACACAATCGCAACGATAGCAACCAAACTTTAAAATAACATGGGTTCCAGGAATGGGGGCTGGGGTGGTGATTTTGACAGGAACCGAAGCTAAAGACACTAAATGCTAAAAATATGATGGCAGTTTCAGCTTCAATTATTGAATATGCTAATCATTTATTGAGGATCCGGTGTCTTGCATCATGGAATTTCCATGTTCTCTCTTTTGCGTGTTTGTGTGTGTGTAGCCCGTGCTGAGTCAGCAGGGTCGATTCCAGCTCGGAGAATCCGGAGGCTCTTTAGTTTCCAGCGACACCTGCTTTCGTCCCGTCTGCTACGAGGAGCGCCACACCTTAACACCCTCCATATCCTGGATGAGGACTACTGTGGTCAAGCCAAGGTATGGGATCACAAACACACACTGTGCTAAAAACTCGTCTGAGGAGGTACTACTTACTTTGCGACCATTTTAAAAAAGTATGTTCTTTATAGTATGAATATAGGGAGTATGAATGAAATTCAGATGTACTACATCCACCATGTTGTTAGTCACATGACCTTCATCAGTTGCATAGCTATGTTGTACAAATCCTCTCCCGTGGCCTCACGGGATAATGTCTGTCGAATTCGTGCTTCAGAATATTGGTGGAAATAGTAGGAGGTCATTGGGTACTTCACACCTACTGTTTTTAGACTACTGAATTCGGACATGCTACTTATTTGGCATATTGTTTTTCGCATCCTGTAGTAGGGTAGTATTCAATTTCATATGCAGTGAGTGACTACTTTACCCTGAATATTCAATATTTGTTGTGGTTTTAAAATAAGTTCTTGATTTTTCATCTGTTATCATTGTAATTTTCTCACAGTGTATGCTTGAAAAGGTTGGAACCTGGAATTTTGACATATTCCTCTTTGACAGACTTACAAATGGTAAATATTTCGATTTTGAACCCCTTTTACGTGCGTCTTGTGCTTTCCCTCTACTTTTGTTGTGAACACTGCCACCTGCTGGTAGAATAATGCATGTGCAATATTGAGGGTGAAGCATTGCCTTGCCCAAGCCCTCATTTATTTTGTGCTGTTTGTTTTTCAAGGAAACAGTCTCGTTTTCTTGACGTTTCATTTGCTGAACCAGTATGGCCTCATCGAGCTCTTCCAGTTAGACATGGTTAAAGTGCGCCAATTTCTAGGTAAGAGTTTTTAATGTGTTTTTTTTTTTTTTAATAAAAATGTTTTAGGGCTGATACTAATTACCTTTTGTTTACCCTATGTTATATAAAAAAACAACAGTTGTTTTATTAAAACTACTTTACTTTAGTAATCTGCTCTAAACAATGTGCAAATGGAAGGCTATAAAACAAATATAAATGTATGAATGTTTATGAACTTAATTGCAGGTGTTTTAACACTTTTGTAATTTCTTTTACTGTTTTAATAAAAAATGTGTTATGTAACATTTTAGCGAAATATCATACATTTTAAACCTAAATGCAGTATGTGACATTTGCTAAAAAGTTACCATAATGTTTAAATATTATTTATATATAATATAATAATTATGTAGTTTATTAACAACATTTTTGAAAAATGGAAATACTTGTTTACATGAATTATACATTTATAATGAATCTGTAATACATTCAAGAATACAATCAATGAAATACTTTAAACAGCAGAAAGACATATTAATTGTAAATTAGGTTTTTTTTTTTTTTTGAAGCATTTAATAAGTCCTTACATATTTGGAGTATACTTGGGTTGGCTGTGACTTCCACTTTTATTAAAAAAATGTAAAATCAGTATTATAAACATACCAAAATGTTTACAACATGCCACAGTGCACTGATTTAACTAATGAAATTTGTTGTTGATTATTGTCATCATCGATTTAAGTGAAATGCTGCAGCCCTGATGTACTGACATGTAATAACCTTGCTGAATTACTTGGATAAAACGTTGTCCTCTGGTTTCAAGTTCTGGTTCAAGAAGACTACCACAACCAAAACCCTTACCATAACGCAGTCCATGCTGCTGATGTCACCCAGGCCATGCACTGTTACCTGAGAGAACCCAAGGTGATTGTCCTTTACTAAATGTACCATTATTCCCTTGTTACGTTACTGTACTTACAGACCTACGGTTGTCTCTGTGTGTCTGAATTCACAGCTCGCCCAGTCCCTCACATCATTCGACATCCTCTTAGGGTTGCTAGCAGCGGCCACACACGATCTGGACCACCCTGGAGTCAACCAGCCTTTCCTCATCAAAACCAACCATTACCTTGCAGCTTTGTACCGGGTTAGAGCATCATCCAATGGGATTTAAGCATTACGTTAGCTCCACAATCCTCTAAGTACAAGTACATTGTACTTAGAGGATTGTCTAAGTACCTCCAAGTACATTACTGTATTTGTAAACATTTCAAAGTCGATCAGCAGTGACGTGTGTGTGTGTGTGTGTGTCGCTCTGTAGAATACCTCAGTTCTGGAGAACCATCACTGGAGGTCTGCAGTGGGTTTGCTCAGAGAGACCGAACTCTTTTCCCATCTTCCTGCCGAGGACAGGTCAGTCTCCGCATTTCTTTTATAGCCTAGGGCTTACACCACAAAAGAGCCATCTTTTTTTCTTTTCTTTTTTTTTTAACTTTCAATTTTCATTCTCTGTTTGAGCCCTAGAGTATTCATATAAAAGGTGATTTTTGTTGCTGTCTCTTTAAGACTTGTAAATGACTTCTGTTTCTTATGATTGACTGACTTTAATGGGTCTCTAACAGTCTGGGTATAGAGAGGCAGCTGGGATCACTGATTCTGGCCACAGATATCAGCCGACAGAATGAGTATCTGTCCCGGTTCAGGACACATCTGGATGAGAACAGCCTGTGTTTAGGACACTCTTCTCATCGGCATTTCTCTCTGCAGGTGGGAATTTAATATTCAATATCCATTTCGATAAAATAAATAAAATTGTATATAGAAATGTATATATAAACTAATGATGCGCCAAAATGGCTTTTAGAATACATTTGAGATGTTTGCTTTAAATTGAGCTAAATGCATTGCTAATCAAGATGCATTCTCCGAAAACAGTATAATCATAATAGCTTAATTGATTATTGCAAATAATACATGGGTTACACTTTACAGTAACTAGATTTAATTTTTTAATATATTACATGCAAAATATTTCTAAAGCATTTTTTTTGTCAGTTAATGTTAATCTCAACATTTACTATTACATGATTAAAATCAAATGTTCTGTCGGTTAACGTTGGTTAATGAACCTGAACTAACAAAAACAGTTGTATTTTTATTTACTAATGTTAACAAAGATTAATAAGTATTGTAACTAATGTATTGCTCATTGTTAGGTAATATTAGTTAATGCACTAACTAACCTTAACCTATGGAAACTTGTTGTAAAAGGTTGCGTTTTGTTAACATTAGTTGAATCCATTAGTCAACATGAACTAATAATGAAAATTTATTCTAAAATATTTATTTGAGTTAATATTAATTAATTATTTTTTATTTTTAATTATGTAAACAAAAATTTATAAATACTCATTATTAGTAGGACCTTATGGTAAAGTGTTATCAAAATTCTTTCATTTGACTGAGGGACCATAATCTATTAAATATTAGGTCTTTTTAAATCATTCAATCATTTTTATTAAAATTGTTTGTGAAAATTTTTAAATGAATATTTTTTATGAATAAAGTTTGTTTTAGTTACTATAATGCTGATCTTGATGTTGTTGAAGTTGTGATGTGATAAATCTGCGAGTCCTGTTTTAAGTAGAAGGGGCTGCGCACCATATTTTAAAATAAAGACAGACACTTTAATGCACTTAAAAACAAATCCATGTGTTCATGTGTTCCAGATGGCCCTGAAGTGTGCAGATATCTGTAACCCATGTAGACCGTGGGAGCTCAGCAAACAGTGGAGTGAGAAAGTCACAGAGGAGTTTTTCCACCAAGGTACCCAGCACTCACGATGACCAAACTCTTTGCTTTTGCTACTAGTTTACCGTGTTCAAAAGTTAATCTTTGTGCTTTGGCATTGTCTTCTTCTTTAGGTGACATTGAAAAGAAGCATAAACTTGAAATCAGTCCACTGTGTGACAGTGAAGCCAACACCATAGCCAGTGTTCAAATCGGTAAGAACCGGAACAATCATTTATGTGATTTCAGCGTTCACCCTGAATTTGGGAGGAAGAGAATAGTAATAAAAATGATATAAAATGTGCAGCGATGTGATTTTATTTTCTGTACTTTTCCGACCTGAAACGTATGACCCATGTTAATTGCATAAATCTGAGAAAGAAATGGTTTGAAGGTGGGGGGGTGTTCACTATATGATGATTGAAATCACTACTAAATAAACTGCATGAGCTCGGGGGACATCTGCGGGACAGTGTTGAAACTTTTATTAGTTTTGCCAGTGCGTAGTTGTGAGAATGTGAAATGGCTTTGTGCAAACATTAAACCACAATGGTTGTCATATTTTATAAACATGTAGTCTGTCGCACTGCATGTTTCAGAGTAAAGCACTGCACTGTTTATTTTTTAGATTCGATTCATAGTAATTACAATAGCTCAAAATAAAAGTTCAATGGTTTAACATTTGCAAGTAAAGCAATTAAGATCAAACCGTAAATGTTAGTATTGTAATTTTACTGTTCTATAAAGTGAAATAAAAATATAATATAAATTAACAAAATATAATAAAAACAATTAAATGAAGTCTTATTTTAACATATATTGTATTATAATTTTTTATTATTATTATTAAATAATTTTTATTTTTATTTTAATAAAATAATTGCATGTTGGTTGGGTTATTTAGCTTTATTTATTTATTTATTTATTTATATTTATGTCTGTAGATTTTAATTACTTTAATTACTAATTTTCTTAAAAATAGTCAGAAACCTGCATAAACTAGCATTTACACTTTCCAGTTTTATCCCTGTCTGTATTCTAAGGGTTTCTATCTTATTTACTATCTAATATTTTATATATAAATTATAAATAATTTTTTTATTATTATTATTTTGATGTGTGAAAATAATATAATTATTATTTATTTATTTCTAAGGTCTGGCTGATCAAGTGATTTCTGTCTCTGATTCTCTTTTTCTGGTACCAGGTTTCATGACATACGTGGTGGAGCCTCTGTTTGCCGAGTGGGCGCGTTTTTCAGACACGCGGCTCTCTCAGACCATGCTCGGTCATTTGGGCCTGAACAAGGCCAGTTGGAGTGCCATGGAGCCCGAGGCGTCGGGGAGCTCCGAGGAGGGGGAGTCCGAGCCGACCCGAGCCACCGAAGAGCCCAGTTCCAGAGCCTTATCTCAGGGAAGCCAAGAGTCATGACACCCCAACAGGAAGAACACCTCTACTGTCCTCAGCCAAACATCTTGCGTCACATTTGTGTTGCTCGCCACCCATCTCCAACCAACCACTGATGATTTCGTTTTCTTCTTTTTCGTTTGTTTGTGGATTTAATTTATTTAATTTTAAATTGACCCTTTTGACATAGAGCAATACATAGATACCTCATTTGGCTACTGCTGCTTTTTTTTTTTGTTTCCTTTTAATTATTGTGGTTTATTTATTTAACCTTTTTTTCCCCTTTTCTTTTGGGTGTTACTAATTCAGCTCCAATGCTTTGATTAAAGACTGTAAGGGAATGTGGGCTAGGAAGGAACCCCCTCCTATGGCTTTAAAGTGCCATTTTGAAACAATGAATTCCTCTGAAAGTCATTTGGAACACCTTGAGTATTTATAGGAGAGGTTTTTACAACTGCACCAAGAGACAATGTGTGTGAAACCGAATGCGTGCGAGCGTGTGTGTGTGTGAGAGCGTGTGCCAGTGCTTCTGCAAATCAATCTTCCTCCTTGTGTACAAAAATACAAATGTGAAGAGCCCAGTCGTTTTGCTGCCTCTGAAGACTGTTTACACATGTTGTTTTTTTAACTGAATCATGTTAGTTCTGTGATCTATTGCCTTTTAAGCACAGATGTGAAGAACCACTTGTACATTTTGTTCGAAACCTACTGCTGATGATCAACAAAACCTGTCAGACTGCAACCCCGCCGGTGTGACACATCAGATGCCATACAAATGCTATTTGTGCGCCATTGCATCTCTCTCCCTTGTATTTCAGACAGTGCCCCCCCTGTGTTGAAGGAACGTCACTTTGTGAAAGGTGGCAGAGATTAACCCTTTGGACCATGGAAGAAGGATCTTGTCACAGGACATGTAGCTGAACGGACTCTCCATGGATTTCGCTCAGGGTTTCACTGACCTGCTTATTGGAAGAAACAAGGAAGTACAGGTGCCTCTTTCTCCTCTGTATTTTGTAAAGGAAGATAAGAAGTCCTTCTCAGAATGTCTCAAAGCCACTCTCGTCTCCTCGGAAGACTGCTTACACAATGCCTTAAAACTATGCACAAAGCTAAGTGACCAAACCAGCTGTCATTTTCATTTTAAAACCCATCACATTGTCCATTTAGTGCACTGTCTGACCCTTTGCCTTTCGTCGTGGACTTTCTTTTTTTGTTTTATATCTATATACAGTACGGAGGAGAGTTGGTTTAATTGGATTTTTAACATTGAACATTCCATTTTTGTGTATGGTTTTGGATTCTGTACAGAATGGACAGTTTTGTGCTTCTCTTTATATTCGGAAAGAGAAGAGGTGCTTTATTTTAGGTGATTTGTATTTTTGTTGTAAGTGCTGTAAGACTGTTGATTTAAGAAAAAAAACTGTTTACAGTTTGTTGTAACAGCCATTTTGGGGAGACGACCTGTGTCAAGCCATTTTGTAAAGGCTTTGCCGTATAACCTTTTGATACATACTTGTTGCAGTTGCATTTTTGATGAATAAACCTTCACAAAATGTTTCTCTACTGGATGGCATGAGCTCGTGCTGTTCTGTACAAACCAGACCCAATCACGTGTTGAATATCTTGTGGTTGAAATTTAGCCCTAAAGAAACACCATTACACAAATGACATGACACCAATTGTTTTAGGTTTATTCAAGAACTGAAAACCCATTCATAATGGTTCTGTAGTGTGAAATAATGTGCTGGCCATTAAAGGGATAATTCACCCAAAAATCACCCTCAAGTTGTTCCAAACCTGCACGAGTTTCTTTTGCTGAACACAAAAGATATTTTAAGAATGTTTGAAACCAAACAGTTGATGGTTCCATTGACTTCCATAGTATGTTTTCCCATCTATGGAAGTCACTGGGGCCAATCAACTGTTTAGTTTCAAACATTCTTCAAAAAAATCGTATGAGTTCAAAAGATCACAGAGAAACATTCAAGTTTGGAACAATTTGAGGATTACTGAATTTTATTTTTGGGGTGAATATCCCTTTAAACTAGGTATAAACCCTTGAAATTATAATTGTAATAATTCACTGTTTTTGGCAAAAATCATCTAGACTAGGTCAAACGTGCAAAAGAACAACCCTTTTAAAAGGTACAAACACTGTCAAAATTCTGATAATACGGTAAATTATGATTAACTGGCAATAGACTTGTTATACATACTATCCTGTGCATTGGTTTCACACAACTACATTATTCAAGTAACTAAATGTTCCCAAAATAATAAATTACAACCTAAAAAGGCATTTTAAATTAGCTAGTCTCAACATTAGAGAGCAAATACTACTGACGGCACCATCTAAGCCTCATTTATGATCACAAAAGTGCTTCATAATTGCTATAGTGGTAGCAGCATGACAGAAAAAAAGCTAATATCAGAAATTAGTGATTTTCCAGCAATTATGAATTGTACCTTTGAAGTAGAAAGTGCAGATGTTAAAAAATACACATAAAACTACTTGTTAAAACAAAAACAAATCATCTTACACTTTGGTGCTTTCGTTTAACATTATCCCTTCAAACAATTCGAATTCTTGCACTGTTGAACTGTTAAAATCCAACTAAACCCACAGATAAAAACAAACAAAAAGACATGTTTCCATGTAACTGGCATTAACGATGTAACTGACCGGCACAACACGTACTGATAGAGATGAACTTTTCAAAGTGCAAAATTACAAAATAGGGAAACCAGATTGACTGCGTTAGTGTTTTAGCATGTGCATGCTCTCTTAAAAGTGAACACGAACAAAATTTACGAACCAACAAGAAAAGTTAACTAAATTAAGAGTCATCATGTTAACTCCATTAACCCACAGCGAAGAAACGTGACTCGGCCTCATCCTAGAACAGTTTCTTCTTTCCAGTTGATTTCAACATGTGCTGTCCAAACTGCAAAAGAAACAGCACAAATTCATTACAGCATTAAGACACCGTACGTCAGAAAGATGTCAAGAAATTTCTCTAACCAGCGGAGTTTCTACGTGGGTCTTATGCTCAGGGGCCGGCAAGTTAAAGCTGCCGTCACATTCGCTGTCGCTACGATAGCGGTGAGCGAACTTGCGTTTCAGGGCCTCTGCGATTAACGCTGCAGCATCTGTGGGCTCAACGGGTTTGGGTTTTGTGTGGCCGTCCTCTTGATGACTGTGAACGAAAGGACAAATTAACCTATTGGTAAGCTGTATATGAGAATCACGGTCCAAAACAAACAGTAATACTCACCTCTTAACTGAGCGCAGCTTCACTTTCCCCATATCTTTCAGCACATCTAGCATGCTGGGAAGCTCTGGCTTTTTGGGATCTGAGTCCAGTACAGTGTCCTGCCCCGCTTTTTTCCCTCGGCGCTCTCGGATGAGGTCAATGGCGGAATAGCTTCTCTGCATCCCAGGGGCAGGACATGGAGGAGGAGGAGGTGGTGGTGGAGGAGGGGGGGCCATTGGTAGAGCTTGGGGTACTGGGGGACCACCTGGCGCTGGAGCTGAAATTATGCAAATATTGCGACTTTAAATTAGTAAAAACTAGAGCCAGACCGATTTATCGGCAGGCCGATATTAGGCATTTTCCAAACTATCGGTATCGGCAGTTATAATGGCCGATAAATGAATATTTCAAACATAAAATAAAAATGGACGAAACACACTTGGACCATGTCATGAGTGTTGGAGTTGTATAGTTTGTCCACCAGAGGGCACTCTACACAGTCCCTGTTGGCAACACTCGTTGAGTTGGTCACAAGACATACATTGCTTGAATAACAATAAAAAGAACATCCCCATCTGTTCTCTTAACTCAAATAAGCATGACAAAATTTGTGACTATCATGTCCAGTTTTGCTGCTGTTGAATAAGCCGAGAGTGAAGCAGAATTAGCTAGTAATAGTTACGTTACGTTGTTACAGTGTAGAAGACTGACTGTCCTTTTAACTTTTGAAAATGTGACTGAAATATTTCTTTAAAAGCACGTGACAGTTATAGCAATGAGACGTATCATCTCTCATTGGCCTGTTATATTGAAAATGTATGTTTTACAATTGCAGTATGACGTTATCCATTGCTTAATTATGGCTCATAGACTAGCTAACCACAAAGCTAGCTAATGCCACTATC
This sequence comes from Pimephales promelas, assembly GCF_016745375.1. The sequence goes on along the minus strand of NW_024121299.1, from coordinate 2,439,031 downwards.
TTCAGCCTGTTCTGTTTAAAATCTCTGATTCTTTTTAAAATGCATTATCATATCATTTTAGTTAAACCTCATAAATAACTACAAATAACTAATGTTAGGGAAATCTGTTAATGTTTTGTTGCGCGTTTCTGAAATAATAATAATTAAAAAAAAATATCAGCCGATATATCGGAATATCGGATTTTAAAACCAACAAATATTTGTATCGGTATCGGCCTTCAAAATCCTTTATCGGTCGGGCTCTAGTAAAAACGATTAGTACCAAAGTATTTACTTTGCTGAATTTTACATCTATATACTTAAATAGATTTGAGGTCAGAAACACACTAACCAAGCAAATACGCAAAAACCTGTGTACCTGTGGATTGAGCGCTTTGCTCCTGTGCCTGAACTATCAGTGCGATCTGTGCTCTGAGTTTGGCCAGCTCAGTCTCAAGAACGCTGATCTTCTGAATGGCTTCATCATTGATGACCGTCTGGCTCTGTGGCGCAGGTTCAGCCTGGTGCAAGCTGGGTAATGACCGCTGGCGTCTCAGGGGCCTGCGGTGCTGGGTGCGAAAAAACAGCCCAGAATCTGCCTTAAAACTGCAGGACATACAGATAAATACATGTTAAACACCACACATCAACATTTATATGTTTCCTAATTCAATTAGAAATGTTTTTCACCTATTTCTGCCAGGGCTATCGCTCTCTTCTCTTTCGATCCAGCCCACGTCAGCGAGCGTGGCCACAAGGCCATTTGGCCCATTTGAATGGTTGAGGAAACCCACCCCTGAAGTGAAAGGATGAAGCTGCGCGGCCCAAAGACAGTTTAAAGGACAGTTAATAATTACAACACCTGCCACAGACACTCCAGCACTCAAACCATATCAGAAACACAACAGCAGAGCAAGCGGCAAATGTTTTTACAGCACGGCAATGTAAATAGCACAAGGGGAACCGGTTTAAAAATCACCTAGCAATAAACAAAGTGCTGTATGAGCAATTAGAACATTACAGTGTCATTCAATTCTTTATGAAGAGGATGTTATAAGTGCCAAGCAATTTATTTAAAAAAAAGCACTTTTTATAAGAGCCCTAGGCCTATTTTTTTCAAAAATGAACCAGAGAACTGACCTAAAGGAGACATGTTGCATTCCTGACATACAGGACAGCTGGAAGGAAGGGTAGAGAAGAGAGAAACAGAGACAGTAATACGAGTTTCAAGGTGGGTTTAATGACATCATACTTGTACATTTAAAGTTTATGCAGTGGGAAAAGGATAGATTAGATATTGTGAACTGCCAGTGCCTGTGATTCTTCAATAATAGAATGAAACAGAGAAAAGGAAGGAAATTTGATGGAACGGGAGAACTGAAAAATAAAGCTGAAGACTTTAAGAAGGCTAAAGATGGAGGGTGTTAAAGATTTTGAGATGCAAAACTAAAATAAAGATGGAAAATCACAAAGAAAATAATGGACTAAAATAAAATAGAAACGGTAAATATTTGAAAAATAAGATAACAGGGATCCCAAAAACAATATGTGCACAAAATACACTAAAAGCCTGTAGACATCGTTTCAATCACCTGCTGAAATCATTACAATGATTTGAGATATTCCTTTACTTGTGATTGACATTTGAATTAACAAAAACTGGCGCTTTAAGTTACCTGAAAATGGACACGAGTACAAGGCGCCAATGGAAGATTTGTGGCAATTCTCCTGACAATACTCCGGGATGACCCATAAGGCTTTGATGATGATGACGATAAAGCCTAAGAGAGACAAAAAGCTAATCATTAATCTATAAGGATGAAAGATTAGCCAAAACTGTGCATATGATTCCATGCACTTACCAGATCCATTTCCTTCAGTCTAGGATTTCCGATCATCTTCTGATATAGTCACAGAGCTATCTCATCATCAAGGATCTGTGCTAGGTCATCATTAGATCAAAACCTAAACAAAAACAATGCTTTACACTCATACATTTTTATTTTAAATCATCTCATATTTAATACAGTAACAGTGGTTTCCACTCATGAAAACAGCCATTATTCACCTTGATATTATTTTGCCAGGAAAAAAATACTACAATTTTCTAGTTGTTGTTTCCTGCACGAGACTATTTGTCACTAACAGACAACACAGACGGAGGGCAATTGAACGATCTACAAAACTTTATTACAGTTCATTAAATGCGCTAAAACCCACGCCGTATTGTTTCATTGTTGTATTAAACCCGCTCTTAGTTGTTTACAAAAAAATGTCGGGACTCCTAATAGGACATTACAGGGAAATATCGATGTCTTACCATCCAGACTGTAGTGTAACAGATCTTTCTAGAGGACCTTTTCTGACTGTGCTATGCTATGCTATGCTAATGCTGTCCAGACCGAATCCAGTGGTAACCTGTAACCAATGTTTTTACCATAGTTTTTCCACATTGTGGGAGCAGCACTCGCTTAGTTAGAGGGGCGGGTCTTTATATTAGCCAATAGGTATTGAGAATATTCCAGCAATGGGTGGGCTCTAGAAGTATTAAGCCAACCACTGGCTTAGAATGTTGCATAGGCAATTAAACTGTCCAATCATGACATAGTGATGACTGACTCACATAAGCGAGGTATGCATAGGCATAATGTCTATGTGCATAGGTGTGTAACGGAGTTTGACTTTATTTTGAGTTTGTTTAAAGAAAAGTTTGTTTTGAGAGTCTTTAAAAACATTTAGTTGTTTAAAATAGCATCAAACATTTATTTTATGCATTTGTTGCTACCCTAGTCCGTTGTTTTATGTCTGAATATAAAATTCTTGTACTTGGAAGAATGTTTTGTTTAGATGTCAGCGTCATTTCATATAAGAAACTGGACATTTTCTACCGGCTTCCAAACGGTGCTCACTGCAGAACCAAATGATGTCATGTACTGTAATATATATTAATTTTATTCCTAATATTTTAGTAACAAACATTCATTAAGCTAAACAAATAATTTAGGAAGCTTTAGTTCTGATTTGTTTATCTGTAATGCTCACTTGTATTGTATGTGAAGCACAGTATCTTAGTAAAACGCTCCCTCATTGGTCAAAAACGCATGATGTCATAGTCCATACCCTCCAATCGGTCTGTCTAATTCCAGGAAGTGTTGTACAGGGTGTTAAAGCTCCGCAGATAATGGCCAAATTTACCTGACCAAAACAGCTGTCATAAAGACTTTTAACCATATTCACTCTCTTCGTTATTACACGAGCTACATCCAGTTTCGTGTCCATCAGCGGTTCATTTGTTGGGATCCTTCTTTGACTGGCAGGATCGTCTGAAGCGAAGAGCCGTCCTGGGCGTGTTTGCTGTAAGGTTATGCGTGGACAACAGTGCCACAACACACACACAAGGTTAACAAGATAGAGACCACGAACATCAGAAACTAATACACTGATTGTACATGTATCATTATTATTTGGCTACATATCTGTGATGATTTATATATGACACGATAGAAGTAGATTCTGCCTTTCTCTGTCTTGCTTGCTGTCATTGTTTTTGTTCATAGAAAGACATTCAGATCCACCTGTATTGATGTCTGTAGACTAAATATGAATGAGCAATCAGCGCCATATGTTTGCTTTTACATGCCGTTTTATGTCCCATGTGAGAATTCAAGAGTGTCATTGTCTTGTGATGCCGTGTCAATGTTAGCCGGTTAGCACAGGCCCCGTTAAAGGCCTAGTTATGCTATTTGAATATCATTGGTCATTCAGTGCACAATGAAAGCCATAAATAAGCCACGTGTATAAAGATAATCAGTAAATCAATGCTAAGGTGTCGCGAGGCAATAATGCTTGTTGACTGAGTGACGTCAGGCAGTATTTCTCCGGTTCCTATTTTATTTTATTTTTTTTGTTTAAATAAATATTAAAAAGATCGTATTTTTAAAAAATAATAAGCACAGTGAAAATTATGTAATTCAATTTAAATCAGCTTTTATGTTATCATAAATCTTTGTGTGCTTTCTGTAATTAACAAAGAGTTCCATGGTATCAGAAATGATTGTGTTTTTGATCCCCCCCCTCAGCTAAGATCAGTGTATTTGCTGTGCATGGCCCTTGGTGTGGGAGCACCATGAGTGGGGAGCCGGATGCCTTGGCTGTGGTGAATCAGCTGAGGGACTTAGCTGCTGACCCCCTCAACAGGCGAGTTATTGTTGAAGATCAAGGCTGTTTGCCAGGCCTCATTCTCTTCCTCGACCACCCCAACCCACAAGTGGTCTACTCTGCGCTCTTGGTAAGATCCAGTTTGCACTCAAGAATTGTGCAGGCATTCTTGCCATAGCAACCTGTAAGATGCTTTCTGCCATGTTAGTTTAGGTTAGGAACTCAAATGTAATTCCAACGTTATGCTATAATAATTATGAATATTTCAAATACTTTTGGTAGATGTTGATATTCTCTAATACACAGCAATGTTTTCTGGTAGCAATGTTTCCACATTTCTTGGAAATCTATAGAATGGTGTATTATAGTGTGCTGTCTCTGCTAGATTCAGTTTCACATTCAGACATCCCAATATAAAGCACAATAGGTTGCAATTATGATTTTAGAACTCTCTTATACTTCCAGTCATTTTTAAATGTCCCAGTTATTGATATCAATGTATTATTCATATCAGCCAATCAGATCACTCAACGCACACCCAGCTAGCCCTGATGCCAATGATAATATAAAAAAAAAATGATTGTATACACAACAATAATAATGATATTTCAGTGATATAATGGCTTATTGTTAATAATAATAATACAAAATAGCAACATTATTTGAGTCAATAATGATATTTATATCAATAATAACAATCTGTAACTAATATTGTGTCTAATTATTGTTTATAATAATAATAGTATTAGTAGAATAATAATTTACTATTAGTAAACTCAAATAAACTTGTACAAATATTAATAATTGGTACCTAATATAGTGTTTTTTTTATTATTATATATTAAAACACTACTGCTATTATTATAATTAATATAATAACGTAATTATTATTAAACTCAAGTAGTCTGACATCAGTTGTTTGATAAAGGCATTCATATCAACCAATCAGATCACTCCATGCCCTCCCAGCTGTCCAAAGACACTTCACAAGACTGCCACCTGCTGTCCAATATTGTCACAAAGCTTAGCCAAACTTCTACAGAAAGTGTTTCCTCCCTTCTTGTGTAAGACAGACACAAGAACATCTGGATCATGATCCATGCTCTCCAGCACGATTTTAGAATGTTACAGAGCATCGTGTTTTTCAGTGGAAGCAAGAAAAAAACCTTTGTTGACAAGTGGACATGGTTATTTTATAATTGAACTAGAAATATTGTCCTCATTGCATTTTTGAAATCATAAAACTTTATTTCCAGGTTTGAACCCCAGATTTTTCATGTCCCCTCAGAATTTTGTACCCCACACAGTGATTCTGACCCAAGTAGTCCTGGTGTTGTGTTAATGGATTTGTTCTCACAGCTGTGCCTGGCGGTATGTCTCTGTAATGGCCCTGCGTGACCCTTAATGGCTCTGTGTCCTTCCAGGCGGTGCGCTACCTGGCAGAATGCCACGCCAACAGGGAGAAGATGAAGGGCGAGCTGGGAATGATGCTGAGCCTGCAGAACGTCATGCAGAAGTAAGTCGCTCCCATCATGCTGCCACAAAACATGAAGGCAACATGAGCTCGCTTTGCACTTTCCGCAGAAAACCTCATCCTGCAGCTTTAGTTGAAGTGAATGCGTGAGGCGGGCAGATTTTAAGAGCACGAGAAAGGTCGTACTGTCATAAGCGGATTTGTCTGTTTTGAAACTAAATGGGAGCGATGATGCGATCTTGCTGTTTAAGCGTAATGCGAACTATCAAGCAACCTGATTTGCATTTGTTTTGCTCGCCATCGGTTGATGTCCAGCAGAGGTCAGTCTAAGAGAGAAAAGAGAAAATCATACCACATTAAGGAGTTCATGTTCAGTGCCCATATTCAGAATATTGGTTGATCAATATGGGTTTTTCAATGATCAGTTATTATACATTTACCTGGCAAGAAAGTGAAATGACATCATATCTCAGGGTTCAACAGTAAGGATGGCTAGTGTGAGAGAGTTTAGGGCCTGTTGACCTCGTTGTGATTCGCTCTATCCAGGCTAGTGTTGTATTTTCTGTACTTCTTACACTTATCAATTATGCACAAAAAAGTGTATCCATTCCAAACTGATGTTTTTTTTTTTTACTTTTTAGAATAAGGAAACCACAATTGTCTTACAAATACATTTATGAATTTATAGCTGTGCCTGTCATTTATTCACATTATAGCTGTCACTTTCACACATTTTTTTTTCAAATTGTTTGTTTTACCTTTTTGTCTATAAAAAATAGTATTTGCTACTTTTATATTATTATTATTATTATTACAAGTACAATTTTTTTAAAGTCTCTTATGCTAATTTGATCAAAAAATGCAGTAAAAACAGTTATATTTAGATTTATTTATTTATTTATTTTAATACATTTTAAAATGTAATTTATTCCTGTGATGTCAAAGCTGTATTTTCAGCATCAATACTCCAGTCTTCAGTGTCGCATATGTACACACAATATATATATTTTTTGTGATGTGACAGGGCCAGTGAAAACTATAAAAAGTGGCAAGGCAAATCTGATCTAGTACAGGAAAAAAAATCTGTATTGTTGAGCGTTTATTAGGTTATGCTTGAGAAAACAGGGTTTCTTTCACTCCTTTTACCTCACGTCAAACAATACTAACGTAGATGCCAGCTGATGCTTTAAATATTCATACAACTGCATGTTTTTTACACCCCAAGGCTAACTATAGAGGCGCAATATCCAAGTATAATTATATATACACTGCAGTTCGGGCTTTTTTCGAGTGCGAAAGTCTGCAGGCTTTTAGACGGCGAGTGTCTTCTGTTTACATGGAGCCTCACAGACAGAAGTGCCGATGATTGGCAGAGAGCTGCCTATCCTTCTCTCAGGGTGACTCCCTGCCCGCCCCCTTCCATTCACCAGTCACTTCAGTTAGCACAGATGCCATCAAGGAGTGCCCTGCAGTTCCACAAGCTGCCCGTCACTATTTCCGGCACAACGACTTTGGGTAGAGGTTGTGTATTGCCCCAGTCTGTGAAATCTTATGGCTAGAGGAAGTGAAGAAATCCTTCATCACCCCTGATGAGACGACAGAGCGCAGAACTAAGCTATGCTAATGCTTGTATTTGTTTCAATGAGGAACATCCAGTGTTTTCTGACTTTTTTTTTGTAATTTCCAAGACTTACATGTGAATGTGCTGTTATTGGCTGTAGAAGTTGATGTACCACTTGCTTTAGACGGAGGATATAGATGTCGTCAGCATTCCCTCAGGTGTACATGGGAAGGTCTGGCAGCTCAGATATGCCAGTGAGCAGATGCCCATTCCTGTAACTCTGCATGAATGATGGCAGAGTTGCATCTCCCCCATTAGCGCCTGTAGGGCAAATCAAGATTCTGATGTCATGCCTAATCTAAAATGATGTCAATGAACTGCTGTTTTTATTAACCTCATTAAATGAACAGGTCACTTGACTATATAGTTAGCCACCAAGAAACAGACCGGCTCATTAAAAAATGTCAATAACTTTCCATTTGTTTTCATTCTTGTTCTGTATTTAAGGCCTTTTTGTCCCCCAATCCATAGGGCAGAGGGGGGTAAGATGTACCAAGGGGTAACCTCCGTGTGCATTATCTTTTTGACAGTATATTAAGCAAGGGGCAATCAATCTCTTCATTTTTAAGTGTACTTTACATTCAATGTGCTATTATACTTGGTTGATATTAAACCATACGGAATGAATCTCAGTGTTGTTTCAGTACTAAAGGTTAGTTTGTTCAAGCTCTTTTCTGAAGCCCTCATGTGTGCAGATTACCCCCCGCACAGATCTATGTCGTGTCCCCTTGTCTGCTGGAGTGGTGACCTTTTCAAATATCAGCACTGAATTGTACAATACATGCTCTTTTAAAAAGACTAGACGAGCATATTTGCTCGATTATTTCGTTGTTCATCGAAAGTGTCCATGTGTTTGTCTAGGAGCACGTCGCCAGGCGAGACGAAGCTGTTAGCCTCTGAGATCTACGAGATCCTGCAGAACTCCAGCAGTGCGGAGGCCGAACAGGCGGGAGCGTCCGCCTCGTGCCGAAGGAAAGCTCAGTTTTTCCTGGGCGGCACGAACAAACGGGCCAAAACGGTGGTGCTTCAGATCGACGGGCTTGATGATTCGGTAACTGCAGTCAGACAACGTGTGCTGTAACCCGTTTAATTTTCAGATATTTGCACAATTTGACACAATTGATCTGTTTATGTCAGACTCGGAGGAGTCTGTGTGAAGAGGCACTGCTAAAGATCAAAGGAGTCATCAGCTTTACCTTCCAAATGGCTGTGAAGAGATGCGTGGTGAGGATCCGTTCGGACCTGAAGGCCGAGGTGAGATCACAATCTAGCGGAAACAATAGTACCGTTTACAGGCTAAACATGAATCTAGTGTTCCCTTGATTGAGTATATTGTTTGTTTTTATTCCAATAAAAAGTTGGTTAGATGTCTTGTATTTTTAATGAAGTAAAAAAAACATTAAAATTTAACTTCATGTATGCTACTGTTCAATTTTGGGACACAATCTTTTTATTTATATTTCCTTTTATTTAGCAAGGATGCATTAAATTGATCAAAAGTGACAGTAACAACTTTTATATTTTACAAAAAAATAATTTAGTTCATTTAAACTATTATTCATCAAAGAATCCTGTTTTTTTTTTTTTTTTTTTTTACGAAATATTAAGCTGCACAACCATTTTAATAATTGATGGTAAGAAGAAATGCTTCTTGAGCACCAAATTGGCATATTAGAATGATTTCTGAAGGATCATGTGACACTGAAGACTGCAGTAATGATGCCATCACAGGAATAAATTATATTTTAAAATATATTTAAATGGAAAAGTTATTTTATATTATAACATTTCACAACATGACTTTTTACTGCATGTCACATAACAAATAAATGCAGCCCTGGTGAGCATAAGTGACTTTTAAAAAATATAGTACATTTTAAATGCCAGGTTGGGACGTCTGTGAAAAGATTTGACTGGTGATGTAAAAAACAATAATAAATCAATTGAACCAGTTCACTGAAACCAACAGTTCTGAAGAAACGAATCACTCTTTATGGATGCTTCTAGAAATCCCATTTCAGCATTCTCATGCAATTATTTTCATTTTCCAGGCCTTGGGAACTGCTATAGCTTCAACCAAAGTCATGAAGGCACAGCAGGTAATGAGGGGGGAAGACGGATCAGAGGTGAGTGAATCAAACAAACACATGAGTATCATCATGTCACCTTTATTGTATACTTTCCTTTTTCTTGAAGAAAAAAATAATCTTGAAAATTGATCTCCTTATGGATTCCATGTAAAATCAAATGAGCTTCGAATGACACGAGAGAGTAAATATAACAGTGTTGAGGTTAGGATGAGCTATCCCTTTCTCAAGCTTCGTTAAGTTTTGTTGATTACCTCTACCTGAGGATGTTGGCTGATGCTGTCGTGGCCGCGTCTGTCCTCAAAACCGTGAGAAGGCCGAGGGTAATGCAGCTTGTCATATGGAGCTGGTGCTGTCTATCTGATAGGGTAAACCCTGCTATTCCTCCCCTTCAGAAGAGTTACTCATTTTCCCCTCATGACATGATCACTCAGGATGTCCCTCTTCCCCTGAAACCTTGCGTCAGAGGGCCCTGGAGACAGACACACACACTCTTGCATGCAGTGTGTGGTCATTAAGAAAGATGTGTCCTCTCTGGTTGAATTGGAAGGGCGATGTGTACCTGCAGCGGCACAGTCATGACCTCCGGTGGCTGTCAGCCCTGCGGTCTGGAACACTGCTTTACCACACACTTCCTTTAACAACCAGCAGGTGGCGCAGTTGATTGAAATATCGAAACTTTTTCTGTTTGAACAGGCACAAAGAGAAAGCTACATAGTAATTTGGGCTAGAGTGATATAACTAAAAATAAAACATCTTAATCTTTTAACCTTATGATGATATTTGAGTTGTATTTTTAAATAATGGTAATAATTTTGACCAAACAGCCGTTGATTCAAAAGACCCGCTGTTGTGAAAGGCAAGCTTTTAATGTTGTTTATATGTATGTGCACCAATATTTTTTTGTATTTAAACATTTTAATACTTTAAAAATGCATATTTCATAAAAATGAATATTTGAGGGATTCAAAATAAGTAGTTAAATCAATGTTTTAACCAATGCAATGTAATAGTTGACTCAAAGAATTGACTCCCAACTCTATAGGTATTTATAATGAGGATATATATATATATATATATATAAATGGTGCTCAAGAACAAGTTCTAATTATTCTAATCTTAATCATTTATTCTTAATCTGAATAAATGTATATAAAGAAAATCTTTTGAATGGTCATTGAATGGTAACTTACAATTTTTTAATATTTGTATAATATTTTGTATTTAAGTATTTGCTACTTAAATCTAATAGTTTGTTATATAAGAAAAACATTTACTCAGATGGTTAGCAGTCTGTTTTGTTGTTTTGCCTAATTTATTTGCTTGTTTTTTTGTTCCTTGCCTATTTAATTCCATTTTGTATTGCTTGCTAGCTTAGCAATTAAAACAAAATAGGTCATTGTTTCCATCATTCTCTTGTCCCTCTCATCCAGATTGTAATCCCATTCCAAGAGGACTCGGATGTGGTGGTCGAGCAGAACATGAATTTGCCGGATTATCTGCCCGAGGACGAGAGCCCGTCTCAGGAGCAGCACAAGGCCGTGACGCGACTGGGCTCGGTGCAAGATGGCGTGACCTGGCTAAGCACGGCCGCCAACTTCCTGTCCCGCTCATTTTACTGGTGACCCGACGACTCCCCGCATGTCCCGCCTCTTTACGGACTGCTGAGCGCATCTCGCAATAAACTTATAACCGTGTTCCAACTTTCTAAAAACACCATGACAGGCGGCTGTAAATGGTACGCGATCAAACCTGCTCCCGAAACTCACGTTAACGCTGCATACGCACCACACGAGACACTAAAACCTGAGAGCAACCGGGAGAAGTTCACAGAAAGAGTTTTGTGTGTATCTGCTCTCTCTTACTCACTTTTTTTTTTTTTTTTTTTTTTTTTGGTTGGGAGAAGGTTTTCAAACGATTGGACCCAGATCCTCCTTGCGGGTTTGTTTCTGCTCGGGGTTTCGCTGGGTGGGTCGTACCTTGAGGTTTTCTACGTTACTATGAATTAGGGTGTTTTCTGATGTGTTCTAACCCTTCATCTCGGCTTTCTTGTACATTTTAAACCACTTTTTTCCCCCAATTATTTAATAATCCTAATGTTATAATTCATCAGCACTTTTCAAAGCATGCTGTATTTTTGATGCCTTTTTTGAACCCCATTCCTTCTGTGTGTGCCTCTACTACGTAGCTTGTTCAAGTGATTCATTTTCACGGTTTTAAATTCTCTTTATATGACTTCTAAAGCCTTCTCGAGACATGATTTTTTTAGGTTTGAATTTGAAATGAGTTCACATGATCCATCATTAAAACACCAACGCTGGTTGGTGTGCGGAAATAATAATTAACGGTTTAATGTCTCCAGTAAAGGGAAGTCACCACGAAATGGTGGTTACTATGTGTGTAATACTAACCTTTTTTTGTGTGTTGTTTGTTACAGCATGTGCCAAACACCAAATAACCTTCGTTACACTACTAAAATATGTTGTAAAGTAGCTCTGACCCTTTAGGAACTGATATCATAAGGTTGTATTTTTTTTTTTTTCTCCTTTAAAGGTGCAATACCTAAGATCTAGATGCCGCTAGAGGGCGCTACATTCAAAACAACAACAACGGCTTTGCTTGATGACGCCGTGGAGGAACGCGGAATGATGGGAACTGTTGTTTTCAACTCCACCGTGGATAAATCAGTCAGACGGGAATCGAAAATTAGTTGTCATGGATGAGGTAAAGTTCGATTTCTATAAACGTTGCGTTTAATGACATGCTTGTATTTCATTAAACTGAAATAACCGTGCAAGAAAAGTCAGGTTTAAAAGTAAATTAGTTATCACAGATGTTACTGTACGAGTCACTGGACGAAGCTATGGTGGAGAGGGTTTGAAGGGGCAGGTCTCTCGCAAGGAGTTGACGTGGTTGGCCCTCCTTGGTAACTTTATAAAAATAAAAAATCAATTTAATGTCAGCTATCCCAACCTGCAAGAATTCATTTCCGGGAGGTATATTTCGATAACAAGATTGTGGGGGTGGGAGGGAAGGCTAACTTTCGCGTTCGCGAGGCACAAACGCAAAGTCTCTCCCTCTGTACAGTGCACGCGCAGCGCGCTGTATGTTATGCGCGCAGTATGTCTCGCTCTAACATTATATCCCGGGAGATTTGAACTAATTTGCGGGCATCAGGGAAACGCTATCAATATGCGGGAGATCCGGGAGACTTGGGATGTCTGCAATGTACATTTGACACATCTTTTCATGTCGTGTAAGTATTCAACCACAGCTACAGTTTCACAAAATTAACGTTAAGGGGGTCGCACACCGGACGAGAAGCTGCAGCGCCGCGTTGCACCACATAATTATTCGAACACATTATTATCTATAAGTGTACACATACCGGCGGCGCCATTCGGCGTCTGTCCGCGGCGCCCAGCAACGTTTCAGGACCGTGTTCAAAACCCTGCTGCGCCACAGAGCGCCATTTACATAGTTTTATATAAAATTGTAATTATTTTTGCCTCAAACCGTTGCTAATGGATCCTGACTTTGCCCTATATGCTGCAATATCTATGCATTTAGTTTTGCAGTCATTTACAGAAATCAGCTGCTTGAATGACAATTACTGATTATTATTAGATTTTTCACGTGAGATTCTCAATTCATTCTGTGAACGGATGCTCTGAGGTAAAGTTTTCAGAATGCAGACTCAGCAACGATTGTATTTAATTGTACAGTACAATAACATAGAACAGACATTATCTTCATTTTCTGTCATTAAACATAACAATATTGCTGGCCATACACTGATGAGAAAGTGCGCGTCCGGTGTTCGATAACGTTACTGGAGTTGTCCTAAACGTGACGCGGCGCTTCTCGTCCGGTGTGCGACCCCCTTTACAGCCAACAGTTCACATTCCGAGAATAAATGAAAAGAATATATGTGCTCCATTCCATAACAAATGCGCGAAACAAGCTGCCGTTTGATAGGCGCTAACGCACAACTACAACTACCGCATTTGTCCAGGACTACACGTAGTAAGAGCGGAAACCGAGGTAAGCGGATATGACGCGATTGACTCGCGACTCCCAGCTCACCCCTGCTGACACGTGCCGTTTCCTTGGTTAAAATCTCAATTTTCTCGCGATTTAAACATTGTTTGAAACATTTGGAATATTGTGAGTTATCATCTTTACTAAATATATAACACTGGCCTTGTGATTTTGGGATATTTTAATGCAAAAATCTTAGGTATTGCACCTTTAAGCGTCAATACAGTTTTCCATTTTGCCATACTGATAATTTATAAATGCTTTTTTTTTTCTTCTGTGTATTCCTAAATACCTTAAATCTGAATGTTTTTTTTTCAGGGCCTTTCATACACATGATCATTTCAGTGTGGGTTCACCTGCTAGCCAAATGCATGATCCGGTCAAATCTGATGGGATATGTGCCTGTCACCTCTGCATGACCATCACCCCTCGCCCCTTTCTCTGAGATCTCCCTGACCTATAGTGTCTTTTAACAGTTTAGACGATCGACTGACCTCGCATATCGCATTTAGGATGTGTGTACATTCTCCCGCAACTGATGTTCTCGTGTACGTCACCATTGCGTTCGCTTTAGGGTGTTTCCAAAATGAGACTCGCATCAAAATGAGTCTACAGAAACCAATACATGCCCTTTTCTAAATGTAACTTGTCCTATTGAAATCAATTTCATTTTTCACCTTCTTATGCTGGAATACTTTGGTTGTTGTGAAGCATCAGTGTTTGCACACTTTTGTATTTTTTGCTGATTTGACAATTTAATCAGCAGCACTTTAAGAGACTTGTTTTTTTTTAAACTCGTATCATGTCTGTTCACATTAAGGATTTGTTATAAGCAGCATTGAATCTCCACACACAGTGGCGTGCTTCTAGTTGGGTGCAAGATGAGAGAGAGGCCATCAGTGTTATATTTATGAACAAAGTCCAAATTGAAATGAGGTTTGCATTTTCTGTACTTTTATTTCCCTCCTCTTGTACTGTACATCATCATCCTTCCTTGAAGCGTTTTAGGCTACTGTTCACTGTTATTCCAGGAACGCAGAACCAGAACCCATGGCAGACAGTAGATTTTAGTAGCTTCTCATGTACATGGCATATTCGCTGTTATATACAAAGAGTTTTAGGACACACAATTCTTGGCTGTTCACAGTAATGACAAGGATTATTAAATAGATAAAATAAATTTGGTTTGTTGTGTTTTGTTTTCACTGTAAATTGCATTTCATCAGGTTTGGTGACACCAATTTGTTAGTATGAACTTGTTTGCTGTTTTTTTCTTTTTCTTTTCTTTTCGATTAAAGCTTGGACGCTCACGAACTCCAAGAAGAAGCGCCTGAGAATCTGATAATAGAGTGCTTACCGTGAATTACTACTGTGGCTTTACAGTTTTCTAATGTTGATTTACCATATAGTAAAAAATTTTGACTCATGCCTCAGTTTGTAGAAACAAATTGCTTTTATAGTAATGGGGCAAGGCATTTTAGAAATGTGTATTTTTCATTTATTGCTTATGTGTGTGAATTTTGAAATGTGTAAATAAGGTTTCGTTTCAATAAGTCTGTGTATAACTCACTCCATAAGACTCATATGCTCACCAAGGTTGCAATTATTCAGTCAAAAATCCAGTATTATGGTGAAATTTTACCATTTAAAATAATTTTTCTATTTTGTTTTGAAATGTAATATATTGCTGTGATCAAAGCTGTATTTTCAGGATCATCACAGTCTTCAGTGTGTCACATGATCCTTCAGAAATGATTCTAATATTCTGATTTGGTGCTTAAGAAACATTTCAGTTGTATTGTTTAATTTTAGGAAGACCATCATACAGTTATTTTTTTTTTCAGGATTCTTTTAGAGTAAAAGTGTTTACTGTCAATTTGAACAATTTAAAGAGGTAGTGCACCCAAAAATATAAATGAATAAATATGTAATTTACTCACCTCATGTTGTTCCAAAACTGTATGAGTTTCTTCTGTTGTACACAAAAGAAGATTTTTAAAAGAATGCTGGTCTTCGAACAGTCGACAAATAGCGATTGACTTGAAAAAATATACTATGGAAGTAAATGTGTGCTGTGAACTGTCAGGTTTCCAACATTCTTTAAAATATCTTATTTTATGTTCAGCTGAAGAAAGAAAGTCATACAGTTTTGGAACAATATGAGGGTGAGTAAGTGATGACAGAAATTTGAACTATCCCTTTAATAAATCCTTTCTAGAATTAATTTCGCAATGGCCTGAGAAGAGAAAGAGAGCGGAGGGCAGTACATATAAAAGAGCCATAAGGGACACCCACCTCCTCCAGCCTTGCATAGACTAGAGACATGGTCAGCTAGGAATCTGTACATGGTGTTAGATCTCTGAGCTTTAGGGAAATCAACAAGTTCCTAATCCAATTGTAGATTCGTGGAAAAGAGTGTGGCAGCATATCAGGTATGTGTTTAGGGAGATATCAGGGCAAGTGTTTCAAGTCTGCTTCCAATAAGCCTTGTGGAGAGAAAGCCTCATAAATCATCACCATGCACCTTTTCCAACATACACACCTTCATCTCTGAAAGACCCCTATGGCACTATCGTGATGTGAAGTGGGTCAGCTACTGCAACTGGGCCGTAGGCATAGAAAACATGCATATGGCTACCATACTGTGCTCGTATGGCAGGTTTAGCTGGGGGTAATTGTGTCAGTACTATAAGCTTTCAAAAGCCAGAGCTACGCTGTGAGACCTCTCCAAGCCTCTGGTGAAATGTCTGACACTTTTATTACAGTAAATGTGTAGTCCTGACACTAGGAGGCACTGGTTCACTATGATTTTCATTCAGTGAAGTGCTGCGTCCGAATCCTAACTAAATGATCACAGTTAAGTGTTCAAAGTGTTAAGTGTTTGATGACAGCTTTATGAGGGCCGTGTGCAAGTGTTCATTGAGACTAAGACCCATTCTGATCAATTTCATGTCATTTTTTTGCGACCAACAGCCCTAAAAGATCCGGTTTCACTTTATTTTGTAGGTCCCTTTAACACATTATGTTGACTATAAGTAAGTTGCACCTGTCTACTAACTCTCATTATAGTATTAGTAGACTGTTAGGTTAACATGAGTTGACATGTACTTGCAAAGTTACTTATAGTCAATATGACTGAACAGGAAAATCATAATTGAGTTCGCAGATTTTAAGCAGACAGTCTACTAATACTCTAATGAAAGTTAGTTGACATTTTTTTAGAATTTCAGTTTTTAGTAGTTTTTAAAATAAAAATCAAACCTGTATATTCTTTTAAAGATTTTCTTTAGAACTATTAAATACTTTTAGAAAACCTTTAAAACTTTTCAAAATTATATTTTAGAAACTTTTTATTTAGAAACATTTATTTTATTTTTATTTTAGAAAATTCTTTTACTTATTTTACTTATAAAAACGGGGCGCCGCCATCTTTAGAAAATTGTCTTTGAACTTCCGTTTTTGCGGTCGATCTGCATATCTCTTTGGCATTGCTGTCCAGGAGTAATAGCTTTTGAAGTGGATATACTTAGTGTAAAGTTAACGAAAGTTATTATGAGGATTGTAATGTTTAAAACAGATGTCTTAACAAATGTCAGTTGACCGGGAAGATTTTAAAACGAGCCGTTTATTCATAAATAGGCAAGATCACTGTGAAACTACAGACCGGAAGACAAAAGACAACGAGCGCAGGGCTGAAAAGGGGTGGGGCTACATAATGAGAAACCATAGACAGTAAAGTGAGAAACAAGTGAGAAAAAAAAAGAAAAGAGCTTTGATACAATTTCAGCTGTTGTTGGCAATTACAAAGGTAAGCATGAAGTGGCACGTTTTCAGCAACCTACGGTAATATTGTCATTCCAACAATATGAGTTAATCATGCACTTTAACATCCTATGAGTTGCCAAACATGGCTTTATTTTTCTTCAAATAGGTCTCAACGTTTGGGAAAGTAAATTGAAGCACTTTCTGATTTTAAAATGACACAAATGGCTAAATGTAATCCAATTCCAAAAAAATATTAATGGAAGAATACTCAATGATACATCATCAAGTGTCCTGCTTACATTCATAAATTCACTGAACTTGATTCATAAATACAATACTGATAGATGTAGAAAACAACCTATAGAAAACTTCTCTTTAAGACTCAAGCAATGTCCGCAAAAAGTTGTGTATGCAAAAAGTTTTGCATTTGACTGAAAAACAAAACTGTCATTAAGACCTTTAATCTCACCTTGAAGACAAATAGATACAGTGATACTGTGAACTCCACTAAAACATGTTTTAATTTATTGAGTATTACAGATGCATCTCTTCCATCCTCTAGTCTAGGCAGTTCATTTTATTTAAAGAGGGGAGCTGATAAAACCAATGGCTTCAAACCTTCCTGGCTCTGAAAGATATCGACCACAGCTCCGTATTTGTGCATAAATGTGTCGTTACTATCATGAGCAGTATTTGCATTGTTAATCTGCCTGTGGCCGGCGGACTGATTGTGTGCTGATGGGAGAGAAAGGTGCATCTTATTGCCCAGGCAGTTTGGCGATTTTATTCGAGGTTCAGCTCCCAGTCAATGGGATCGGCCGTAAATTACATTCTATGTGCTGGAAAATGATGTGACACCCGTAATTTATGTCAAATAACTTTTCGAGGATGTGAAAGTGTGTGTGTAATCAGTGCTGGTGCTGATACTGGAGATTTAATTGAAACATTTTTCTTCTCCTCAAAGGCTGATGGGAATGGCGTCTTGTGTAATGTTCTGTAATGTTTCGTTTTAAATCTAGGGTCATCACCTGGTTGGGAGAAGGTCATAGATTCACAGATTTAGGAATGAGACCAGATTTTCCATAAACATTTATATCCGGAAATCAAGATACAGTGAGGTTATATGCAACAAGACAGAAACATGGTACTCTGTAATCTAAATATGGGTCTTAATATGGGTCTTGTGGTCCCTCGAATTATCGAAAACTATTTTCGATGCGTTTATAAGGCAGTCTGTTTCTTATTTTTTTTAAATAATATTTTATGATTAATATATATTTTTTAGAGTGGAGCTAGCAAGTTTAAAAAAGCCTCTTTGTAAAATAAATAAAAAAGCAATATATGCTCACTGTTGATTGTTGAGAACCACCAAAAATGATTACGCTGCTGACGTGTTATTTGGTGCGCCAGAGCTTCGTTTTACAGTCTGAGGGAGACACACTCTGTAAACAAAACAATCTTCGCAAACATGTCTAAGGATTTCGATAGAGGAAGACATATTGCCCAGCCATATTTATTTGAACCCGAATACACGGACGCACCAGATACACGTCAGCAGCGTCTTACGTCACCAGCGTCACTGCAGACTCGTGAACGCGGCTTGACAACAGAACCGGAAGACAATACAATGCTGAATAAAGTCGGAGTTTTTGTTCTTTTTGGACCAAAATGTGTTTTCGATGATTCAAAATATTTTACCTAACCTGCTGATGTCACATGGACTACTTTGATGATGTCTTTATTTCCTTTCTGGACAAGGGCAGTATACCGTGCATACATTTTCAATGGAGGGACAGAAAACCCTCGGACTAAATCTGAAATATCTTAAACTGTGTTCTGAAGATGAACGGAGGTCTTACGAGCTTGGGATGACATTAATACAGCGAGTCATAAATGACATAATTTTCATTTTTTGGGTGAACTAACCCTTTAAAGGAGAACTCCGGTCAATTTTAACATGGTTTATTTAGGTTTTAGTGATTGCTGAACCCATTGTTTTTGTGTGCAGATCTCATAGCCTAGGCTGCCTACAGAGACAAGGTTTTTTAGATGGCATGCTTATGGGGCAGGCAGCTAGCAGATCGCTAGCAAAAATGAGATGAATGTGATCAATTATGTTTCTGCCTTTTTTTGGGTCTAGCACCTTTAATGCCGTTTTTAAGAGGAGCAGCGCCACTTCTCCTGTGTTCAAAACTCATTGACTTCTTGAAGGGAGGCCGGTCTACAGGGTACGTGATTTTCATGCATCTAACCTGGACATTGCCATTGCCAACATCAGACCGAACTATAGCAAAATCATTTACTTGTTATGGTCTTGCGGATGAACCCAAGCGCAGACAGGATGCTTAACATATACAGTTTATTAATGGACAAAGACAGGCAAAACATGGACAGGGTGAAGAGTGACAGAACTAGATGACTTGACAAAAGACTAGACGATAAACAAACAGCGAATATAGATTCAGAACTATCTCTAGATAATACTCAACAGGATACTCACAAGGCTTAACAACGTATGGTAACACGCAGGTAAGAATCACAATGAACCAAAACAGAACAGCAAACACAAGGGGATGATATAGATATGACACTAATGACAAGAACAGGTGAAGCTGATTGGACAATGACAAGACGAGGATAACAAGGGGACGGGTATGTAACGAGACAACACAAGCATATGGCCCCCCAAAAAAAGGCAATGTGCTTGCACACAAAACATGGGTTTTTCATGATCCTTTCTCAAGACTAGAGAAAATCAAGGACACGAGGGCAGAATCATGACATTACTATGGTGATTTTTCTTAAGTATTTATTTGAAATACTCAAATAGCCTACACTCTGTGAAAATATTTTGTTACAAACTACATTTTATTTTTTCCACACCTGCAAAATACAAATTACAAGATACACTAAAGTAATTAAATATGTATTTAAAATACATTTAATTGAAATACTGCCCATGTCTGGTAGGTTTGAGATGAAATTCACCAATGACCGCGCGTGAACTCGACAATCGACTGTGGGCTTCGGCTGAAAACAGGAAGCAAATAGAGGTATGTGAGCTGGAAATTTCTGTATTTGGTTGTGTTGCGAGTATTCGCATTGTGTTTCTGTATTTTGTTTAAGTTGTGAGTTTTTGCAGCGTGTTTCTGTGTTTGGTTGAGTTGCGAGTATTTGCATTGCGTTTTTGTATTTGGTTGAGTTACGAGTATTTGCATTGCGTTTTTGTATTTGGTTGAGTTACGAGTATTTGCATTGCGTTTCTGTATTTGGTTGAGTTGCGAGTATTTGCAGCATTGCGTTTCTGTATTTGGTTGAGTTGCGAGTATTTGCATTGCGTTTCTGTATTTGGTTGAGTTGCGAGTATTTGCAGCACGTTTCTGTATTTGGTTGAGTTGTGAGTATTTGCATTGCGTTTCTGTATTTGGTTGAGTTGCGAGTATTTGCAGCATTGCGTTTCTGTATTTGGTTGTGTAGCGAGTATTTGCATTGCATTTCTGCATTTGGTTGTGTTGCGAGTATATGCGCTGAGTTTCTGTATTTGGTTGAGTTGTGAGTTTTTGCAGCGTGTTTCTGTGTTTGGTTGAGTTGCGAGTATTTGCATTGCCTTTCTGTATTTGGTTTTGTTGCGAGTATTTGCATCGCGTTTCTGTATTTGGTTGCGTTGTGAGTAGCTACTTGAAGCGCGTTTCTGTTTTCGGTTGCGTTTTAAGTATTTACAATGCACTTCTGTATTTGCTTGTGTTTTAAGTAATTGCAACATTGATGAAAATTAAAGAGTAATGGATTATCACAAAAGAAAAAAACATAGGGCATTCGTTGCACACAAAAATGAATGTAAGCTTGCAGTCCATTGTGGAGTTGTGGGGTTAAAGTGGACTAAATGAATGGAGAAGCAGCATACCAGTCAGAAATCTGCCATTTTTACCAGAAGATAAAGTTATGACATTTTGCATTATGAGGTCAAAAGATGTAAAAACAATGAGACAATGATAAATATCAGTCCACTAGGCAGCCATCTTGTGAATGTCCCCGGATCTGTTTAGCAGCGTAGTCTTAATTTAAAAAGCCCCTGCTTGTAAGCCCTTGGCCTAAACTGTAAACTTGTCCCTCAAATCTGATTGGTTGATTGGAATGTTATTCCAGGATCAAAAAAGATCATTGATCAAGATCTTGTACATGGTGAAATTGCATTCACCTTCGATTCTTATAGCCGCCACATTGAGTGTTATGATTTCCGAAATTGCTTTTTTTTATATAAGTGGTTTATCGCCTCCCCTTATTATGTCTTTGTGTAATATCATTATTGTATTGCTACACTTTAAAAACACGGACAGTTCTGTGCTACGTCAGCCCCTAGATTTTCCAAGTAAGTGCATTACTATAAACACATGGTTGACTCAAAATACTTCCAATAAATGTCATCAATAGAGTTTAAATTTATCCCAGAATGTCATGGAGCCTAACACTTTTACATAGAATAGCTTCTGTTTAAGACTCCCTGTGCTTGTGATCTTGCATCTGCCCCCCTTGGGCTGATGAAATGTGTGAGCACAGGAGATGATAATAATTGTGTCCATAGCTCATTACAGCTCCCAGATGATTTGAAGCCGTCGGGAGAGCACTGTCCTCTAACACTGCCACGGCCGCGCGGCACCGCTGACTTCAGCCGCTGATTGGTGGGATGAAATATTGCTGGAGAAAATTAAAAGGTCCCCGTGTCAAAATAATTCATGACATGCATATCTTCCGGCCTGATGAAATAGCTGATATCTGGATTAGAAGGATAATAAAAGCGATCAGGCTACAGTTAAACTATTTCGGCGGCAGAGGCGTTCATTTTGTCAATGTCAAGCGCGGAGGATCGCGGGGTCAAGTTCTGAGTGTGGAGGAGGAAGTGTGTGTGGAAAATATGTATATGCTGTGGGTCACTCAATATCCCACCTGCGATTTGAATATCTCCTATAATTGTCCTAAAACGTCCCATCAGTGGATCTGCCGGACGCCATTACGGCTCCACAATATGGTGTGACATTCAAATTCCCCCCAAATGACAGGTTATTAGAAGCGGGGAGCAGGCGGCATGTAATTAAGCACCATAACTTTGACCTGTAATGTGAAGTGATGGCAGGATTGTAATAGGTGGAGGCACTATGTTAAAACAATGCAGGAAAGAGAGCGGATCACTAGGGATTATTTGCTTCTGATTCTCCTTGGGTTTATCTTCGTAACGGGCTGTCAAAAACATGCCCAGACGGCGCTGCGATTTCTGACCGTTTACTTCAGAGGTTACGGGCCACAAGTCACCACAGTTATGATCACTTTGGACGTGATGCTCGCTCTGCCTCGAACTAAGCTGACGATATATGATTCAATTGAATTTTTTAAGGTGCAGTCATGTGAAATTTAATTCTCCTACAAGGATGAAAAGACTTGCCACAACCACCTTTTACTGTGGTAATGATCGCCCTGTCTATTGTGTGCATATCGCTGACTTTTTTTTAGAGGAGGATTGTTCTAAAGACGTGTAATATAAATCAAGATTTAAAGAGAGTGATATAAATCTTTTTATAGTGAGATTTTATGTCCACAGCATCGGTGGCAAGTGAAACGCGATGCAGGGTCTTTAAAGAGAAACTGCTCGCTCGAAAGTAGCAGAAATAAAAGTTGTTGGTCAGAAAATCTGGCTCTAGGCCTCTACATCCATTTCACTTGTTTCGTTTTGATGTTAAAATCATTTCAAATCATTCAGCTGGGCAATTCACCCCCAATATTCAGAACAGTGGTCCATTGATAGGGGTTTTCAATGCCTGATTTTTAAACATTACCATTTAGTCGACGAGTCTTGCATTTAGTATTCGAGTCTTGAATATTTGGTTTGACAAACTTTTTCAAAAATACATAGATTATCAATATTAAATCAATAGATTTAGAAAAAAATGAAAAATGCTACATTAAAAATTGCTTAAACGTAACTGTAATTTTATTGTAAAATACTGCAGAATGTATGGCTTTGAGAGTAGAAACTATGAATTTCCACTGTATATATAATAAGAAAGTACATTTACATGATATTATTAGTAAAATTGTTTCTTTGTAAGTAAAAATGTGATTCCCAGAAGTCCCTGCATGGAGTATAATTTGATTGTGTATTTTTTAAAAGTTTTTTTTTAGTTATGAGCATTATAGTGTTTTGTGTCACATTTCATGTTTTGTGTTATTTCATATTTTTTAGTCTTCTGCCAGAATTTTGTTTTTACAGTGCTTGTTTTGATCCAGCTCTCTTTTTAAAGTAATAAAAAAACAGAAGTATGAAGACTTAAATTAATCGGAAAACCGGCGTCATTCGAATACAGTAATAATCCAATCAGAGACAGATTTATGTTGGCCTACAGCTAATGGCTACCCGAAGACAAATTTAAATAGTGAGAGAAAACAATGTGTGATTTTCAAGCACATCTCCTATATTCCATCAAAACAGGCTCACGCTGGCTTCATTTCCGGCCTCGTCCTTTTTGAAAAGCAACTGGACGTTTTGATGAGCAATAGAACCCATCTGCTCCTTAAATTCCTCCAACTGGTGTGTGAATATGACGTAAACTATATGTTCGGCGAGAACCCTCGTCCTTCTGTTACCTGGACTTCGCTCGGGGAAAGCGTCACAGATTTTCTGCGCTTTTGGCCGCATCCGTACGAATTCGTACCTTGGTCTGCCCGACCCCACAACTGTCCTTCGCGAAGGCAAGCTGGATGCGCAAGCGTGTTAATTCAACACGCAAAAGGCTTGTCTATTGTGTGATAGCAGGAAGACTGCTGAACAGAAGGTCCGCTGTCTCTCCACACTCGCCGTGCGAACCCACCCTCACCCCCTTTCATAACCATGGCAGATGGCTCCCGATGAATCCTTCATAATCATGTCAGGACGGCTCCTCCAATCCCAATTCATCTCTTTAAACACATTTCAGCAGACAGAGAATTACACAAAAGATAAAAGCGGCCACCGGTCGACAAAGACAAACAAACATCCGCTTGGCGAGCAAGTGTTCCTATTCTGTAATACCTTTTAATCAAACGTGGGTTTAGGCTGCTCGCGTTGGGAAAGTGCGAGCCCCGATGCGGGTTGAAAAAGGATTTTTCCACATCAAATATTGACTTTTGAATTCTTTTGTCTGCTAATGTCAAACTCGGCCCATGTAACGTTGCTAATTGTGGTTCAGGTGAGGTTTGTCTCACCTCATTTCAAGGTCATGCACCACTAAGGCCATTTTCTTGACTCAAAGGGCACGTAATTTCACAGCAGTGTACTCCTCATTAATCCCTCCTGAGTGGGTGCTTGGGAAGTTCCAGATCACAGATTTGTTTTGCTCTTGTTTTCTGACTGACTGCGTCTCACGGCTCCACCGAAACATTAACCCCTGCACCCCACCCCACTAAATGCACGCGCACACACACACTCGCCGACAACAATCACAAAGAGGCTCTTTTCGCTAATGTTCCTTGTTTGTGGATGAGTTACTTTGGAGGATGTGGAAAGGATTGATGATCTGGCCTAAAAAATTCAAAGATTTGCTTCCAAAATGTCTGTTTTTTATAATTTAAAAAAAAATAATGGTTTATAATGGCTTCTAGTGGTATTATAATGCTATTTTCTACCTCCTAAGTGTAGTTGTCATGTTTGGTGTCCATGGAAAAGTTTATTTATCTATTTGATTTACCTAATAGATACATCTAACAGTACAATAATGAGCAGAAGAAAATGTAATAATATAATAATAAAACCTAAATATTTTATATATTTATACTTGAAAATGTGTTGCCTTTTAGAATGGGGGTCCCTCACAAAAAAAAAGATCATATTTGGGGGTCATTGGCACCTTTTTTTTGCATTTTTGGATTTTTATTAAGACATTATCTATTTTTAACACAATTTCTAAAGGCGGTTGGCTGCTCCTTACCATGTAGGTGATTTAAGGTTTGACAAAGGCAAAAAATGTGGACTTAATTATGCTTATTTCTTTTTTTGCATGATTTTCATTGTGCTTTGTACTTGTACACATGACAATAAACTACTTAAAAACAAATGTACATGTAAATCTCACTGTACGTCTAGGATAAATGCTATTTTCTGAGCTCAGTATCAACATTTTGTCGTCAAATATATTTTCCAGCATTTGTGTGTGTGTTAACATAGTCCAGCAATTTTCACTTTTCATTCCTTTTCATTTCTTTCCGCTAAACTTTTGTTGATATATGAATAATTTATGAGGAAAACTGAAGCTCTTTCATCAACATGAAATAACAATTTGCAAATTTATGGAAACCACTAATTACTTGCCTTATTTGCCGTGACTATGATATTAAATATTCATAAATGTGTGATTATTTCTCTGATTTGTCTGTGGTTTGTTTTCAGACACCATTTTCAGTAAATGAGCTGCTTTGCTGCAAAAAAAAAAAAAAAAAAGAGAAAGAAGCCGAATCAGAATAAAAATGTTTTGACTCACGTCTTTCACACAGAACTTGTCTAAAACGAAACAGAATTAACCTTTATCCTTCACGTCAAATAATCCGAAGATGGTTTTAAAGCCAACGCTGATATTTTACAAAGCCGTCACAAAATTAATTTTTCATCTACATGGGGATCTGAGTATCTTAGTCCACTAACCACACTTGACAGCATTCGGTAGTTGTTCTTTATCTCAAAGGGTTTATCTGATCTCTCAGTAATGGTGAGATGTTGGATCCCAGCTGGGACTCTCAAATGAGCCCCCTGTCACTGCATCTGAAGGTAATCCCGACGTTTAACCTTAAATTTACGACTTTGTTATATCAGAATTAATTACTTATAGTTCCAACAAACTGAAATGGTGCTGACGAAAACACTAAGCACAGGCAATTTAGCTCTATTTGCACATTAATTTGGGCCCACCTGTGATGCTCACTGTGCTGAGTAGCTACATCAGTTTTCATTATGGCTCACGCCGAGTGGTTTTAGTTGAATTACAGTATTAATTATCGAATTCACAAGGTATGAGGGTGACTAACGCTCCTCCGCAGACACCTGTGAAAGTTCTCCGTTCCCACAGGAGACGGCTTGTCTGTATCCTTGGCATAACCTTCAAAAAGAAAAAAAAAAGAGAAAAAATCTGATAATGAGAGGCTGAGAGCTGTCATGTTCATCCAGATAACATTTGGGCTGTTTTTTTTAGATTAACCATGTAAATATCAAATCAAAGGATCTGAAATAAGCTGAACTTGTAAAGTAAACTCGTTCTGATCGGGTCAGCCTGTCCAGTTTCTTTGGTGGGTCGAGGTCGGGAATCAAAGAGGGCCGTCATTTAGCCCGTGGCTGGATTTTCATGTTGTAAAGTGCTGTATTAATCATAATCACACAACACCATTAGACTATGTCATTCTATTACAGAAATCACATTATCATACATTTCATTAATTAAAGTCTAACCCAGTCAACCTCCTCGTAGAGGTGCCACCTCCAGAGGGGAAATGCAGAAGGGATAAGTAGTTGAGAGTGGAGGGCAGAGGGCAGAGGTCACTCCACTCTCCAACATGACATAAAAGGGGTGCGATATTTGCATGTACAGGGCTTTTGAGGCAACTCTGGCAGGCAGGTTTTGATGGGTTCCTCTCCTGATGAGTGTCCTCCAAATGCGACTAACAGCAGGGAGATTGGAGGAACAGGTGAAGGCACAATTACATCCTGGGCTAGGCGTAACATAGGACAACAAGGCTCAGACAACTCCTGTTTCTCAGTGGCCCCCCAAATTAACATGGAGTGGCCTGGATGAGTGGTACCTGTCATGGACACCAGTGTGATGAGGCTTAAAAGTGAGCCTCTTTTTAGAATGCCCTCCATGCCCCCCATTTATTGCACCAAGATTGACATTTTCTCAAGTACACAAACAACTGCAATTATCACAGGTAGCATGCACTTTACACAGCTCTTGTAAACACATTCGTGCAAAACTGAGTAAAACTGCACACACAGTCCAGTGAAAACTAAAAGTTCTGTGTGGCTCATTAGGCCTATAGTGAGTAGAGGAATGTGAAAATGAAGGCTTGTGTTTGCCAACAGTTTTTGTGTGTTTATCCAAAACGATTTTGTAATAGATGCGACTGTACTCTAAATGTTAACACCATAAGAGGTGTGGCAGCAGTGTTAGGTTCATATAATGAGGATCCGAACGGCAGCAGAAAAGATCACAATTAAAAATATAAAATATGAACCGCCATGACTCACTAATTATGAGGAAAAAATCTCACTGTATTTTTTTTAGTTAAAACATTCTTCATGTTAAACAATTGAGGTGTTCCACTTCTGAACTTGCACTGAATGCACTTTAGTAGAGATCCACTAATTTGGGTATTTAAGGGTACGTTTACACGACAACGACGTCCCAGACCAACGCATTCTCATCCCAAGGCGTCATATACGACACTTTTGCCAAAGCGTAAACATCCAACGCACTTTAGCGTCAAATGAGACGCTTCGGTTATGGTAGGTTTAGGTATGGGGTAGGGTTAGGGTTAGACCACTAGGAGGCGCCTTCTGCCCCATATGTATCTGCGTCTCATTTGACGCCAAAGGGTGCCATGTGTGTTGGATGTTTACACTTTGGCAAAAGCGTTGTATATGACGCCTTGGGATGAGAACGGGCTCCCCAGACAGCAACATACTGTAGCGTCGGCACAGATCCGGGCCACATCTGGTACTTGTGGATTCCACATGTATGTGGGTCGACACTATGTTGCTGTCTGGGGTACTAAAAAAGATAACGTTTTTGCTGAGTTTATTTGCATACAGATGACAGCGCTGTCAAAACGATCCTCGTTCACACGGATCCATGAAAGCAACTAAAAACGTTGTATTTTGCATGCCAGACCAGTAGTTGGCGATGTCACTTTGTAAAGAAACACTCCGTGCCTATGGACTGAACAAGTAACACGCATGATGTAAAAATTTTAAATTTAACCGAGTTGAAGTTACATTTCGGCATATTTTGGTACTGCATGCACTCCAAACAACAATGGTCCTAAATAGCACTAAAAGTGGTTCATTGGCTTGTAATCACAGGGAAACCACTTTAATAGCACTTATCTTTGTCAAATGGTGCTATGTAGAACCATAAAGCCCCTTTTCCACCAAAGCATTTTGAGAGCCGGTTCGGTGCCGGTGCCTGTGCGCGAACCAGTTCTTTGTGTTTCGACAGCCAAAGAACTGGTTCTCAGCCAGGAGAACTGGTTCCAAAGCGGCACCAACTCTTTGCACTAGAACCGTTCTTTTACCACGTCATGCTTACCTCAGGGGCTGGGGGCGGGTTTAGCTGGGGGCGGGTTCTAAACATCTTTTCTGACCATAATAAAGAATCGCAAATCCAGGAGAAACATTTACAGAAACACGATGTCCACCTTTGTAATTGTTATGCTTGAAGCTGGCGCAAGCGTTTCTATTTTTGTATTTTTTTTTTATTGAAGACATTATAAGCAAAGAAGAAAACAGTCACAATATAGAACAAATAAATTGAAAGAAAAAAAAGACACAAGACAGGGGTACATAACTTATCAGAAAAGATTACATATCAAATGAAAAGATTAAAAGACTTGCATATTTCAATTGTTTTTAAACCCTTCTTGGTACACGAGTTAGAGATAATCCCAAAGTAATGTTACTTGCAAGTGTTTCTAGCTAAAACGTATGGTGACGTACATAGTGATGTAACGGCGTCGTTCCCTGGGTGCTCTAGTCAGTGGAAAAACAAACAGGTTCTGAAGCGGTTCGCAAGTTGATCCAACTCCAAACCAAATTTGAACCAGCACCAGTTCCGAACCAGTTCTTTTTTTGGTGGAAAAGGGGTATAAGAGGTGGAGAACCAAACTGGGCTTAACAGGTTCTTTAATACCCCTTTTCCACCAACAAGAACCAGGTGCTGGTTCAGAGCTAGAGCTAGTGCCGGTTCGGAGTTGGTTCGACTGACGAGGTTTCAAAGAACCGGTTTCCCTTTCCACAGGCTAGAGAGCCATCACAGAGCCAGATCTTACGTCACTGTATACATCTCATGTTGCCCAGCAACGCTAGCGCGGCATACACAAACACACCAGGCTTGTTCGAGATGGTTCGGCACTGCGAATCTCGAACTGCGAGAGTGATTCGAAAAAACATCAGAGAAAGATTTGATTCAAAAGCAGAAGGAGTCGTAAACTCTCCAAACACTCCCGCAGCTCCGATCAGTCCATGCTGCTCCGATATGCATCTTGAACAAGCCTCCCATCAACAATGGCGGTTGTTGCATTACTATTTATGCTCATGGCTTTGCAAGCCTATCCAAACACGGCGAATCCAGCACGTCCGTGCAACTCGCCATAACTTGCATTAATGGAGATTACAATCGAGCTGCTATTTAAAAAAATGGCTGTCACAAGTTTCTATTTGTCTTGTTGGTCACAGTAACCGTGCAGACGTAAGCGGTTCTTAGACCAGCAATGATTTGGTGCTACTTAAGAACCACTTTTACTGGTTCGGAGCTGGTGCTCTGGTGGTTGAAAAACAAAGAACCGATTAGAAACTAGGCTCTGGCTCCGAACCAGCACCAGCTCTGCCTTGGTGGAAAAGGGGTAACAGAGAACCACTGAGGAACCATTGAAGAACCGCTAAAGAACCAAACTGGGCTTAACAGGTTCTTTAAATGGTAGTGGTATAGCACCATGACCACTGCAAAGAACCCCTGAAGAACCACCGACGAACCTTTTTTTTTTTTTTTTTTTTAGAGTGTAAAGCTTCCTCTTCTGCTATTTGCTTGGCTAAGTGTGGCCACAGTTACAGGACAATGGCCAAACATAGGACGATGGCCACACTACAATATAACACTTGTAGTGTAATGGCAGATATATAGGCGATCAGACAGACGGTGTAGTGCAAGCGGGCAGACAGACAGGCAGTGTTGGTGTCTGCCATCTCTCTGGGCCTGATTAGCATGTGCACTGTATGTTCTCGAATCTCTCGCGCTGCAGTGTTGACCTGTGCTGTCATATCCCTGATTACCTCCCTGATTCACTTTCCTTGTTCAGTAATGTGCAATCAATCATAATCAATTAGCCAAAATGTTGAATCATTAAAACCATTATCATTAATTAAAACAATTATCACTTTCTGCCAATGCTTCATTGCCACTGTTGTCTAACGTGTCTGTAGCCCACCAGACTCTCTCTCTCTCTTTCTCTCTCTCAGCTCTGATACTTAAGAAGGGAATGACTTTCTTTTGCTAGGAATCTTACTGATGATCTGCTTTAATCTTTATCAAATGGCAGTGGGCTTTTTTTTTAATACAAATTGAAATACATAATCACTTATGGCTTACTGCATCTTTGAATGACAAGGCAGTGATTATGATGTGAATTTAAGAATTCTTATATTTGAAAACGATTAAAACTGATAATAAAATAGTATTTTCTGCTATAAAGTTTTGCACATTTGTACATCATTACATACATAACTTTTTCTTTAATTAATTTAGCTTAGAGTGTTTGGGAAACTTGTTCAACAACAATTATTATTTTTGTAGCACAGACACCACATTTCGGCACTCTGTAAAAAAAATTATATGATTACTATGTTATGACAAGATATGTTTTAACATTGCCTTAACTCATTAAAATAAGTTGATTGTACTTACAAATTTAAGGCAGCATTTTTTTTTACATTGCACAACAATGACTAATTGACATTGAACACCATGATGTTGCGCTGTCAGCCGTATCATCTTCAATAAGCGAACGTTACAGCACTAGTTTCGCTCTCTCACGCTTGACTCCTTTTCTGCTGTTGATGCACATCCGAATTTTGCAGGACTATTTGAGAGATGCCGGTAATGATGTGTAAACATTCAAAAGGGACACTGCACAGAAGCCCTGAGGGCAGAAAAGAGGATAGAGAGAGAGTCATCCGAGAGCAGGAATGGCGGTAATTCCATCCTTTCACATGACTGTCAGTACGCTTATCCTCTCTGCTCCGGATTTAAACCTGGAATAGACCTGTCATGTTAAAACTCTCAATAATTGCTCATGGCAAATTTTTCTTGAACGTACCCAGGGGCGGTGCGCTGGCGTACGTACCCCTGTCGACCGCGTCTCCAGTCAAGCTCACCCGTGAGATTGAGGTCTCTGCACAGCACTGCTCAGGGGAATCTGGGACATCATTTAATGCTACGGTGCTAAAGCAGGCGTCTCATTGGGGTCACATCACACCCTCGAAATGGAAATTGACCCGAACGTGGCAGGGGATCCTACAGCCAGCACCGTTAAATCACTCTGTCATGAGTGAACTTCCACTAAGGGCCACACTGCAAGGGTCCGTGCGTCCTCAGATGACACATGCGCAGGGGACTGGAGATCGGAGATGCTGTGTCTGCCGTACAAAGGAAGATGGGAAGACAGCAAAAGCAGACCTGGAGATATGAGAGGTCTGGAAACACGAGGCGCTCCGCTGTGGAGCGCCATATGAAATGCACCTGATTACATTACCAGCAAATGGTCTGCAGGAATGAATGTAATTGTAGCTCATTACAAGCTCTGGAGTGTGACGTGGTTCAAAAAGATGACTTTTTTCATACACAGAACGCTCCTGAACTCTGTCTGAAGTCTTTGTATCAAACACAGCAATGAGAAAACAAATGTAAATAGCATAGCACAAGAACAACACTCCCATTAACCAATAATGGTTTAGTCTCGCGTAGCCAGACCTTCAGACTGACGGCTGAAGGTCTGGAATTCATAGCAGCTTTCTTTGGCCAAGGCCCGCCCATAAGGCCGTTTGACTGGCCCGGCCATAAGGCCGTTTGACCGCTCACGCCTACTAAATAAACGCCTCACCTCCGGCGCCGCGTACTCGCTATTCCATTTATTCCCTTTAGCACATCTAGTGGATGCATAACGCAAACCCAGTCAAATGTTTGACTCTGCAGTATCTTATGTGCCTTATAATCTAGTGCGCCCTATATATGAATACTGAATCGGCCAGCTGCGATGTCAGCGTAGACCCGTTTGCCCACAAACACGGCTGATATCCCCTTCGCAGTTAGGTACTTCACTTGATCTTCCATAATAGATAGGAGGGGACATACAACTACGTTTAGCTGATCTTGATAAATGCTCATTGTCACCTTTTACTGTCTATGATTGTCACTCATAAACACAACAGTTTTTTTTCCGCAATCACACATCTGCGCTTTGTTTCCCGGCGGACCGAAAATAAACGCGACACTGGCGCCCCGGAAATCCGATAAAATTCAACCAATCAGGTGACGACTTCGACATTCCTGAAGTGTTTCCAGTTAAGTGTACCATATGCATCAGACGTTTAGCCAACGTTCCGTGGGCGTGACGTCTGAGGCTGAGACTAATAATGGTTTGACCGTCAGGGCTTCAACACGTGTTTCCCAAGTAGGACAACATCCCTTGTTCTTCCTGAAACATTCCTATCATTCCATACTCAGATTGGTTGATGGGAATATTGTTCCAAGAACAGCACCTGTGTGCTTTGCATGATAGGGGAGACTGGGAGGGTTGAAACAATTTTTGCTTTAATGTCTGTAACTTTTTTTTATGTGATTTTCCCACATTTATCTCCTACAAAAAAGTTTTTAATCTACAACTTATTGGTAATTATTAATATCAAGTACAACAAGTGCAGTTGTTAAAAAGTACTCAACATGAGTTAACACTTACAGAAAAAGGACACCAGTTTCAGTTTTGTTCAATTTTTTATTTACTTTGTTAACAAAGCCACAATCAGTCCCTTCCCAAACTGACCCAATTTTAATTCTATTATTATTATTATTATTATGAATAATAATTATAATTTTGGTCACTCTTTAGATTAGGGTCCAATTCTATGAATTAAATATTTACGGAGACTTTTGTCTCAATAAACTCCTAATGACTGCTTATTAATAGATAGGGTTATGTAAGTATAATAGGTAAGGTAGTTGTTAAGTTTCGATCTTCGATCTTATTTATTATTATAATCATTATATATAGAATTTAAACAATATGAGAAAAAAAACATTTAACAAATATTTTAAAAATAATAATAATAAACCATGCGTAATAAAAAAATGAGTTTGTGGAATTGTCAAGTTCACATAACTTAATTTTTTCAACTACGCTTGTGTGACGATTTGGTCTTGTCTCGGTCACGTTTTGGTTTGTCATGTGATCCTGCAGTGTCTTGTCACTGGTTAGTCGTCTATTCATTCAATTATGTATATATACAGACATCCTCCTAAAATGAAGTAAAACATTTTTTTTGATTTAATAGGCATCACAAAATCTAATTAAATATATTTTTTCTAAAATGTTTTACTTCATTTTAGGAGGATGTCATGTGGTTAACTGACTAACCCACCCAGTATAACAATAATCTGGTCTCTCCTATAGCAGCAGTATCTGCATGATAAATACAATGAATTCGAAAAACTGTGATGCGCGAATGATATCACATAACTCGTTTGTATGCATGATGGATGTATCCCGCTCATCTACCCAGACTGTTTGTGCTTAAAGGCTCTCATTGGTGTAAAAAAACCCAAGGCAGGCTGCGCTGGCTGTCGTGTCATAAAGGATGCAGGACGAGAACGCAGACATGATTTCATGGCTAATGATTCCCGCGCTAATATCACTATGGGCAGCAGAGAGGATAACCAAGTTGAGCTGTCTTAGCTCAAATGATTCAATTAGGCCAGCTGTCCCCATTTGTCATGGCCCAACTCGCTTTTAGATTACCTTCCAAGAGTGCATACGTGCCTCCGCATTGGACATACACACTCAACAATTCCGGGTCAGGAGTCCAGAAACTAATAAATAAATAAATGAAAATTCTCAGATTACAGTAAGCACATAAAGGAAAATTATTGGTAATAAATGTGACCTTTTGTTTCAAGCCAAATTTGATGGCAAAGCAAACGCTCGGTGTGAAATAGAGGGAAATCCCTGAAGCATGTCACATTGATTGGCAGGACAGAGATGGTCCTGCTATGCTTGAGAGAGACTACAGATGAGCACACTGAATGGGGCAAATCATTAAAGCAATCGGGTCAAAAGCACATACAATTCAAGTGCAAATGCTGACATTTCTAGTAAGACTGCTTATTGGCATTTAGGTTCATTTTGAATTATTTAAAACAGCCTACCTTATCAATTATTACTGTGATGGTCAGGTTTTTTTTATGTTATGTTATGTTATGTTATGTTATGTTATGCTATGCTATGTGTAGATAATCGAATTAAATCAAATTAAGTCTAAAGAATTTGTATTGATATTTTCTTAAAAAATGTAAGATTATTTTAGTAACAGTTCACAATAAGGTCTCATTTCTTAACAAGTTAATCTGTTAGCTAATATATCAATGTGCAGTATATTGTTTAAAGTATGTATTAGTCTTTGTTAACGTTACTAAAAAAATCTAATGGTTTATTGTTTGTTTTTTCATGTTAAAGTTCACAGAGGAATAATAAATGTTGGTAAGTAAATACAACTTTGGATTTTAAAAAGTAAACGTTAAAAAGACAGCAACATAGTGCCGCCCCAGATCCGGGCCACATCTGATAAGTGAATTCCATGCGTACCAGATGCGGGCCGGATCTGGGCCAACACTATGACTATGCTGTCTGGGGCATTTATTAAGATTAATAATTGTGTTAACTAATATAGTTAAATAAAGAAACCTTATTCTAAGCCATTGCCATAATTTCCTTTACGAATGTGAAAATGCCGCATGTTGCATCACTTCATTTTTTCATTATTTTGATGCATTAGGTATTTATGCATTATATGTATTTTGTGGAAAATATGTTAGCAATCACACCTAATGTACTTTGTAGTAATACAAGTTAAAGGACAAGTGCATTTCACCTTATTTGGAGTAATCTCTGCGATTTTATGCTGTTTTTAAGCTGTATTAAATCACTTGTAGTCAGCATGTGCAGATAAACATGATAAGATGATAAACATGTCAAACATCTCACATGAGGGACTGTGGTCCCCATATAGCGTTAGAGCAGACCATGTGTTTGGAGACATGGCTGAGAATAGGGACATATACTTATTACAGTAATTCAGAAAGGAAATCAACAGCCAGGAAAAGAGGGGGTCACACTTATCCATGTGAATTCACTCATTCACAGCAGCAAACATTCATTAATGCAATTTCCATCTATTTTGTCAGTCTTGTAGCCCACAATGCTAACAAGGGGTATATAGGGAAAATGAGGACTGTGGGCCTTGAATAAAAACAAGCACTTAAATCCTGGCCTGAATCACAGGAAATTAACAATGCTCAGACACATCGGAGCTGCTCTTAACCTTCAAGCCATCATTATTGGAGAGGCGCTAATAGAACAGTTGTCAGTTTACAGTTGTCAAACCAACAAATAACAAGAAAGTAAATAGCTTACAGATGATATTACTGATGGAAGATTTGTCTTTACAAACCTCAAGCATCAGTTAACTGGCAGTGGGAAATAATAAAGCCCTTTTCCTTTCAAGGGCAATGCCATTGTTATTTGTGATCTTCAAGATTCAGCTTTTGTGTTAATTTTTTATTTTTTTACAATAATGAAATATGTTGACTAGTTGAAGAATTGGCTCCACTCTCAATTGTTGGAATTTAAATGGTATCTATCTATCTATCTATCTATCTATCTATCTATCTATCTATCTATCTATCTATCTATCTATCTATCTATCTATCTATCTATCTATCTATCTATCCATCTATCCATCTATCCATCTATCCATCTATCCATCTATCCATCTATCCATCTATCCATCTATCCATCTATCCATCTTACAACCTTTGTTGGTTAATCAAATTGAGAAATTCCTTCTCAGTTGAGTTCTGAATTGGACACAACCCATTTTAGTTTATTTTCAGCCTGTTTATCTCGGCACATTTTAAACATTGTCTTTAATGAACCGAAGCAAACCATCGGAGACGTTTAGCCTGCTTACGGTTGCATTCGAGTCGACATTGCGGCTTTGACTTTCCTGCGCCATCCCCAGCATGACGTTCTCTCTCCACATTCTGTTTAAAGGTCAAAGATTATCACCTCATTCAAACCCCATTCGAACATTCATCTTTTGATGAAACGTCCCCGTGTTCAGAGCGTTCCCGGTGACTCGTGTCCCCTCCTGCTAGCGCTGTGCTTTGTTTAGCTGAAGATGCTGGCACTCGGCCTGTCCCTCCCTACCTGCATTAGAGGGCTGAGGCCATGCCAAAACACAATTTGGACTGTCTCCAGCACTTCATTGGAAAGTAATGGTTTTCACTGAACTGAGTTATGACCAGCTGTTTGCAGACAGTCTGTGACATACTGATAGACCAGAACACCGTATGTTGCTTTCCAAATCAAATGATACAAGGAGTGTGACAGAGTGGTGAAACATCTGTCATTAGCAATTTTCAGCACGCTCCACTAATTCTGGACAAAATATGGGTAATGAAGTTACCGCAGGAAACTTCAAATACTGTCAGCGCAACAAGGCTGTAAGAAACTGGTGCTCACGACGGCTTATAATCTAATTCATTTGTTGTAAGACATACAGACGGAGCGATAATTGGTTTTGATCATCATATTTTAAAATGCAAATCTCAAATGTTCTTCTTTAATCAAAGAACAAAAGTCAAGGACAGGCGGGAGATTTGTTCCTTGTACCTTGTAGTTCTCGCCATCAGTGGGGCATCTGAGCGAGGGCCACAAAGGTTTGACGCGTCTGAGCTTCATTGCTCACTCGACCTAGAAGCATGAATCCAGTCTAGCTTGTTCTCTGTGATCTACAGAAAAGACGTCCTGCTGTTACAGAGAACTAATTTAAAGCGTTTTATCTTGCCAGCTGCAAGACCACCATATGCAATTTCACTTTTGTCTCTACAGTAGTTCTCCCAATACTGACTCATTTCAGTAGCTTGTTTTAATAATGGTTAATACGATCTGTGGATTATGTTTTAGGCAAAGTTGCCATCCCATGTTGCCAATAATGCATCATTTTAGCTATAGTGTTTTCGTCACACTTTTTTCCCCTATAATAGTCATTCAGTCATGCACTCTTATTGTTTTTATCCTCACCCAGGCTGCATTTATTAGATCAAAAATGGTAAAACTGTAATATTGTGAAAATATGGTTACAATTTAAAATAATGTTTTAAAATGTAATTTATTCCTGTGATGGCAAATCTGAATTTTTTCCAGTCTTCAGTAGTAATATGATCCTTAAGAATTCATTATAATATGTTGATTTGCTGCTCAAGAAACATTACTTATTATTGTCAATGTTGAAAACAGTTTTTCAGGTTTTTTTGTGTGTGGAAACCTTTATTACTTGCCCAAAACCTTTGAACAGGAGTGTATCATCAGATCCACCCTCCCCTAATAGCGTTTAAAAAAATAGAAATGGCAAGAATAAGCTGTAAAGTGGAGCATCAATTAGAGAAATATGGCTATGTGAGACAAGCAGTACCTATGACATAACATGATCCATTATTACTCTATTTTCTCAGGATGAGGAGCGATATCTTACTATAAAACCACCTTTTCTCTTTAGCTTTAACATCACTTATATACCCACAAGACAAACGTGGAATATTTGGAAACATTACGTTTTTTTTTTTTTTTTATGTTTTTGAAAGTAGTCAATCTCACCAAGGCTGCATTTATTTGATCAAAAACACAGTAAAAACTGTAATA
Source organism: Pimephales promelas (assembly GCF_016745375.1). The sequence goes on along the minus strand of NW_024121299.1, from coordinate 2,401,152 downwards.
CTGTAATATTATCATTATTATTATGATTTAAATCAACGGATTTCTGTTGTTATGTATTTTAAAATGCTGAGTCTTCAGTGTCACATGATCCTTCAGAAATCATTCTAAGATAATTTCTTACAATTATCAATGGCAGTTTTAGCTGCCCTTTTCCCCTGTGGAAATCAAGATACACTGCCATTAAAAAGATTGGGGTAAGCAAAGGCACATTAAATTGTTTAAATAAAATGACAGTAAAGACATTTATGAAATTAATAAATATTACCAAAAAATTCTATTTAAAAAAAAATCTGTTTTTTTAACTTTCTATTTATCGAAGAATCCTATGGGGGGGGGGGGAAATCACAGTTTCCACAGAAATATTAAGCAGCACGGCTGTTTTCAACATTGATAATAACAAGAACAAGTTTCTTGAGCACAAAATCAGCATATTAGAATGATTTCTGAAGGACCATGTGACACTGACACTTCATGTGTGCAAGACTGGTGTAATGATGCCGAAAATTCAGCTTTGCATGAAATTCAGAAGCCAGTTAATTCAAATCGTAATAATATTTCACAGATTTTACTGTATTTTTGATCTAATAAATGCAGCTTTGTTGAAAAGAGAATTCTTTCAAAAACCTTCAAACTTTTGACCGGCACTATGTAATATGTATGTATGCATGTATGTATGTATGTATACATACACTTATGTGTCTGTGTATGTCTGAGTGTGTATATATATATATATATATATATATATATATAAAACACTTGCAATGTTCTTACAGCAGCTTCAAGGATTTGTCTTTCCAAATCATTGTCAGAGTAAGACATGTTGAAGCAGGGTGGGCGTAATGAAGCGCTCCAGAGATCACTGCACAAACAAGGGGCCCGTTTTGGCAAAGCTTGGCAGCAGAAGGGCTATAAAATGATATGTGTTAATTTTGTGTTAATTATTATGGGTGCCACATGTTAAGCAGAATGTTCTACCATTGCAGAAGTTAGAAAAATCCACACGGATAATTGTGGCTGAGTGAACGTGCAAGGGAACAGTTGGACTCTGTGATTATAAAGCTGTACTGCTGGAGTCCTGCCCCAGATCTGATGCCCTATTTTACCTTTTGTAATGATGCCTCTCATATGACGCGTGGAGTGAATTACTGGCAGGACTGAACTGATGATAATCACCCGAAATTCTCCAGGGAGGGGCCGGCTCCTCCTGGAAAGCTCAGAACTCATTAATATGCAGAGTCCCATCTTACTTTTTTCCAGCTGTCAATTGTTTAAAGCAGTGAAACAATTTTTCATTTAGACAAACTATATCGGTAACGCTTCCTTTTACAGTACAGTACTTAAAGTATACTTACAGTGTACTTGCCTAGAAAGTACTGGCTAATATAAGGTAAGTACATGGAACAGGGGTAGGTTCAGGGTTAGTACTAGTTATTACCCATTAATAAGTACATAGTATTTACATGGGTAACTGGACTGTAAAAGGAAGTGTTACCACTAGATCAACAAAAAAATATCTACTAATTCAGTTCTATATTAATTAATATAATCCAAACAGTCAAAAAGAGCTGGAGCAATGATGTTGCAGAATGCAGACTTGAAATGCATTGCGTTTCATAATTTTGAATACAAGAAGTGTTATTTATTATTTATTAGGCTATCATTTACAGTATTTTCTATATCTGAATAATTTCAAGCTTGTCTGCCATAGTTTTGGATGGAACGCTTGTATTAAGCTGTCAGCCATTTTAAAGCAATGTAGAGGAAATGTTTTCATTTTTCTTCAAATGTCACATTAACATGATTTCTAATTGAATGGACTATTTAGGGTTGTCTCAGTCAGAACAACTGATTTTGCACGCTCATTGGCTTGGCTAACAAGTGGTTGAACATGGAACAAATGAGCAATGAACAAACACATTTGACTTGGTTTGCGTTTCAGTGCAATATTTTCCACTTGATTTCCCCAGATTCAGAGATCCATGAATGCTACTGGTACATCGCACTACCCTCGAAGTAGAAGGCATTCAACGTTCCTTCCTTTCTCCGCTGGGTTTCGGGTGCCCCCTCAAGCATGCTGTCATTGATAACTGCTACAAGCTCGGCAGAGCTTGGCTGGGATGCTCTTGGCAGAGCTGTGCTTTTTGCTTAGAAATATCACACTCCATCATGTTGCATGAAAAGCTTTGTTTTTCTCCCGATGACCTTCTCCCACTCCTCTGCCTCCTCCGTCCATCTGTCCATTTGTCCATAATGACAGAGGATGGACAGTTTCTGTCCCTCAGAAACATGAAGTTCCTGTGCTGTAGCATGTGAGGAGGCTAATTCAGTTAGTTCACTTGGTCTGATCCGGTGTTGATGTCATTTTAAGAGGTGTTGCCTTGAGCAGTTATTAGTCATGCGTCATGCATTGTTTCAGATTAATATCATCTGAAACATTTTAAAGGCACAAAGTTGGAGCCATAACCTAGCGGTAAACCTGTTTAGGAATGCACGTTTAAAATGCAATGCGATCATTATTGAAATGTGTTCCCAAATGCAATGTGGTGCATTGTGGGAGTTGTTGTCTTACATACAAATGCGCCCCTCGGTTATTTTCTGTCTTTTCTCGGTCAGGGCACCAAATTCAAAAATTCTATTACATTTCGACTACATATATGATCCACTTTCAATAAAGATTAATGTTGAAATGGGTGAAATGCTTCTTTAACTTTACGTGAGTTGTACTTTAACACCCTCGACACATGTTTGAGGAGACTCTGAGCACTGTAAAAAATATTTTCAAGATTTGTTATCACAACATATTTTCTTTTGTCAAATCAACTTTATAATAATTTATTTAGTTAAGATAACTTATTATTTTGAGTTTCTGATGATTAAATTAATCTACTTCATTGTATTAACTCATTTTTTCCAGTTCAATCAACTTAAAATTTTAAGGCAACCCAGGTTTTAAGTTAAACCAACTATATTTTTTTACAGTGTAGTAATCACAACATATTTTCTTTTGTCAAATCAACTTTATAATAATTTATTTAGTTTAGATAACATATAATTTTGAGTTTCTGATGATTAAATGAATCTCCTTCATTATATTAACTCACTTTTTCCAGTTCAATCAACTTAAAATTTTAAGGCAACCCAGGTTACTTACTTTTTTAAGTTAAAACTACAATATTTTTTACAGTGAGGCTGTCAGTCACCGCGCCAGTGTGGATACTGACATTCAGGATCACAGATTATTATTTTTGGAAGTATGACCAACAGTATTTTCACTGGAAAATGTCATCTGAACTATAGTAAGAAACATCCACTTGTTCTGGTTCTGACACTGCAGTAAATCGCACTGATTAAATCTAACAATCGCTTATAAGTTATCATATCACGCAAAACCATCCAAATTATACTTTGTTCTCAAATTGTTAACAACGTCAGCATTGCGTGACTATAATGTCCTTCCGTTATTATGCTTGTTTTCACACGGGTCCGGTTGAAGTCTCTTTTTTTTTTTTTCGTTTGAACCTTTCTGGATCCGCCATCAAATTGATAAGTTTAATTATATCATTTATATCATTGTACATATACATTTATATGTACAGATGTGACGTAAAGACGCAACGACATGCTCGAATCTCCCGCGGAAATCCACCAGTACCACTGGAATTAAAAACATTATAACAAGCTTACCGATTTGAATCAAGCTACGACAAGCCGATAGTTTTGAACACTGGCTGTTATATTTTCTCAAATATGTATTTTGGATAATTTTTAACCCAAAAAAGCTACAGACTGCAGACTGCATTTTTTTTTGTGTGTGTGTAATTCGATGTCCTGTATTTCGTAAGGACTATCTATGATAAGAGATGGCACAGGAGCACGGCGTAGCAGGTCACAAGGCGGTGGGAATGAGAATAGTGATGTGACATGCAGACATTTCTGTCAGAATAGTGAATGCCCCCCTTCTGAAATCTACTGACACTGATTTGTAAGCATAATGGCTGATTATAGGATGGGTGACAGATAAATTTTATCAAAATTAAGGCACAATTAAACATTTCATCTTCCTAATTACTGGCTGTAGATTTGGCCTGATGACCATGTGCTGTAGGAAATCAGCAACCATCACATATTTTAATGGGACACAGCTGTCCTGCGGCCTAGTAATATCTGCACACAGCCCCGGAAATGTAATTTATGAGGAGGGGGAAAAAAGAATAAACTGACAGTGGATCGAGGTTTCAGAATTGAAATCTTCTAGAAAGTTTTGGATTAATTGTTGATTGCACTTTATGAAGGTAGTTGTTTTTAAAGAGTCTTAAAGGTATACTCATTTTCCCTCTTATTTTTTTTAAAAATTGTACCCTTATATTAATAATATTTTAAGTAAATATTTAAAATCATGCATATACTTATGTGACAAACTAAAAGCTGTTTTCTTCTAGGGTTGACACATGGCGGACGCCATTGAAATCAGATGACCAGCCTATTACAATTTATTTTAGCTCTTTCACTCACATGACAAATTATTTATGGCTATTTATGGCTGAAAATAGCTAAATTCTATTAACCAAATTATAGCTTTTGCTTCACCCACGCCAGTTTTTTCATTAAGTGACATCACAAGAATATTTTTATTTCAAATCTAAATGTTTTCTGTATTTAACTGTTTAGTTAAGTTGTAAAGTACATAATTATGGCCAATGCAAAGAGAAACAGATTGTTTGATGGCTTGTAATCATATTTAAAAAATCCAAATCTCTGCCCTGCGCATTCCACAGGCTTCCTAAATCAGACAAAGAAGAGATTCTCATCCACTGAACGCCTGAATTTCACAGGCTTGGAAAGGCTTGTGGGGTTCACACTGAAGTAATCAGCCTTTCTGCTCTGTCTGTGCCAAGGAATTAGCCTGGGAAATTCACCAAAATGTGGGAACAGCTTGGGAACAGATTGATGCAGAGGGGTGAGAGAGACAAGAGAGGCTTAGACTATGTGTGCACCATGAAACCATTCCAGAGAAAATATATGGAAAAGCTTCTCCTAAGTAACTCAGCTCCTCGGAGCAAGGCAGTCATGCTCTCTGGTTTGAAGGGTCTTGAGTCATTGTGCTGGCCGGCCTGCTCCGATTAGCAGGTTTGCTCGCCAAATCTTAACTTATCTTTTTAGAAAGTGGATTTTTAGATTCACTAAAAAAAGTATGAGTTTTGCATGTCCTGGCAAAGTTTCTTCTAAAACATCTCAGGATGCTGTCCACCATTAAAAAAAATACTTTCATGATTTATCACGACATTTTTTATTTTGTCAAACTTCAATAATTTATGCAATTCAGAGTTTCTGTTGATTAAACCAATCTCCATTGTATTAACTCAATTTTTTAAATTTCAATGAACTTAAAATTTTAAGGCAACCAGGTGACATACTTTTTTTTTTTTTTTTTTTACATTAAACCAACAATAATTTTTTTTAAGTGCCTGAATGTTGAATGTTGAATGTTGGAATGTTGCTCTGCTATTGCTAGGATTCTCTCAGTGGTTGCTATGGTGTTGCTAGGGGGTTGTCAAGTCCAAAAGATTCTGAACCAAACTTTCTGGTTCCCAGAAGGGCAAAATGAATATGCTTTATCTAATCAATAAAATTAAGGCAAGAGATTACAAGCAATATTATTTATTAAATCTAAAAAAATAGAATTGAGTAAGTTATTCAAATTAACATTCTAATTAATTCTAATTTTTACAATTTAAATAATAATATTGCTTGTAATATGTTGCCACAATTTTATTGATTATAAAGCATATTCTTTTTTTCAGTGTATGTAATTCTCAACAAGCTGCATGATTTGAGGTATCATTCATAGATTATGCACATACTGTAAGATTAATACGTGTGTTTAGGGGACTGATTCAATTATTATTTTATTTATTAATAGTATTTTTCAATGCCACAAGGATGCACCTATACAAACTCTATGAAATGCAAATTGGCTGTATACTGTAAACTTAGGCTACTTTAATCACATGTAAATTGAACACACTTTTAGTGTTTAGTACTATTTTAGTATTTATTTCATTTTTATTTTTTAAACATTCTTTGCTTATTAAAAACCTACTCTGAGTCAAATCATGCCAAAATATTTGTGAGCAGTCTCAGCCACCAGAAGTTAATTTCGTTGCTGTTTTCTGGGTGTCATCCTCAGTCTGGTATGGTTCTGTTGCTGCAATGTGCTCATGCCAGTTTCCATGACCACCCACAGATCTGAACTTGGTCTCAGTTCAGGTAAACATGGTGCCCTAAAGGGGCAGTTGACCCTCTTTCACGGGGTGGTTATTTTGGGTCATACTACACATTTCACATGTTTCATGAACATTTTAAATAATGAAAATCAAATAAAAATCATAAAGGTTTCTGTAAGGCTGTAAATGCTGCATATGTTTATATATATATATATATATATATATATGAAGAGTTCAGATGCAAAAGCCTCTAAGTGCCATTTGAAATTTTCTTCTAAAATGATCATTTTTATAAAGCTTGTATATTTAAGTTCAGTAATTTCACTTAAATGGCAATGAAGATTACTTATTAATTGTCATTTAAGTGAAATTACTGAACTTAAATATACAAGCTTAATAAAAATGGTCATTTTAGAAGAAAATTTCAAATGGCATTTAGAGGCTTTTGCATCTGAACTCTTCATATATATAATTTCAATATTATTATATTTATTTAAATATATATATTTTTTTTTTGAAAATGATAAAATGCAATAATATATTAACATAAACATTGACATATTCAAATGTGAGAAAACATAGTGACTCGGAAATTTTGTTCTAAATTAGTGTAAATTGTATAGTGATTGATGTCTAGCTCTGGTGAGACTTTGTTTTAGGGGCATGATGAACACGGGAAGATAAAATGTTTTTTTTTTGTGTGTGTGTGCACATTTGTGACCACAGGCTCGTGTCACTGTGAGCACTGTGCTGTAGCCTGACAAGGGCTCTCATGCTCACAGATAGCCGGCTGTTGTCCTAAACAACGCAACATATTGCCACATTGCCCTGGGACAGGGAATCAGGAACAGCAAAGAACAATGACATGCACAAGGTCTCCACACTGTTTATTCCCTCTGAGCTTAGCCAAACAGGACTGTACTTGAAAATGAAACGAACCAATTAAAGTAGCTTAGGTTTATGAGTCTGTCAAGATGCAACTCTGTTTGCTGTCAAAACAGATACAGTTGCAGTTTTCTACGATAAGGTTACACTTGGTGTCTCAACTTTTTTAGAAGCAAAATTAGATGTTTGGTGCTGTTGATTAGATATTTTATATAACCCGGTTTAAGCCTAGTCCCAGACTAAAATGCATCTTTGAAAAATTGAAAATTAACACTGATATATCCTACCCCATCTCACGACCAGTTCGTACGAATTCGTACGAGTGATTAAAAAGTGGCTAATTCGTACGACCTCACTTCGTACGATTTGTCTAAACCCACGTGATGCTTAGGTTTAGGGGCGGGGTCAGGGGTAGGTCATTCTTACGAATTCATACGAACTGGCCAATTCATAAAATATGTACGATTTAGCGAAATACTATTTCTTTTACTAATTCGTATTACTAATTCGTACGAGTGAGGTCATATGAATTGTTGCGAATTAGCCACCTCTATGTATATATTATTTCTTTTCATGTTTATTTGATGTTTATTGACAAAAAGCAAAACATCACACAATCCCATTTTGTACTCCTATTTGTGTGAAGTGCCAAGTGTTTCCACATTTTGCATATCTGCATGTATAATAAATCTTATACATGACATTTTTGATATTTTAAGATATTTGCTGACCAAATTCATCTTGTTCTGATCTTCTCTTAAGACTCGAGAACTCTCTTAAAGTCTGCTTTCTGATGTGACATAACATTGGCATGCCAGATGTGTGTGTACCGTTCGTCTAAAAATTGGACTGCTCAGTGTGAAATTGTCTAATTTGCTTCGCTGGATGGTATTGCAGATGAACTGAGTTCTAAACAAGCATGAAAAATATGCATTGATGTTACACATGTCTTATTTTCTTTCTGCACATTGTCCTTTACCCTCCTGGTCATCTTCTACATATGTCTGGGTTTGGAACACAGACTGCCTGCCATAATTTCATACCAGGCTGAGTCTGTTTTGAATGCGGCGCTTTTATGCCCAATGACTTTTACTAAAAGAGGCAGACATTAAACCATCTGTGTGAGAGAAACTCTTTGTTACAATTAGATTTATTTCCAGAGAATGTTGTGAGATTTCCCCTTGTAATATCCATAACAGAATTAGTCATTCTTTAATATCGTGATTTGATCTGTGATAATTAAACTAGTTTGCTATTTATATTTGCTCTTCTGATAGTTACCAAAGGCCATATATACCTATACACAATTAACGTCTCAAGACTTTGGACTATCGCTCCATGTCTGAGATGTTTTCTGAGCGCGTGCCCGTGTTTATAGAGTGTGCGAGTACTGAACCGAGTTCTTTTTGTCACTTAATTTCTCTTAAACGGTTAAATGCATATAATTATGTGTCAAAAGGCCCATCTTTGTTGAAACTGTCAATGCTCTTGTCTGTATCACCATTGTCTTACAATAACACTCTAAAAATGCTGGGTTGTTTTAACCCAACTTTGGGTCAAATATGGACAAACCCAAACATTGGGTTAAAAATATAATTAAAAAATGTAACCCATTGGGTAGGTTTGTCCATATTTGACCCAAAGTTGGGTTAAACCCAGCGAGTGTAAGAATAAAAGTACATATTTAAATGTAGAAATTCAGTGTTTTTCTATACAATTTATGAATGCAATAGACAGTTCCTATTTGCTTGGAGTTTTTCAGCTAGGTCTATTTCTTTGTCACGTTTCTTGTAATTAGTTTCTTAGTTGTCTGTCAAGTAACTGTTTACTACTAGGTTTTTTGTGAAATTGAAATTGGTGATAAGAATTATGAGATTTCAATGCTATCAAAAATTTGGATAAAGCAAAAATAGCGATTGTGATATCGTTGTCATGAAATAAAATAAGATTTTGTTTATATCGCCCACCCCTATTCGACAGGGCAAAACATTCATTCCCATAATAACCAACCGGGTTGATATGCCAACTTTTGATGTCACAGTTTCCATGGCAACTGATATCAACACAATCCTCAGGATTTTGCAAAGCCTTCAACAACTCTCATTATTTCCAGACGAAAACAAAGCGCGCAAACGCGCCTTCCCGTGTTTACCTTCATATTAAACGGCGTGAGCGCATTGTTGTTTGTTTTTTATTAGCGTCGCGCGCAGGATGCTGACAGCTGAAGAAGACTGTATTTGGGGAGGAACAGCATGGCTGCAGAGAGGAGTGGGGATCCTGAGGGAGGCCTAATGGTTCCACTCCTTCCTGCACAGAGATAAAGACTCATAATAACCGTGTATACCCACCATCTGGCTCTGTGCATGTGGTCCTTATGGAAGAGAAAGCAGTGCAATCTGTAAACGATCAGGAGCCATAGCACTCCCCCCAGAGAGACCGCCATGCAATCAAGGTGACAGATGGCATAGCTACTGCTGTGGCCGCATGGAGGAGATCAAAATCACCTTCAATAAACTCTGACTAGAATGGGCACGGGCCTCTCCAAAAGTCAGTTTGTCAGTCAAACTGTGGCAGCTTGCTGCATCGGGGGTGAGATGCACTGACCGCCACCCCTGTTTTCCATTTTTTCCGTCTGACTGGTTTTGAACTGTGATCTTTCTCTAGCTTTCCTCTCAGCTCGTGGCGATGCGGGCGAGCCAGGTCCGTTGTTATTTTAATTTTTTTTGAGGGGAAAATTAGGTACATGATGTCACAGATACGGGGCACGGGTTGGCTGGTGGTGTACAGGTCATCTAATAAAATTAGAGTTGGAATACGAGCCAACCCAGTATATTACTACTCTTTATATGATATATTTTTGTCACATGACCTACATTACATGTTTAATTCACAAAGTGATGTCCAGTTATTTATTTATTTTTTAATTAAATTATTTTGCAATATATTTTTTTAAATCTAATTTTGTGTATGATATAAAACAAATCTTTTTTTTTTTAATATTAATGGTATGTGTTGTTCATCATTTTAATATTATTAACACATACACATGTATAATATGAATAACATATATTAAATAGTATTAATAACATATGATTATAAATACATTTTTAAAAATAATACTTTAAATAATTACTATATAAATACATTTTTAAAAATAATACTTTAAATATAATTACTATTTAAAAATGTTTAAAGGCAATATAAAATAGTCTGAAATTAAGTATTTTCATTCCGATCAAATAATGGTTAGAAAAGAGAATATGGTATTATTTCCGGCTCATTTGCTGCATAGAAATGGAAGGTCAAATTGAGTGCATTGCATTATGGGATCCTGCATGCAGCTCTGTATATTGCACATTTTAGAAATTATGACTGGTCATACAGAACACCTGCATATTATACAATGTATACAGCGCACTATAAATATTTTCTGTATTTCAGAATTTCATTCACTGTATATATGCTAACATATTGTAAACATAGACATGCCTGTTTGGTCTTTACATTCATGGTTTGCCCACATAAATGATTTGAATTTAGAAAAAGTAGGGCAATAATCAACAGCTAATGCGTCTGATTTCATCGCTCAGCTTGGGAGACTGGTGAATAATTATGCTGCATGGTCTCTCTAGCCCTGCTTTGGCTCGGTGTCTCTTAGTGAGCCTGGTGAGCAAATTTGCGAGGGAGAATTATTTCACACGTCTTCTTCTTCTAAGCCACAGCTCATGTCAGTGATGTGAGAAAAACAGCCTGATTTTCCAAGCTCTTTTTTTCTGCTCTACTGCAAAAAGTTCAAAATGGAAACACCATCTGTTAAATCCACGCAAAAGCCAATCAAATGTTTTCTTGATTGGATATGTCATATCGGATC